>CM064530.1:10253557-10766057 GCA_032716605.1 Paralithodes platypus | reverse complement strand
AAGTATGCAAATTATATAAAAAAAACAATTATATACTAAAACCGGGTATATTGAGAGTGATTTACCTTTTCATTCTGGTTTTACTTGTTTTTCTTGCTACCAATATACCATTACAAGGGTAGAGTATTATGGACACCCCAATTAACCCTTTCATATTTGCTTGACAGTGCGAGAGTAAATTGGATTCGATTCCCCGACAGTACGATACGAATGGGCAGGTCATCTACGCTCTGTTTATTGCCAGCTGAGGGTAATTTGCTATCTTTCCACTCTATTTGCTCGGCTATTACCATGATTTCGTAGCGAAATATGTTGCTAATTATGGAAACTTGACAATGAAATGAAAAGACGCACCGACATAACAGTATCATATTTTTCCAGTAAGAATCGAAAAATCAGATTCAATTTACCATGAGCTGGAATATATATATATATATATATATATATATATATATATATATATATATATACCAATCTAGTGCACTAATGTACTGTTACAAGTCGATACATAGCTAACCAGTTAAGCGCGTATCATAACGAAGCATTCTAAATATTGAAAGTTGTAAACCTATATGATTATTCGGGAGACGGCTGAGAGAAAGTGTCCAGGGTGATATCATTGTGACGCAAAATAATCAAGTAGTGAGGTCTGGTGTTAAGGGGCAAGTGGCCCGGTTTTTTCTCTTTCTCTACCGCTTTCTTTGGCTTGTATCCATTCGGCCCCATTCAGCCTACTGTTTTAAGACGTTTACCCCCATCCAGGTGTCAATATTTTCCTGGCGAGCGGTAGCGAGCCAGCATACATATATTTTTGTTTTGACCAGCAAGCTAAATTTGTAAATTTTTCGATAGAAAAATGTCTCCGGCGAAGCCGGATTTCTCCATACAATGCTGGCTCGCTATCGCTCGTCAGGAACAAATCGACACCTGGATGGGGATAAACGTCTTAAAACAGTTGGCTGAATGGGGCTGGAATGGATACAAGCCAAAGAGAGAGGGAGAGAAAGAGAAAAAAAGCTAGGCGGGCTCCCTTAAGTGCGTATCAGAGCGAAGGATTCTAAATATTGAAAGTTGTAAATCTATATGAGTGTTAAGGAGACGGCTGAGAGAAAGTGTCCAGGGTGATATCATTGTGACGCAAAATAATCAAGTAGTGAGGTTTGGTGTTAAGGGGCCAGTGGCCCGGTTTTTTGGTCTATTAATTTATGTATTCATTTATTTTTTAGTTTCCTCGCTAGACCTCCATCAAGCTTAGAAATAGACCCCCATAGACCCCACTTCAAGATAAATTTGTACATTTTTCGGTAGACAAATGTCTCTTAAAGTTACAGGCTCGCTATCGCTCGCCAGGAAAAAATCGACACCTAAATGGCACGAAAGGTCTTAATATTGACAGAGAAATGGGGCGAAAGGTCTTAAAATCGACAAACTAATGGAAGGAACGTCTTAACATTTTAAAAGTAATATGCTAAACACGAGGGAGAAGGAGGTCCAGAAAAAGCGAGTAGTACCCCTTAATTAAGCTGTATTTGGGGCAGTGTGAATGTTGTGTCCTCCTGCAACTAGGTTTTAATATGTCTGTGTATCTATCTATATATCTATCTATCTATTTTTCTATCTATGTATCCTCCTGTAACTAAGTTTTTTGTTTATCTGTGTATCTCTCTGTATGTGTATCTATCTATTTAACTCTCTATCTATTTATCTGTCTATCTATCTATCTATCTATCTCTCTGTATATGTATCGATCTATCTATCATTCTATCTATCTATCTGTCCCTCTCTCTGTCTATTTATCTATCTATCATTCTATCTATCTATCTGTCTATCTGCCTATTTCTATCTCTATATATTGTCGATCTGTTAGTTTACCAGTATATCTGCATATATCTTGCTATCTATATAATAAGTCAATCAATTTCTATATTTCTCTATATGGCTATTTATCTAACTGTTTCTCTCTGTACATATATCTATCTTAGTTCAATCTGTCTATCTGTCAGTCTATTTGTATATCTTTCTTTCACTTTACCAAGCAGACATCCCATGTTTGTATCAATGTTTCTGTGGAACAAGACCAGACAACGTCCACCACTCCCCTACCATCTTCAGCTCCGGAACATGACGGCAGCTCACATGGTTCCGTGCGAGATTCCGGTCCCGAAGAACTCACGATTCCACGAGTAAATGGCTGCCTACACAAGGGAGGTGGACCATTGGGAGCTGAACCTGAGCCACCTCAACGATGCACCTACCCTCGTGATGTCGATACCAACACAACCGATCAACATCCCGAGCCGGCCAACCAATCAGGGCCCCGGATACCAAAAAGGAAGGAAAACGAGGCGACTAGACTTGGCAGTAGAAAACATCCGGACAATCACCTTCTCTGTCAAATCACAGACACCGGACCTTAATTTCCCACGACCTCTGATTGGCCTAGCCATGATCACGGGACAATCACTAGGCTGGGGCCATAATATTATAAGGTACCAGGAGCAGCCCTTAGAGGCACCAGTCCTACTACCTGGCATGGAAAAAAAGACTCACTCCTCTCCTTACCTTCTGCATCGTCAACGAGTCTCGCAGCCTTAACAGCACTCTCCTGGTGAACCTGAGCCTAAGAACCTTGAGGCACTCATAGATACTGTATGTTTCAGACCGGCAAACAAAGATAAATCAGACACTGAACTCCTCGGTTCGATCATCAGTTCCCAGGGTGAAGGCAGTGATGCGCTGTGTGAGGAGCTATAGGAGCTGAAAGCCCTCAACATCGACGATAAATACTTCGAACAGGTGTCCAGAGAGTGGCTGGAGGTGCTCTCCTGGACCCTGAAGGAGTAGCAGAAAGGTTCCCTTGGTGTGAACCATCCAGACAGCTGGAGGAGCACGTCGCCACCAGAAGATGGAGATCAGGCAACCCCACCTAGATGCCGGAAAAATATAGGCACTTCAGTTTCTATCTATATATCTAACAACCTTTATGCATAAACACAAACACAGACGCCAAAGCCAAGACAATAACATCAACTGCACTTTCTGAACCTATCCAGATGCCCAAATCACATTTAAAACCAGTTAAATATTTATAAAAACTATGACATTTACAGACAGTTTTGCAGAACAAATGCTTTAAAAACTCTCCTGTGCAAACTAAGTACAGACTAGAAAATGATAACATGTTCAAATTCTTTATAGACATATTCACGTTTGGGTTCAATGTTTTTTTGTCTATGTGTATGAAGGAGACGAAAGGCAAAGCTGCCTGTAACAAGTGTCCCCCAAGGTTGAAAGCGTGATAGAGAGCCAAAATCAAGGAAACTAGAGGTAATTTAGGTGTGTGGGAAAGAAGCGTGGAGTGCTTGTAAAGTGTAGTACAATCAATAAGAGGAGGAGATGCTTGTGAGAGTTAACTGGATTACTCTCTGTGTAGGTGAGGCACAAACAGAAACAGTGGGGGAAGCCAGGCACAATAAATGTAGTTCCAGCAACTCCTTATCGTGTGCCTGTGTGGCGTTTCCTGGGTACTGCCCTGCTCGATTATTAAGGGGAGATTTCCACTTGAGTTTTTTTTTCTTGACCCCTTTCTCCCTCATGTTTAGCCCCGTTGCTTTTGATATTTTAAGACGTTTGCCCCATTAGTTTGGCGATTTTAAGAATTTCCGCCCCATTCTGTAAATTTTAAGACCTTTCGTGCAATTTAGGTGTCGATTTTATCCTGGCGAGCGATAGCGAGCCTGTAATTTAAGAGTAACCGGCCTTTGGCCGGGACATTTTTCTACCGAAAAATGTACAAATTTATCTTGAAAGTGGGTCAAGGGGGTGACATTTTAAGATTGCTGGAAGAGTGGGAAACAAACTAGAAACCTCCCCTTAAGGAAGTCAGTGCCTTCATTTGATACCGAAAAGAAATGACAAACTACTGGCAAAAATGTTACCACCATATTGCTTAACACTTATTATGGTCCAACGCCTTGTGGGTTATTATATTTTGTTGAATCTCTATTGAGGATTTTGCTTGTTGTTACCATTTTTGAGCAGTGTATACGATTTTGTCCTCATGGCTTCTCAGGCTTCCTTCAAACTAAAAAAAAAATGCCAACCGACACCCCTTTCAAGCTAAATTTGTACAATTTTTAATAAATAATGTCCCGGCCAAAAGCCGATTTCTTCTAAGTTACAGGCTCATAAACAGTCACCTAGAAAATAGTTGACACCTGAATAGATTGAAACTTTTTTTTTATCGCCAAACGAATTTGTGAAGGAGTTCATACTGGGTTGCGTTAGTGTTGAAGCAGCCGGGGTATAGTAGTTGTTGCTCCAGTGTACGGTACCAGGGGAGTGTTGAAGCAGCCGGGGTATAGTAGCTGTTGCTCCAGTGTACGGTACCAGGGGAGTGTTATATAATAGGTCTGGGTGGGACTAGACGTGTAAGTTGTCTATAGGGTACGGTATTCTCTCTTTCTTTTTCTCTCTCTCTCTCTCTCTCTCTCTCTCTCTCTCTGATACGACCTCTCCTGGAGTATGCTGTTCTAGTCTGATCTCCAGCACTCAGGAAATATATAGAGATATAGGGCTACAAAGTTTATTCCATCGATTAGAAGACTGAGCTATGAGGACCGGTTAAGAGCTCTTGATCTCCTTCTGTTGGAGACACACAGACTACGAGGTCAGCTCACAGAAGCATATAAAATACTTACTGGGTTTGACAATGTGGATTGTAGCAAAATGTTTAGCCTCAATATGAATACAACACGCAATCATGGCTGGAAATTAAAATTTAAAAGGTTCAGCACTAGTACTTGTGGAAACTTTTTCACATATAAGATCGGTTCTACCTGGAATAAACTTCCCTCCGAAGTTGTAAACAGTTCTACAGTAGAGCAGTTCAAGAAGAGAGTAGATAGCAAATGAGTGCTATATATATAAATAAAAACGGAAATGTATATAATTATGCTGTAAATACCAGGTAACTAAATAACTAAATTAATATGCGATATAAATGTTACAGATAGTCACGCCAATAATAAAAGAAACAGAAAGAGATAGGGAAATTGAATTAGCTTCGGAAAAGCCGAGATAGCGGGAATTTATGAACGGGTAATATTTTCTTGATATTATCGGAATCAATGACCTCCCACGCCCTTGTTCAATGCCTACTGAGAGAGAGAGAGAGAGAGAGAGAGAGAGAGAGAGAGAGAAGAGAGAAGAGAGAAGAGAGAGAGAGAGAGAGAGAGATTACATAGATACACTGACCACACAGACCTTACGATCCCAGCGAGGTGGTCAGGACTTAAGTCTAGTAGAGATAGCTAACCCGAGAGTAAGGGACAGTGGAAGGAAAGGATAGCAAAGAAGAAGAAGATAGAGAGAGAGAGAGAGAGAGTGAGAGTGAGAGGGGGGTAGGAGAGGGAGAGGCATTGTGTGTGTGTGTGTGTGTGTGTGTATTGTGTGTAGAGAGTGAGCACAGCGGATAATACTGTGTGTGTGACAGAGCATGTGTGTGTGTGTATGTGTGTGTGACAGAGCAGACGTGTGTGTGTGTGTGTGTGACAGAGCAGACGTGTGTGTGTATGTGTGTGTGCTAAACAGAATGAACTCACTATAGTAATTATCTAGCTAACCTATAAACTTCTACTAGCGACCTCCAACCACAACAGTCTGTAGCATACAATTAACCCCGCAACCGGCTGCCTTTCTCCACAACCGGCGTGTGTCTGCTTTATTCTCACTATCAATTAGTTAACCTCCTTCTGTACCGGCGACGTGTTTTTGCTTATATTCTATAGCTATATTAAAACGATTGTGCGCAGTTTTAAGAAGGATCTATGGTAGTACAAATGCTAGAGGCCCATTTTAAGCTGAAGAAAACTGTCTTATAGTAGCCAGAACAAATATAAAAGGACGGCACTGGTACTAAATGGGTGAATATTTGCCCCTTTTTGTTTTGCATTGCTTTATCTAGAGTTCTAGACTATATAGTTTACAAATCATACAGTAGTTCATTCGACATATCCACATGGAATAGGAGTTAAAAATACACACATCTTTTTTCTTTCAAACATGCATTCATTTGCTTAAGGGGGTTGTATATTCGCTTTTTCTGGCCCCCCTTCTCCCTCATGTTTAGCATATTAGTTTTGAGGTTGTAAGACGTTCGTTCCGTTAGTTTGGCGATTTTGAGACCTTTCGCGTCCTTTAGGTGTCGATTTTTCCTGGCGAGCGAAAGCGAGCCTCTAATTTTAGAAGAGAACGGCCTTCGGCCGGGATATTTTTGTACCGAAAAATGTACACATTTATCTTGAAAGGGGATCTAGATGGTGTTTTTCAAAGCTTGTTGGAGGCCTAGCGAGGAAACTAAAAAATGTATCAATACAAAAATATATAGGCCAAAAACCAAGCACTACCCCCTTAATTTGACTCCCTCCTTGACAGACATTGTGATTTGACATTAACCCGTTGAGGATCATGACGCGCTTTGACAGTTTATTCTGGCTATCATTAGACGATTTGATACAGCTTAGGAAGGATCTGTGGGCATTAGAAGGGTAAAGACTGTCTCAATTAACCCCTTCAGTACCGGTGACATCCTTTTCATTATATTATGGCAACTATTAGAATAATTAGACTGTTTTATTCAGCTTAGGAAGGAGATCTAGACAGAGCCCGAATAGAAGCAACAATGAAAGTTCTAAGGGTCCGGGACCACTTTCGCGTTCCCTCGTCCCTTTCTCTGTCTCTGCTAGTAGGTGAATTTTACAATGAGAGGAGGATTCCTAGCCACCCGCCGCCGAAGTAGAAAAAGCCTATCTCTCTATCTATAAACTAATTTTGTTTTTGTTGTGTAGTATGAAAAGTAGTACAGGGAAAGAGACAGACAGAAACGGCTAAGGTTGGGTAGAGGATGCCAAACCTCACTCTAGACAGGACCAGCCCTCACCCACTACCATGCATTAGCTACAGTAAATCCATATCAGCGTACAGTTGGCCACATAAGTTCTGTTCCTTGTCGTGTACTGTCTGATGGCGTTAATGGGTTTCCAAATGTAAGACACACACACACACACACACACACACACAGATACACATAGACACACACACACACATAGACACACACGTCACTCCTGAAACCACTCACACCTGTCTTCTACCACTAATAACACCTTCACCTGCGGACGTAGCTGGAATCGTGACGCGGAAATCATTAGGCATTTGGAAAACCACTCCTCCGAACTTAAGGGGAGATGGATCGTTTTTCTGATCCCCCTTCTCCCTCATGTTTAGCTCCATTTGTTTTCAGATTTTAAGACGTTAGGCCCATTGGTTTGGCGATTTTAAGACCTTTCGCCCCATTTCATTGTCAATATTTACACGTTTCGTGTTATTTAGGTGTCAATATTTTCATGGCGAGTTAAAGCGAGCCTCTAATTTAAGAGGAACCGGACTTAGGCCCCTTCGGCCGCGACATTTTTTCTATCGAAAAATGTACAAATTTTTCTTAAAAGAGGGTCTTGGGGGGTTTAATTAAAGCTTGATCGAGGTCTAGGGAGGAAACCAAAAAACAAAAAAAAAACAAAAAAACAAAATACAAACAGAGATACATATACAGTATGAGCAAATAAATACGGCCATCTCCCCTTAAAAGCCGCCATTGATTCCTTAAAGTGACTACGTACCTGGGAGGAGGATGAGTGCCAGTGTGTAGTGGACTTACCTTGGCACTGGTTCGGTGGCACTCTCTGACAGTCGGCGAAACAAGGGGGTAAGGGTTAATCTTTGGTCTGTGTATTCGTTTATTTATGACCTCCATCAAGCTTTAAAAAAACACCCTCTAGACCCTCCTTCAAGATATATTTGTGTATTTTTCGGTTCCTCCTAGGAATGTGTCCCTAAATTACATTATTTATCTCTATATAGGATAATTGGCTGAAGTATGAGGGACGGTTTTATTCAAGACACTTTTACCTGCCTGGGAGCATTACTATAATAAACATTACAATATTAACACTTATTCTACCTCTCTTACCGACAGCAACCATGAGGAAGGTGTTGATATTTCTGGCATTGGTGAGCTCAAGATTTGTGGCCCCTCAGTTGCAGATCAGTCAAGTGTTTCGAAGAGTAAGTTTTGGATCAAATTTTCATTCAAGCGTTAGTATATTATTTATTGTTTGCTCTTCTACTACCCCCTTAACCCGGCAAAGGCTAGACTATGGTATTTGAAACGTCCCGCCATGCGAAGGCATTTTAGTTCATTCCCTACGAAAATTGTAATTTTACTATAAATATCGTTATTACTTATTTATATGCGCCTATTTTACATTTAATATGAAGATATTAACATTTAAGAGCAATAAAACAAGTGGCAATAGTATTTGGGGGTGAAAAGACGTATTATTGCCAACCGGTCCATTCATGAGGGGAGAGCCGCGGCGGCATATATCCTCTCCTCCCGAGTTCTCAAGCGACACTGAAGGCTCTAAGTAGAAGTCTCTCTGTTGCAAGGATCTCTAAATGCCTCGCCCATGCTATAGAGACCGTGTGAAGGATATTAGAGCTGAAAATTACCCGATAAAAGGGGGAATAAAAGGAAAACAAATTTATAATTGAAGAGGGGGTAAAAGGGGGGGAAGGGCAGTTGGGACACATGTGTAGGAATGGTAGAAAGTAATGGAGGGGAATCATATCACCTAATCACATATTGCTTTGTTTTGAGTGCCACTGGGGTGCTTTAAAAGGAATTTTGTAGGTCTTGGATCTTATGAGGACCTTCGCCTTACACCACCAAACCTCTTATTAGGATGCTCGTCTTTCCCGGGTTAACTCCTATCCCCTTACGCCTTCTGTAACAGGTGGCGTCGTCCATGCCAGCTGTCATAGATAGCTGTCGAGTGAACGGTATAGGAGGGATTCAGGTGGCTCGGCATTCCTCTCCTCGCCTGGCCTGTGCCGCTCTTTGTCGCCAACAACCAGACTGTCTACTCTATTGCATCAAAGGTAACACAACACATACACTAAGTTGAATTAGCATAGGAAACTAATTTATATTCACTTCTACTTAGAATGCATATAATTATTCTTATTTGAATTATATTATTATATCATTTGTATTATTATATTATAATAGTAATATATTTGTATATATTTGTGTTATATATAGTTAAGTAACACCCCGTTCTTAACATTAATCATCAATGACAAACCCCAATGCACTTGAATAAACTAATGAAAGCATATGGTCCTCCCGGGATTCGAACTCGGGACACCACACCCAGAATATAAGCATCTAAACCATTACACCACCAACACAGTATTATATAACTTTGCAGGCAATGAGTGCAGCCTGTTTAATGCCAAGGTGACGGTGAGGTGGGCGGGCGACAAGTCAACAAATGCTCTGAACTATGATGAGTGTTTCTCCTCCTGGTCTCCCGCGGTTAATGATCTCACACACCTCATCAACATTGCCAACATTGATGGCATTGAACCAGCAGCCAATAGAGACAAAGAGAATGTTGTCAACGGTTTCTACTGCCACTACTCAGGTAACGGACACGATGGCTTCTGCTTTACTACTAATTGGGAAACTCAACCT
The DNA here is from genome assembly GCA_032716605.1 of Paralithodes platypus. Taxonomy (NCBI): domain Eukaryota; kingdom Metazoa; phylum Arthropoda; class Malacostraca; order Decapoda; family Lithodidae; genus Paralithodes; species Paralithodes platypus. Next base: position 10,756,462 of record CM064530.1, on the reverse strand, counting down.
TGGTGGATGGCTGACCTTGGCACTCCCACAAGCATATCAACCATCATTCTCTCCGGATTTGATATGTGGCATAGCTCCGTACCAGCAACAAGCTACACTGTTCAGATAACTCTGGGAGACTCTACCGACCACACCAACAACGCTGCCTTTGGCGGCTACATCAGCGCCGACATCCAAGGTGATACGGTCTACTTCAACCAATCGCCACCTCTCAAGGGACGTTACCTCAGGATCCAACTTGAAATTCCAGATGGTGGCGGTAATTTCCACTTCTGTGACATCCTGCTGCTTGGCTAGATCTCACGATGCAAGGACACTGTTGTACAGTTGGCCAAATAAGTCATTTCACCGCTGCCATTACGTTTTGCTCGCTGTGTGCTGTATTAATGTCTGTCAGATGTTGAATATGGTGTGTACAGATAGAAACATGTTTGTATATCTCATTCGAAATGATGAATTAATGCTTAGATAGTGCTGATACCAATTATTGATCGAAATATACTTGGTGCCGCGACATCACTTATTTGGCCGACTGTACTATACCCTGTTCCTAATAGGTAGTCCAGAAATCGTGAACCCTGACCTCAGTAACTCAAAAAGAGCTAGAGTAAATTGGCTGTAAATGTCCACACCTATTCCCTGGCTAAACCTTCCCAAATGGTGGACGTATTACCTCGAATACTCTAGCCATTAGTGAGTTATAGAGGATGCTCCCGTGTTGGCCTAATTACTTGGAACAGGGTATAGCATTTTTTTTTATGTATTTGATATTTACACAAGAATCATTTATATGCTGAACAATGGCATTAAATCGCACGGCTGATTCGATTTGTCTGTCTTAGCTTCAGACAAAGTATGTAATCACCGTAAATTAAGATGATCTAATATAATATTTATTATATTGTGACGTCTACCAGCGTTGGCAGAATCGCCTCTCGTTAGCCACTAGCGCTCGCCAGGGCAGTGGAATGGGCTACAGTTGTCAGATAATGTTGTTCTTTCTCTCTTAATAACCGCATTGTCACAGACAGTCCAGTGGTGGTCTTTGCTTTCGTCTGTGACAACGGGAAGTATTTTATATCATTAATAGAATATAAGATGCATTGTAGTGTGAAGTTGAGAGAGAGAGCGGGCAGCGAGCGGGCAGCGAGGGGGTAGCGAGTGTTGCCTCCCTCGCTTGGAGGAGTTTTCCCTCCCTCGCGCGGGCTTTTTCACGCCCTTGATTGGCTGGTGGATCTTGACGCGGCCCAAGGATGCTAGCATTTCATGACGTAGTGGTCTGTGATTGGGTGCCGCTGCCTTTGTTGGTGCTAGGGGGGGCTCCTTCCCGCGTGTCTCCGGCAGAGCTTGGCACTGCGTGCGTGGTACTAGACGTCCCTAGAAATCTGTCCCCCATATAACCCTCTATACTACTATCTCTCTCTCTGAACTTCTTCGTTTTCATACTTCTCTCTTTATTCAATTACTTATCCCTTCTGGTTCTGGATACGACTTCCATAGTCGGCCAGTCGTATTACCAGCACCAGCTCTCTGAGATATTTACATGTACTTAGAATAGCTTTGAGGGTTCTTAGTTAGTAGAGGTTAAGAACTTTGTGTGTGTCTCCATTATTGATTTAGTGTTCTGCTCTTTTATTTAATGCTAGACTGGGATAAGGTAACTGTAGTCGTTGTCACTGATGTGTGTATGGTTTGCTTATACCTACACGACTTCGACCGGTCCTGTGGTAGCCTGTGTTGTCTTTTCGCTTGCGTTATTTACGAGTGCAGCATTGTGTTGACTGAGGGTTTTAGCCTGTTCCAGTTCCACACTTTGCTGCCTCTTTGCTTGTCTTTAGAGAGTCGCCAGGATAGAACCAGATACTTGTGATCTGGATCTATCAAGAGAGCACCCTAGTCAATTAACGTAACTTAAAGGATGCAGTCTTAAGGACATCGCTAGGCTACGAGCCTGTCTTGCTCAACCACAGTTCCTTACCTAGAGTATTCCAGCTAGACATTATTAATCGAGTAGACACTTATTAGTATTTAATATAAGCTCTTTGATATGTACGCATTATTATTCACAGCATTTATTAGTCTAGGTTGTTGTTGAGTTGCACAACCATAGCAGACTGTTTCGTTGATGAAGTACTTCTTTTAGTGTCGAGCATTACTACCGTTGCGCATTTATAGTATTCTCGTGTCAGTTAACATTATATGTCCTATCTTTTAGTGTATTCAGTCTACACGTGTGGTGTCCTGCCTCCTGCCTTTATATAATTTAAGATACGAGCATCTTATGAGCATCAGACTTTCTTCAGAAGTTTCCAGGTCTATGCTGTAGGACTACATTTCACTTTCTTTCAGATAGGAGTGAAGAGTTTATTGTTGGTTAGAGTAACTATATTGAAGCATCTTTTTATTGTATTAAATCTTGCAGTGATTTAATTGATCTTTCCATAGATTCCTGTTTATGCATTTTAACGTAACTTGCATCTTGTTTGTTATCAGGCTATACCAGTGTAGGTTAGCCTGAAGTAGAGTACATTTATGCCCAGTTAAGGATACCCCGCTATCGCAGATTAACTCTGGAGGGTATAAGTGCTTTGTTCGCCGGCATATAAGTTCAAGGGTTTGGATCTAGCGTACCGTTGTTGCATAGTGCCCTATTACTAGTCCAATCTTTAAGTGCCCTTGTTTTATTCGTAGCCCCGGTCGTAACAATATACATTGAACACATGGGCTGATTAAATTAATAATTTCTTAACCCCTTAAAAGGCTTCAAACTATATCACTTAACCCTTTTTACTACCACAGATAATATTTAAACTGTACTAAATTGTCTCATATAGCTAGTACAAATATTAAAAGACGTTGCCGATACGGGAGAGGTTAATTCGATTTTTGTTCTAGATATTTACACAATCAGATCAATTGCCACCAAGAAAAAATAACAGGCATTACGTAATTTACTACATTGGGCCGCTTCTGAACTGTTTATAGTCTGTTTCCTTTCAACTGGTGGTAATCACGTTTTTGAGTAGATATACTAATAACTCATGAAATAAAAATAATGCAACGTTTGTGAAGTTTGCATACAACGTTTAAAGGGGGATGGGCGTATCTATCTTGCCTATGTATTTATATTTTTATTATTGTTTAAAGTTTCCTTCCTAGATCTCCATTAAGCTTAAGGGGAGATCTCCACTTGAGGGATTTTTTTCTTGACCCCTTTCTCCCTCATGTTTAGCCCCATTGCTCTTGATATTATACAACGTTTGCCCCATTAGTTTAGCAATTTTAAGAACTTTCACCCCATATTAAGACCTTTCATGCCATTCAGGTGTCGATTTTATCCTGGCGAGCGATAGCGAGCCTGTAATTTAAGAGGAACCGGCCTTTGGCCGGGAAATTTTTCTACCGAAAAATGTACAAATTTATCTTGAAAGGGGGTCAAGGGGGTGACATTTTTAAATTGCTGGAGGAGTAGGAAACAAACTAAAAACCTCCCCTTAAAGAAACACCCCTAATTGGATAGTAATTATCATTCCTATTATAATCGTGTGCAGTTGAGTGAATAATATTAAGCAATAAATTAGCAATACATATATAGTTTTCTTAGCCATCCAATATTGGAAATATTAGTTATCATACGAATGTAATAGCTGCAGAGTGTCTGAGGGTCGTAATTAGTTAGTTAATATAGGATTTCAGAGGATATCAACCCTTCTGGATTATTTAGCCAGCACACTGTAAGTCAAGAATAGCGTCAGGACTGGAGCCCCTTTTAGGAAACTCCAGTCCCTTGAGTGTCGTAATCGTAAACATTAAGAAAGGGCGATGTCTCTCCTATGTTGAATGATAGATACGGAAAATATCATGTACAAATGATAGAAATTGAACTCTTAGACTCGGACTATAAAGGTAACGGCATTATTCATGTATTTCATCCATTTACGTAATGTTCATAATAAAACATTTTTGGGTATAAACTATACTCGTTTTTTTTTCTTCAGCTGACGATAAATTGAATCCATTAGCAGCTAATTTTTCGATACTTAATGGAAAAATATGAAACTACTATGTCTCTGCATCCTATTTAGACCAGGTATATATAATTTGTACCATGTTTCACTACACACATCTTCAAAATAACGGCGAAATCGTGATGGGAACTTTGCAATTTACCGTCAGTTGAAAATAAACCGAGTATAGGGGAGGGGGTAATAGAGGGGGGGGGGGGGAGAGAGAGAGAGGAAGGACAGTGTTCGGAGTACAACACAGGACTGGACAACACTCAATATTTGTCTCTAAGTCATGTATAATCCATCACTGACAAATTATTTCGTAATTAAATATAGATTAAAGAAAGTCTGTTTTTCAATGGTTAATTTGTATGGAAAGTCTGCAAGTATAGTTCATCAACACCCTGTATAGTCTGTAAGTATAGTTCATAGGGCTTTGTTTGTATTGAGGTAGAGAGGTATAGTTCATAGGGCTTTGTTTGTATTGAGGTAGAGAGGTATAGTTCATAGGGCTTTGTTTGTATTGAGGTAGAGAGGTATAGTTCATAGGGCTTTGTTTGTATTGAGGTAGAGAGGTATAGTTCATAGGGCTTTGTTTGTATTGAGGTAGAGAGGTATAGTTCATAGGGCTTTGTTTGTATTGAGGTAGAGAGGTTATTTCACGGTAACATTATGTTAATCGGTATGGGTAGGGTTTATTTATTAGCTTATTTAAGTATAGAATTATTATGGTTTTACTTTATTCCCTGGACCTTCATCAAGAATAATAAATTATCCTCAAGATCCCCCGTCAAAATAAATTTGTATATTATATATTTCCTTCTCGCAGACACACACATCAGCCATTACATGCTCAAAACGACGCATCCATCGCACTCGCACACTTACATTGAATACACACACACACACACACACACACACACACATAATATTTACATTAAATATATATTATGATTACCCACCTACACACATACACATCTACTATACGTAACTATATATACTTGGGGAGATTGTAGGCACCAATTGAGCAGGGCAGTAGTACTCAGGGGAGGCCACATAGGCATATGATAAGGAGTTGCTGGAACTCTTGTTTCACTTACCTGGCTTCCCCCACTGTTTCTATTTGTGCCTCAACTACACATAACATAATAACACAGCTAGATCTCATAAACACCTCCTTTAATTTTACTACTCTTAACAAGCACACCAGATATCTTTCCAAAACACCTAAATTACCTATTATAATGTACCTTGATTTTGGCTCTCTGTCACTCTTTCCACCTTTAGGGGAGACACTCGTTACAGGAAGCTTCGCATTTTGTCTCCTTCGCACGCAAAAAAAAAAAAAAAAAACAATCCATAAAAAAAAAAAAAAATCCCACACATACGAATCACACATACGCCCAGCAGTATATGACACGTGCATCCACTTACCACAGATATATTCCCACGCCACCCAGCCACCCCTGATGATTCCCTACAGTCATGCCAGGGTCAGATAAGAGGGTTATAATGGCAGAGGCTCCATAGTGGCAGAAGTGAAGTATAATGGACAGTAAGTGCATTCCATATTAACACACACGCACGTACCCCTTCACCTTCAGCCCCATTACTTTGGAGATTTTAAGACATTCACCCCATTTTTTGGCGATTACAGAGAAAGGCAGAGGGCATGGGCATTATAGTACAAAGGAGTACAAAGGAGTACAAAGGAAATCAAGCAACAACAGATCTAGTGACCCTTCTAGGTTGCTTGTCCTCCAAAACACTGAGGATCCAAAACAGTGGTTTAGAGTGGGTAAGGGAACATTGGAAAGGGAACTACTGCCCTGCCACTAACGTGGCAGGACTAGGAAGTTAGTAGGGGACATATGGGTTAGTAACTGAGGGGAGGATAAAGTTATTCATTTACAAACGCAGTCAGTCGCGGGTTTGATGCGAGATATTTGTCTAGGCGGAATTTAAATGAATCAACGGTGCTGCAGTCTATAACGTCTCGGGGAAGCCCATTCCACAAGTTGACAACTCGATTGAAGAAGAAATTCTTAGATTCGTGCGAGTTAAAAGATTTACCAATAATTTTGCAACCGTTTCCCCGCGTGTAATTAGATTGGTCGATAGTGAAGTACTTACTACAGTTCATATTGTCGATGCCTTTGATGATTTTGAACACTTGAATTAAGTCGCCTCTTAATCTGCGCTGGGTTAAAGGAAATAGATTTAATTCTCTAAGACGCTCTTCGTATGGTTTGTTCTTTAGGCTAGGTATCATTTTGGTAACTCTACGTTGAACTCGTTCTAGCTTGTTTATATCTTTTTGGTAATAAGGGCACCAGGATTGAACGCAGTATTCCAGAAGAGGGCGGACTAAGGAATTGTAAAGGGTTAGGATAACTTCTTTGGATTTATGCTCAAATGACCTGCCTATAAAGCCAATTATTTGTTTGCCTTCTTAACAACTTCTGAACATTGTTGACTCGGTTTTAGGTTACTCGATATTGTTACTCCCAGATCAGTTTCTCTGTTTACATTCTTAAGCTGAGTGCCATTCATCGAATAGTTTGCTTTCTCATTTAGGTATCCGACATGTAGTACTTTACATTTATCCGCATTGAAACTCATTTGCCAAATTTGGGCCCAACATGACAATTTATCTAGATTGTGTTGCATATCGTCAACTTGTTCTTTTGAGAGTACGCTATTTGCAATTTTTGTATCGTCAGCAAATTTTGAGATTGTGCAGGTGAGACCCTCATCTATGTCGTTGATGTAAATTAGAAAGAGAATTGGTCCTAGTACCGATCCCTGGGGTACCCCGCTACTTACATTGGTCCATTTAGATGCCTTACCGTTTATGACTACCCTTCGCTTTCTGTTGCTGAGCCAATTTTCTATCCATTTCAACACACCGTCTTGTATTCCATGCGCTTTTAGTTTTAGCAGTAAACGTTTTGTGGGGAACTTTGTCAAAGGCCTTTTGAAAATCAAGGTATATAATATCTACAGCTTTACTCTCATCGTAGAGGTTGAGGATATCGTGGAAGAAGTCTAAGAGGTTTGTTAAACAGGAACGTTTTTTTACGAAAGCCGTATTGAGTATCTTTAAGTATGTTATTTTCCTCCAAGTGATTTACGAGTCTGTCTCGTATGACCGTTTCTAGCATTTTACATACAACTGAGGTTAAGCTAATTGGACGATAGTTACTGGGTAGGGATTTGCTGCCTTTTTTGAATATCGGTGTTACGTTGGCTAGCTTCCACTGATCAGGCATAGTTCCAGACTGCAAGGATTTATTGAATAGTAATGTCAGTGGTTTGGAGAGCTCATTCTTAGCTTCCTTTAGAACTCTAGGCGAGATTGTATCAGGTCCTGGCGTTTTATTTACCTTGAGTTTATCTAAACAATTCAATACTTCTCTCTCTGTAACGGTGATATTGCTTAGAACATCTGAATTATCAATCTGAATCGGCGATGGTGTAGGGATATCACTGAGGTCTTCTGTTGTAAAAACTGATGCAAAGAAGGTATTGAGGGCATTACTCATTTGTACTTCGTCTTTGGTGTATTCTCCTTTTTCATCGACTAACGGTCCAACAGTTGAAGTAACTACTTTTTTCTTTCTGATATAACTATAGAATTCTTTCGGGTTTGTTTTACTTTGATTCGCAATATGTAACTCTAAGGTCTTTTTACTTTGCTTAATTAACTTTTTGGCTTTGCGTCGTAGCTCTACAAATTTCACCCGTTCTTCGTCATTTTGTGAGGATTTTAATCTATCATTAGCACATTTTTTAGCAAGCAGGCAGTTTGAAATATCTTTATTCCACCATTTGGGCTTATTATTATGGCCTGGACGCCGTATTTTCGATGGTATGCAGTCTTGCACTGCTTTTAGGTAAGTGGTTTCGAATAACTTCCAAGATGTATTTATGTCGTTATTGTTAATTAAAAAGCTCCAGTCAGTTTCTTTAAACATAGCTCTAAGTTTATGGAAGTTTGCTTTCTTGAAATTAGGGACTTTTTCGATGCTACTATTTGGTTCGTTACTAGTAAACTTTAAAGTGAAAGTTATCGTACGATGGTCGCTGTTACTGAATTCATCACCAACATTCAAATTCTCTATCAATTCTTCTTTTGTTGCAAGTACAATGTCAAGAACGTTATTACCACGGGTCGGCATTCGAACAAATTGATAAAGCGAACTCTCTTGCAAGTTCGTATACAAGTCATGTCCGGAGTGTGAAGTAAGAGTATCGCCCCACTTGGTCACAGGTAAATTAAAGTCGCCAAAAATTACGGTATCTTGTGAGTTACTTACATCTGCAATTTGTTCGTAAATTTCTCGGTCAGTTTGCACTGATTGAGCTGGAGGTCTGTATATTAACGCAAGTATTATTTTTGTACCTTTATTATTCTTTATTAGCACAAAAGATGTGTCGACGTTCACAATTTGAGGTTTTGACACGAGGGTCGGGTTAAGACTTTCTTTGATATAAAATAAAACGCCACCTCCATTTTTATTTATTCGGCTGTTCTCAAACATTACATAACCGGGAAGTGAATACTCTGCTAAAAAGTCTCTATCTTGTGTATTGAGCCAAGATTCTGTTATGCCAATCACATCATAATTTTCTGTAAACACTAGTTCCTCTAAATCTGAAAATTTATTGCGTATGCTACGAGCGTTTGCATAGAAAACCTTTAAAGTTGCGGTTTTAGAACTCGCAGATCGTTCTTTCATCGAATTTTTGGTTCTGGTCGGATCTACATTTACATTCATGGCTGTCCTCGGTCCTCGGTCGTTATCCCTGACGGTTTTGAATTTGGGTCGTGTTGGTGGAGCTTTATCCAAATTCGCGGTTCTTGACGGATTAGTATTTAATTCCTTTGTAGATTGCCGTCCTCGCTGTCTTCGGTCCTCCTTCCTGGTTGTCCTGTGCTGAGTCGATTTCTTCTCCGAAAATCCTTCACCGCATCGTTGAGAAGACGCCCAAAACGCGCTGCTCCCACCTGGTTCAGATGAACTCCATCATCCGAAAACAAATAGTCATCGTAGTAGAAATTGTCCCAGGTGTCGACGAATCCCACGTTCTCCTTCCTGCAGAGGTTTGCTAGACAACGATTTGTGCTGGTGGCTATGTTGTAAAATCGGCTCTCTACACCGAGCCGGGGGACGATTCCTGAGACGATGATCCTTGATGACTTCTCCTTAAACGACTTGATCAGCTGCTGGTACTTTAAAAGCAAATCTTCCGACCGGGTTCGCTGTATATCGTTGGATCCAACGTGGATGACGTACATTGTATTTGCAGGGGCCAGCTTTGATACTTCGTCAACTGCTGCAACTACGTCATCCACACCACCACCAGGGATACAAAAACGCTTCCTGGTCTTAGGTGCCCTGGCGCAAAACTCTGTGAGCTGACCACGTATCATCGAGTCTCCCACGAGCCGGACTTCTTCTATTTCCTCTTCGTCATCTGAGTCTGCGAATATCTGGAAACGGTTTTGACACTCGGTAATCGGTATGTGTTTCCTGGTCTTGGGGCAAACGTTGTTCCTCACGACACGGAAGTTGTCTTGAGGGGGAAGAGAGTCGCTATTTGTATCTTGAGTATCGGAAACATCAGCTGAAATGGCTACTGTAGGCGTTGAATTGTTGGCAGTTGACGTTGGGGCGTTGGTGGCTGCTGGAGTTGCGGTGACAATTGAAGTTTGTGGCACTCCAACGTTGAGTGTTACAAACTCTTGGAGTGATTCCAGCTTCATGGTGAGGACGTTGATCTTGTTGTAGGCTTCATCTAATTTCACTGTAAAATTCTCTCGTTGCTGGCAGAGCCGGCAGACTTGAAGATCGATAGTAGCAAACATGGACTCACCAAACCTACCGGCGCAGTTCGCACAAGCGCGAGGCATGGTGACAGTCACTTTCTTCAGATCACTTCACTCACTTAAAAAAACAATTCACTCACTTTACAACACTTCACTCACTTTAAAAACACTTCAATCACTTCAACCGAAAACAAATATGCTGAAATACGCAGAAATAGGATATCAGGGGTGATAGCCTAACCGAAAACAAAATGTTGAGATACGCAGAATTAGGCTTCCAGGGGCGATAGCCTAACCAAAAGTTTTTTTTTTTAAATTGAAATACGCAATAATAGGCTACCAGCGTTGAATAGCCTAACCGAATATAATAAAATTGAAATTCGCAGAAATAGGCTACCAGGTGTGATAACCTAACCTTAAACAAATATATGTATAACAGAATATGTAACTAAATATACAATTCACCAAATAGAGATTATATAAAAATAAAGTGTGACTGCACACAAGGGGTTAATATACTGTGTCAACAGATGACCCTGGTGTCACTGAAGCCTAGTAAAGCAGTAGCCTACTCTTTTTAGATAAAAAAGTGTATCAGTCAAAGGTTATTACAAGATCGTGCAAGCAACAACTAAAATTACAGATATATATAGCTACAGTAGGATACCAAATACAATATCTACAAGAGTTAATAATAAAACAGATTGGCTGGCTATAGGCTAGGCTAGGTTTGGGTTAGGTTAAAAGCTTGGCAGGTTGGGTTAGGCTAGGTTAGTTTGTACAAATACCACCCTTAGCTTAAAGTAAAATCAGTCTGAGGAGAAAAAGTCAAGAATATATCTAGGGGGAAAAGATAAATGAATGCACTTAAATTTGGTACAAAATTTGCTGGAATTTAATATGTATAATCCCCAAAAAAGGTTTGTTTACAAAATGGTGTCGGCGTTAGTCCCTGTAGGCGGTTAGTTAGTAAACAATATTGTTTATTAGCAAATTAATATGCAAAGCTTTACTTACATACAAGGCAGTTAAATTGATACTTACTACAGTAGGTAATGGGTAAAATTAGGGGCTACGATTTTATATAAAATAGTAATAAGAGAGCGTTTGTTTACAAAGCAAAACAAAACAATAGATGGCGCTAGTGGCGCCCTGTCCGAGCAGGAGTCTTGTGATAAACACAAAGTTTTTCAGTCAATACACAGCGAAATATCGTGCAGTGTTACTTACTAAGCTACAGGATGGTTAAACGTGCTCTTAACCACCTTTCATGCACAAGAATGAAGAGGATGAGTAGTTAATACTCAAATTATGATCGATATCGTGAGAGCGTTGACAGAGCGTCTGCAGCGTCTGGGGTATTCAGTAGACTGAATACCCACGATAAAAGAGCTCCTGAATTACTATCATCAATCTAAAGACCTTTTTTGCCATTTAGGTGTCCATATTTTCCTGGCAATCGATAGCGAGCCTGTGTTTTTAGGAGGAAACGGCCTTTGGTCGGATTTTTTTTTATCGAAAAATTTACAAATTTATCTCGAAGGGAGGTTTTGGGGGTATCGTTTTTAGCTTGATGGAGGTATTGGGAGGAAACTAAAACAAAATAATATATTAATTGATAAGTGAACAAATTAATACAAATCTCCCCTTAACCTGTATGCTGGCTCTCTCTCTCTCTCTCTCTCTCTCTCTCTCCCTCTCCCCCTCTCTCTCTCTCTCTATCTCTCTTACTGATAATATGTTTCACTTCTAGGTGTTAGGATACAACGTGATAAGTAAAGTAAATATGCAATAGATAAATATTTTCCATTCCATAATGACTTCAGTAAAATTGGTTCAGATACATTTATTCCTTGACTTATTAATTACCAATTTTAATAGTAATTGGAGGAAAAGTGTTAGCTTAAGAAGGATCTGTGAGAATTAATATGGTAAAGACTCTCAATTAACCCTCTGAATCAAAGGGGTAACCGAATTGTGTGCTACCCTGTGTGCCATATTTTCACGTCAATGTAATGCTTGGAAATGATCCCTTCAGTTTTATGGTCCGTAGAATGTGTGTTCTTAACCCCTTCTGTACCGGCCACGTCCTTTTCATTATATTTCGGCAACAATTAGACGATTTTTTCAACTTAGGAAGGATGTCTACCAATTAAAAGGCAACAAAGTATCTCGATTAATCCTTCTAGCCACCATGTATCCTTCCTAAGCTTCATAAAAATCGTCTAAATGTAGCTGAAATCAAATAACAAAGACTTCACCGGTATAGAAGGGGTTAAATCAACGTTCACACTACATACCGGTACATCAAGTTCACCGTTTAGTAGAACACCAGGTACAGTCGGGCTAATAAGTGATGCTCGGCACCAAGTATATTTCGATCAATAATTAGTATCAGCAATGTTTAAAACTTGATTTATTCGTTTCGAGTGGGATATAAAACAAATTTCTACACTTACCCACCCTATTCAACATCTGACAGACATTAATACAGCACAGAGAGAGCCAAACGTAGTGACAGTTGAGACATGACTTATTAGCACCACCGTACTTGTGTTGGTGACTGTTCATTCCCGACAACCATACCTGCTGATTTGATTGTACTGGGCCTCAGGCAAACCGTGGGCACTCTTTTACCCTTTCAGTATAAATGCGTCCTTTTAGATCTCAGTCTTGCTAATACTTTAATCAGATATTATACAACTTAGGATGACCTCTGGCAATGCAAGAAATAAAATCTATCTTTGACACTCAAAATTCCTGCTTAAGCTGAATACAATTGAATACTGATAACACAAGTAAACAAAACAAATATTAAAGAAAAGCGTCATTTCATACAGAGAGGATTATTGTATGTATGTATGATTATATTCAGGCACATACCCCATAGCTGGGGGTGGGTCGACTCGAGACAGAGCCCGAACAAAAACAACTTTTAAAGTTCCAAATCTTAGGGTTCGGGACCATTTTCGCTTCTCCTCGCCCCTTACTCTGTCTCGTCTAGTAAGTGAAATTTACAAGGGGAGGAGGATTCCTAGCCTCCTGCCCCCAGAAGGAAAAGTAGGACAGTTAAAGAGATAAACAGAAACGGCTAAGGTTGGGTAGAAGATGCCAAACCTCACTCTGGATAGGACCAGAGTTGATTAAAGCATGGATTATCTTCCTATCCTGACTGTTGGTGAGAGAGAGAGAGAGAGAGAGAGAGAGAGAGAGAGAGAGAGAGAGAGATGAAAATAAACTCTCGTATTGATAAGAACATCCACCATCACCACCGATTGACCTATCTAGCTATATATCAATCTGCCTATCATAATTATCTTGTTAACAATTCACGAATCAATTAATTTTCCGAACTATTTATTTATCAATCAGTCTATAACCAACTATATATATAAAACTATTCTATTATGATTCACTTTCATTGTATATATTTTTGTCTAGCAGCCCAGTACTTTTCAAGATAAGCATCAGCAGGTTTTGGCAGTCCATGAACGTTTGCAACACCAAACAACTCAATAAATCAACCCTAGTAAACCAGGCCATATTTTGCATTTTTTTTTCTCATGACAACTTGAGGTCATTCGGAGGCTCAGTTTTAGCCTAAATAATTTTTAAATGCCGACTTCGAAGTTAAAGGATTATTTTTGTTGGGCTTAAGGGTAGCGGAGAAAACTCCATTTACCCTGGCACAGAGTTAGTTTATCCCCATGGTCCCCTGTCTGGGAACTGAAGACTAAGTCTTTATGGACCCAGGAGAGGCCATTCAGGGGCCGCATCACTCCAGATGTGGTGGATGGAATGCAGAGGTGAAGAAATAAACGATAAATCCCGGCAAGATGAAGCAGTGAGGCGATGAGAAAAGTATGATCAAGCAAAAGAAAACCATCACCCAGATGCTGAATGTGTTCCAAGGCACCACTGGGAAGGTGGAGCCCTAGAAGAAAACTCTGAATTAGATGCGGCAAATCATGGGTCACAGTCCGGGGAGGCGCCAGAACCCACCACGTCTAGGATTAAAGATGGTGTTGAGGGATGATAGCCAGCACAGATTGATGCATGTAAAAAGCTTTTCACACACTCAAGATCTCAATTAATTTAATTGAATTAATTGAGATTCGATTATCACCGAACAAGGGTCCACAGTCATATTGTGAGCGTGTTCCGAAGCAATTCCAAGGTGCTGCGAACGAATCGGTGTGGGCCAGGATGAGCCACGAGGGCAGGAAAAAATGTCAAGCATGCTTGAAAATTTCAAAGCAGATTGGTGAGCTCGAACAATATGGCGGAAACCTTGGCTCACCCACATGTCGTGTTAAGGCGCAGGCAACCGCAGGCATGACTGGGGTAATTCTGCATTTGAATTTGGCGGCGCAACTGCCGCCGATATGCTGGAATCAATTACGGGGTCAATTGTATATGCGTCTGAGGCATTATGGCGGGTTCCCCCGATGTAAGACGCCGCTAATGCTGTACAATCACACAGGCTTGGCACCTTTGTTAATACATAACCGCAGAATGCCGCAGGACAACGTAGACATGGCTGAAGTGTGTTGCAGTGTAACGGCGGATGGTGGTGGGATGACAACAGATGTACCACAAATGCTGTGGTCATACCCACGGTGCTCCTGCGACGTGCCTGTGGTGACCGCAGGAACGCCCCCGGTAATCTTGACATACCCCTTTAGAGTGGCGACCACTTTAGGCACATACAGTTGCATGACAGCGTGCATGGCGCAGGGGCACCGTCCCTCCCCGCAGGTAGGTCGTCGTGACTCCTGCGGCAACCGTAATTGGCACACTGACCGTCATTATTTTGGATAAACTGGAGAGAGATCACTAGAAATTCCCACATGCATCGGCTCTCTGGTAGATTATCCAGGTTGCAGTCACAGTTCATAAATGTGTAACAGGGCCTTAAGACAAAGAAAACGAAATAGGACACTATGAAGGAAGCGGATGGAGTCTGGGGAGAGTTCGCAGGACCACAAATGCTGGAACCTACCCCAGGCTCCGACTAGATTGCCTCCAAAGAAAACCACCGTTTCGCCAAACCCGGAGACTCCATATTTAAAGGGTTAACCGTGATTCTGACAAATAGAACGTTCCATTACCTATCTGTGTTCATTCCATCCCTCTGTCTAGTTCAGTAGTCATAACTTTCTACACACTTATTTTAAAGATAAGCATCGGCAGGTTTGACCAATACTATGAACCACACCCAACAACTATAATTTATTTAAATATATCTAAACTAGGCCACTTGCTTCGTTCTCAACCTCATGACACACACACACACACACACAAATTGCTTCACCCAATATGCCCTTGCTTGTGGCCTATTTAGCATCGACCTCAACCAAACCTGGTGTTGTTGGCGTCGTGTGGGGGAGGCTAAATCCGTACTGGTGGAAGCAGAACTGGTTTATGTGTGTGTGTGTGTGTGTGTGTGTGTGTGTGTGTGAAAGGAGTCACCTTGAACATTGGTCATATTATCTGTGTGTGTGTGTGTGTGTGTGTGTACTTGTTTCGTGAGAGAGAGAGAGAGAGAGAGAGAGAGAGAGAGAGAGAGAGAGAGAGAGAGAGAGAGAGAGAGAGAATGAGAGAGAGAGAGAGTGTGTTTATACCAGTGAACTCAAAACAAAGTGTGAGCGTAATAATTGTAACGGTAAAGGAGGTCTGTCTCGTAAGTGGGTCCCTTTTACTTTTTATATAAGGTACTAAGGCGAGGTTCTTTGTATTGCCTTACACTATTGGCTGTCATGGGTGTGGTGTCCCGAGTTCGAATCCCGGGAGGCCCATAATGCTTTCATTAGTTTATTCCAGTGCATTGGGGTTTGTAATTGATGACTAATTATTATGTTCCTTCGAACAACCAACCATACTCCTAAAATCGATTAATGAAATTTACAAACACATGTGGCAGTCCGTGGATTCGAACCCAGGATGCTCACACCGAAAATCAAACCCCTAATACATCGCACCACGAAGACAGTTAAAGGTTGGTGGACACTGCGTACGATTTATTATGCAACTTCGAATCCTGCATATCAATCTAAGCATGTACACACATCCCAACTGCAACTCACGTAGGCTATGCATATGTGAATGGAAAGAGCAATTAATGGGGCCTTAACCACTTAGGGAAGTCCTCTCGATAAATTACTCCTGAACCAATATCAATTATTATGTTCCTTCCAACAACCAACCATACTCCTAAAATCGATTAATGAAATTTACAAACACATGTGGCAGTCCGTGGATTCGAACCCAGGATGCTCACACCGAAAATCAACACCTTATACATCGCACCACGAAGACAGTTAAAGGTTGGTGGACACTGCGTACGATTTATTATGCAACTTCGAATCCTGCATATCAATCTAAGCATGTACACACATCCCAACTGCAACTCACGTAGGCTATGCATATGTGAATGGAAAGAGCAATTAATGGGCCTTAACCACTTAGGGAAGTCCTCTCGATAAATTACTCCTGAACCAATATCAATTATTATGTCCTTCCAACAACCAACCATACTCCTAAAATCGATTAATGAAATTTACAAACACATGTGGCAGTCCGTGGATTCGAACCCAGGATGCTCACACCGAAAATCAACACCTTATACATCGCACCACGAAGACAGTTAAAGGTTGGTGGACACTGCGTACGATTTATTATGCAACTTCGAATCCTGCATATCAATCTAAGCATGTACACACATCCCAACTGCAACTCACGTAGGCTATGCATATGTGAATGGAAAGAGCAATTAATGGGGCCTTAACCACTTAGGGAAGTCCTCTCGATAAATTACTCCTGAACCAATATCAATTATTATGTTCCTTCCAACAACCAACCATACTCCTAAAATCGATTAATGAAATTTACAAACACATGTGGCAGTCCGTGGATTCGAACCCAGGATGCTCACACCGAAAATCAACACCTTATACATCGCACCACGAAGACAGTTAAAGGTTGGTGGACACTGCGTACGATTTATTATGCAACTTCGAATCCTGCATATCAATCTAAGCATGTACACACATCCCAACTGCAACTCACGTAGGCTATGCATATGTGAATGGAAAGAGCAATTAATGGGGCCTTAACCACTTAGGGAAGTCCTCTCGATAAATTACTCCTGAACCAATATCAATTATTATGTTCCTTCCAACAACCAACCATACTCCTAAAATCGATTAATGAAATTTACAAACACATGTGGCAGTCCGTGGATTCGAACCCAGGATGCTCACACCGAAAATCAACACCTTATACATCGCACCACGAAGACAGTTAAAGGTTGGTGGACACTGCGTACGATTTATTATGCAACTTCGAATCCTGCATATCAATCTAAGCATGTACACACATCCCAACTGCAACTCACGTAGGCTATGCATATGTGAATGGAAAGAGCAATTAATGGGGCCTTAACCACTTAGGGAAGTCCTCTCGATAAATTACTCCTGAACCAATATCAATTATTATGTTCCTTCCAACAACCAACCATACTCCTAAAATCGATTAATGAAATTTACAAACACATGTGGCAGTCCGTGGATTCGAACCCAGGATGCTCACACCGAAAATCAACACCTTATACATCGCACCACGAAGACAGTTAAAGGTTGGTGGACACTGCGTACGATTTATTATGCAACTTCGAATCCTGCATATCAATCTAAGCATGTACACACATCCCAACTGCAACTCACGTAGGCTATGCATATGTGAATGGAAAGAGCAATTAATGGGGCCTTAACCACTTAGGGAAGTCCTCTCGATAAATTACTCCTGAACCAATATCAATTATTATGTTCCTTCCAACAACCAACCATACTCCTAAAATCGATTAATGAAATTTACAAACATTAAGAATGTTAAGAACGGGGTGTTACTTAATACCTATACTTTATTATTTGTTTTATTTACTCCTCACATTTTGTAATTATTTATGTAGGCAATAACCCTGTATAAAATGTGTAAATAACTTCTCCTCCCCCAATATTTGTTGTTTATATTCAAATCTTCCTTCAGCCTCAGTCTTTCTATGACTCGTAGATACGATCATTGGACACAACAAAGTCTGGGGGTCTTATAGTAGATAACAGATTGTTCAGTCGGATTGGTGCTTTTGTGTCTTTCCAGAATAGTGGTACACTCGGATACCATAGTCTCTAGCCCACTCATAAATATTCGTGGGCTTCAACTATTTCTAATTATGGAAGTATATCTTTGGTAACGAATTTATGAATATAATGTTCTATACATTAAAGGGAGATTTCCATTTGAGGGATTTTTTTCTTGACTCCTTTCTCCCTCATGTTTAGCCCCATTGCTTTTCTAATTTTAAGACGTTCGCCCCATTATTTTGACGATTTTAAGCACTTTCGACCCATTTCTGTCAATTTTAAGACCTTTCGTGCCATTTAGGTGTCGATTTTATCCTGGCGAGCGATAGCGAGCCTGTAATATAAGAGGAACCGGCTTTCAGCCGGGACATTTTTCTACCGAAAAATGTACAAATTTATCTTGAAAGAGGGTCAAGGGGGTAAAATGTTAAGATTGCTGGAGGAGTAGAAAACAAACTAAAAACCTCCCCTTAACTGCAAAACTATATATACCATTTATTGAAAAGCAAGTTCTATCCAAAAATCAATTCAGATGGCTATAATTGCATAACGAAAAACATAGGTGGTCCAGGATTTGTCATGAGTGGGGTAGAGACTATGGTATCCGAGTGTACCATCAGCCGGATTCTTAGACGTGTGGGTGGGGTTGGGACGCTACTCGTTCATTTTATTACCCCATTCAGTACCGGTGCCGTCCTTTTAACTTTACTCTGGCTACTGTTGGACGATACTTTAACTTTACTCTGGCTACTGTTGGACGATACTTTAACTTTACTCTGGCTACTGTTGGACGATATTTTAACTTTACTCTGGCTACTGTTGGACGATATTTTAACTTTACTCTGGCTACTGTTGGACGATACTTTAACTTTACTCTGGCTACTGTTGGACGATATTTTAACTTTACTCTGGCTACTGTTGGACGATATTCTTCAGTTTAATAAGGGCCTCGTCAATTAATAGGCTTCAAACTGTTTCAATTAACCATTTTTACTAGAGAGAGAGAGAGAGAGAGAGAGAGAGAGAGAGAGAGAGAGAGAGAGAGAGAGAGAGAGAGAGAGAGAGATAACAACACCATGTTACTGAAAGGGATAAGATCGATCGCAGGTTCGAGTCCCAGAATATTCTAGGACGAAATAATGGGTGATAAATTTGATTTTCTCCTGGCGAGCGATAGCGAGCCTGTAATTTTAGAGCAACCGGCCTCTGGCCGGGACCTTTGTTCTACCGAAAAATATACAAATTTATCTTGAAAGGGGGTCTAGGGGGTGTAATTTTAAGCTTTATGAAAACGTAGGGAACAAACTTAATACCTCCCCTTAACATATGACATAGGATTCGTGAACTTTCGAATCCTAGGTTAATCAGGAAAACCTTTGTCCAGAATGTTGGGATAATGTTCAGTAAAGTTGGCTAGGTAGGAGTAAACTAAAGTAGGAAAAGGTTAGGTCAATAATGGGTGGACACAGATTCAAGAAATACAGTTTACACAAGCAAGATCCTTAACCTCTTCTATATCGGCGACGTCTTTATAATTTTATTCTTGCTATATTTAGATGATTTTGTGCAGTTTAAGAACGAACGATCTGTGGTAGAAAAAATGGTTAAGTGAGATAGTTCGAAGCCTGTTAATTGCTGGAACCCCTTTGGAAACTGAAGGAAATCGTGTAATCGTACTGTAGTCAAAATAAAGTTAAACACACGGCGCCGATACTGAAAGGGTTAATTCGAGGCATGGTGTGTGTGTGTGAGTGTGTGTGTGTGTGTTCCGGTCATCTAGATAACGGCTACATTGTTTGTTTGGGACTCGAACACTGGCCGCAATAAACTCCAAATGTTCCATGGATGGCTAAAGCATGGCATTTCTAGGCTTCGAATAGTATTGGCGTCACATGCATTTTATGAGCTTGGGGATACACAAATAGTTCTAGTCCATTGGCAACAGTAATGACAGGTGTTGTACTGCACAGATAATTACTTGCCAATATTATATATCCACTAAATATACCAGAAATCAAACCCGCATGCATTATATTATTAGTTCAGTGGCATGATTATTTAGTTACACCTATTATGAACAATATTTATGTATTTCAGCTGATTAAATGCACTTGTACTCTACATGGAGACGCTACATATAAGTTCTTAAGTCAAATATATGCTAAGGTTAATGAAAAAAAAAAAAAATGCATGTACAGAGTTCAAAGAATTCACACTGGTTTGACTATAGCGTTTATTAAGACTAATCACCAGGATATGATTAAGAAGCACAGATCTTGGTGCTAGGGTCCACCATAGGTCCATGGTAACAGCACCCACGAATCAAGGCAGCTGGCAATCCTTGCAGGGTGCGGGAGGCGAATATTTTAGGAGCGACACACTCCTCGGCGTTAGTGGTGGCATAGGAAACCTCACTAGGCTTCAGAGTGGCGATCTGATGATACAGATATTAGTTAATCAGTATCTTATGATATCAGCGAAGTGTTGTCGCTGGGATCTGCCGAGCTGCTTGCTAGTAAAACAGCTTTCAGCTTACAGCTCGTTGCTGCTATGAGAGTGTTGTCAGTGGGTAACAAAGCAAGTTTGTTGGCGGGTAACACGATGTTCGGAAGCTCTATTTGCCAGGGGTTTGGTTCAAGCTTCTTCAGTAAGTTTAAAGCACAGGTATTTCTAGCGTCTTGTTGTTTCACTGTGGTACTCACAATAAAATTGTCGGAATCCTTGGCTGGCGTGCGGCAAGTAAGATGGATGGTTGCGCATAGAGGCAGCGGGAGGATTGTATGCTCTCATTGTCCAGAGGCAGGTCTCCAGTGCATTCTTGAAGGATGAAATGCTATAGCATTTGTCTTGTTGCATAGCTGTTGATATGGGCCTTCGAACTATTGTAAATTTTTTCTGAAATATATAACTAACATATACTGTATAAATGAGGCACTAAGAGCCGTTGTAGCCACCCAAATAATTAGTGGGGCCATAAAGGTCATTCAATATCTACAGGCAGACGTTAACAGTGTGGATGATGATAACTTTTTACTCCATGGTAAGGATTTTGGATGGCATGGTGACCTCTGTGCCTCATTTCTACCTGTTAGCTACGTGTTGCAAACATATTGTTCATTTGTAATATCCCCTATTGGCAAGATATTGTTACATTGTTTAATACGAAACTAGGTTTATTCTACAGTTTATGAGGTGAAGCTGGTGAACCGGTTGTGGTGCAAGGTATGATGTGTGGAACAGGTTGACTCCACACCTGATGGTGTGAGGTAAGGGAATGTACGGTAGCGCTAATAAGTCATGTCTCGGCCGTCGTTACGTTTGGCTCGCTCTGTACTGTATTATTGTCTGTCAGATGTTGCATAAGGTGGTTAAGTGTAAGCACATGTTTGTATATCCCACTCGAAATTAATACACTGAGTTTAACTGTCTTGATGGTGTAATGCTTAGAGTGTTTAAGATCTGTATGTGGTAATCCAGGTTCGAATCCCGGTAGGATCACATGCTTTCATTAAGTCCATTGGGAAGTGTTTGGTGTTGGGAGTGAAATAAATGGATTAGATGATTACCGATACCAAATTATTGATCAATATGTGCTTGGTGGCGAGACATGACTTACTTGTCCGACTGTACGTATGTGAGAGGGTACCCTGCTTGACCAGCCGGGCGTGAAGGCTACGGGGTTCGAGGTCAAGTGCTCCATATAAACTAGATGACCGGTTACCCACTCACCAACATATAGCCACACCCTTGGTTTTGGCTTGTTTAGTTGTTTCACTTGCGATGGTTGTATTGTTCATTATTGTGTATTTAACTGTTTATCTTGCTACCTATTGTGATGATGGCTAGGTTTGTTTGTTCATAATAGGTTTCAATAATAATAGGTTCACAATAGATTTCTTATTCATAATTGAGTATCTAACTGTCTCTCTACCTTTGTACCTACTGTGATGATGGCTGGGTTGTAGGGAACGCGAAAGTGGTCCCAGACCCTAAGAATTGGAACTTTAAATGTTGTTTCTGATCGGGCTCTGTCTCAAGTCGCCCACCCTCAGCTATAGGGTATGTGCCCGAGTATATACATAAATACGCAGAACAAATAGAACAAAAATGGTGTTATTACATATAAAGATTATCCCTTTCGGTATTTCAAGACGCATTTTTACAATTGATTCTATTTAGTATTAGACGATTTTATCAAACTTAGAAAGGACTTATGGGAGGTAGAGAGTATATTTAGAGTGTTTACCCATTGGACACCAATAGATCATTCCTAAGCCGAATAATATTGTCTAATGCTGGCCAAAATGAATTGTTAAAATGCATATGAATTCTTGAGGGGTTGTTCAGGTTATATTTCGGTAAATACTATTTATTATCTTGAGTATCTCTCTTTACAACTCTGGTTACCAACAGTGCTATATTTCCCCATCCATTGCTTCCGAACTGTTGTTTTCCTTTTATTGTAGTATTTGCATTTATGTTGTATTCCCTAGCCAATAACCGACTTGTGCTTGTGATTCTTAGGCAAAACAAACGAATTCTTTGACATGGGTAGATAATGATATCGGTATTTATTACCTTAATGTGGTCCGTATGTACTGAGGTTTATTAAGAATAACATTGCAATATAACATAGCTCCTTGATGAACAAAATAATCTTTTAAGAGCTAAACTATAATGTTATTACAGTATGAACTTATTGCCTGTATACTGTAGTTGAGGACACTTGTACTCTCGGATGCCATAGTCTCTAAACCCCCTCATGATAATTCGTGGACCCCCTAATTTATATTTTTGAACAATTAAACTATCTGGATTGATTTTCGGATAGCTGAACGGTCAGGCTATGGAGATCGTCAACTCTTTTAAGCATCTGGGCAGTGTGTTGAGTAAAGATGGGACTATGGATGAAGAAGTGAGGGAGAGGGTACAACAGGGGAAGAGGGTTGTAGGAACGCTAAAAGCAGTAACAAGAAATAGGGTGGTCAGTATGGAAGTGAAGAAGTCCTTGCATGGCAGTGTGGTAATCCCTACACTGACTTACGGAAGCGAAGCATGGACGTTGGTTGAGAGACTCAGAGTGAGAGCAGTGGAAATGAATTAAGGAGTGCGTGCGGAGTTACATGGAGGGATAGACAGACTAATGAGGAAGTAAGAAGGAGGTGTGGTGTGGAGGTAGATGTGCTGGAAAGTGTGAAAAGGAACAACTTGAGATGGTTCGGCCATATGGAACGTATGGAAAGCGAGAGAATGACTAAGAGGGTGTACGAGAGCGAGGTGGAGGGACAGAGAGGGAGAGGTAGACCGAATGAGAGGTGGAAGGATGGAGTGAGGAAGTATATGAACGAAGGCGGTGCTGGTTGGGGGGAGGGGCGTCGACTGACTGGGGACAGAGGTGCATGGGGGCGGTTCGTTCGTGGCCACCCCTTCGGGGATCACGGCGTCAGGCAATAGATAGATAGATAGATAGAATTTGCTTTGCAATAAATAGTATATATAATTGTGTAGTTGATATTGAAAGATTATATATAGCTAGAATAAACTGAGAAAGACGTCAACGGTACAGAAGGGGTTACTGGGGTGTCGGTAATCTGAGTCGCGGGTTTGGGTATGCAGTTTTCTTTTCATAGGAGGGATAGTGAAAGGGGTTGAACGGAGGCCTGAATAGATTGTTGAACGGAAAATGAAAGGAAAATGATTGAGTTTGGGTGATAGATATTCAAGTTTGGCTATAAGATCAGGACATGCATAATAACTGACAATTAACCCTTTGAAGCTCTGACGCGTTTTAGTAGTTTATTTTGGCTGTCATAAGACGATTTTATGCAGCTCAGGAAGTATCTGTGGGTATTAAAAGGGTAAATACTATCTCCATCAACCCTTTGACTTCCATATACCGTTACAAATCTGAATAAAATCGGCTAATAGTAGCCAGAAACAGAACAGAAACGCCTATTGGAGCGCCCCCCTCCCCCCCCCCCTCACTAGACCTCCATCAAGCAATATAAACACCCCCTAGACCCCCCCACCCCCCAACTTCAAGATACATTTGTAAACAAATTATGTTTAAAGGGCCGTGTTGAAGACAGGTTCCCCTTAAGATAACAGGCTCGCTATCGCTCGCTAGGGAAAAAAATCGACACCTATGGAGTACGAAAGATCTTAAAGTTGACAAAGAAATGGGGCGAAAAGTGTTAAAACTCGCCAAACTAAGGGCCGAACGTCTTAAAATCTCAAAACTAATAAGGGTAAACATGAAGGAGAAGGGGGTCCAGAACAACCATCCATACCCGCTGAAGGGGAGGTTTCCACTTGAGGGAGTTTTTTCTTTACTCCTTTCTCCCTCATGTTTAGCCCCATTGCTTTTCTAATTTTAAGACGTTCGCCCCATTATTTTGATGATTTTAAGAACTTTCAACCCATTTCTGTCAATTTTAAGACCTTTCGTGCAATTTAGGTGTCTATTTTATCCTGGTGAGCGATAGCGAGCCTGTAATTTAAGAGGAACCGGCTTTCAGCCGGGAAATTTTCTACCGAAAAATGTACAAATTTATCTTGAAAGGGGCTCAAGGGGGTGTAATCTTAAGCTTGATGGATATCTAGAGACCAAACTAAAAACCTCCCCTTAAAGACAAAACTCCAGGTTGTCTATTGGATCAAGTTACATATGATATCACACATGCAGAGACAAAGTTACATATGATATCACACATGCAGAGACAAAGTTACATATGATATCACACATGCAGAGACAAAGTTACATATGATATCACACATGCAGAGACAAAGTTACATATGATATCACACATGCAGAGACAAAGTTACATATGATATCACACATGCAGAGACAAAGTTACATATGATATCACATGCAGAGACAAAGTTACATATGATATCACACATGCAGAGACAAAGTTACATATGATATCACACATGCAGAGACAAAGTTACATATGATATCACACATGCAGAGACAAAGTTCCTAGGCTTACAATAAGATCAGGCGCAAAACTTTAAGGGGGGGTCACCTGTTTTTGTTCTCTTTCTCTCCTGTTCTCTCTTTCTCTGGCTTGTATCCATTCGGCCCCATTCAGCCAACTATTTTAAAACGTCTATCCCCATCCAGATGTCGATATCTTCCTGGCGAGCGATAGTGAGCCAGTATTGTATGGAGAAAACCGGCTTCGCCGGAGAAATTTTTCTATCGAAAAATGTACAAATTAGCGCTTTCTCTCAACACAAAAACATATATACAGTGAGGTGGCATACTCCCACTCGCCAGGAAAATATTGACACCTGTATGGGGGTAAACGTCTTAAAACAGTAGGCTAAATGGGGCCGAATGGATACAACCCAAAGAGAGAGGGAGAGAAAGAGAAAAAAAGCGAGGTGGGCTCCCTTAAATGATGACAAGCAAGATTATAGACTAGATTATAGACTAGATAATAGACTAGATTATAGACTAGATTATAGACTAGATTATAGACTAGATTATAGACTAGATTATAGACTAGATTATAGACTAGATTATAGACTAGATTATAGACTAGATTATAGACTAGATTATAGACTAGATAATAGACTAGATTATAGACTAGATAATAGACTAGATAATAGACTAGATAATAGACTAGATAATAGACTAGATAATAGACTAGATAATAGACTAGATAATAGACTAGATTATAGACTAGATTATAGACTAGATAATAGACTAGATAATAGACTAGATTATAGACTAGATTATAGACTAGATTATAGACTAGATTATAGACTAGATTATAGACTAGATAATAGACTAGATAATAGACTAGATAATAGACTAGATTATAGACTAGATTATAGACTAGATAATAGACTAGATAGACTAGACTAGACTAGATTATAGACTAGATTATAGACTAGATTATAGACAGATAGATAGACTAGATACTAGATATATTAAGACTAGATTATAGACTAGATATAGACTAATAATAGATATATAGATAGACTAATAGACTAGAGTTATAGACTAATAATATACTAGATTATAGAACTTAGATTAGAGACTAGATATAGGACTACGATTAATAACCTAGATTATAGCCTAGATTAATAAGACTAGATTATAAAGACTAGATTAATAGACTAGATAATAGACTAATAATGACGAGATAATAGACGAGATTAGAGACTAGATTATAGACAAGATTATAGATAATAGACTACGATAATCAGCTAGATATAGCCTAGATACTATAACCTAGATTATAGACTATATTTATAGACTAGATTATAGACAGATATAGCTAGATAATAATAGATAATAGACTAGATTATAGACTAGAGACTAGATAATAGACGTAGATAATAGACTAGATAATAGACTAGATAATAGACTATATTATGACTAGATAATCACTCGATTTATAGACTAGATTATAGACTATATTATAGACTAGATATGACTAGACTAGATATATAGACTAGATTATAGACCAGATTATGACTAGATAATAGACGATGATTTAGTAGACTATGATTACGACTAGATTATAGACTAGATAATAGACTAGATAATAGACTAGATAATAGACTAGATAATAGACTAGATAATAGACTAGATAATAGACTAGATAATAGACTAGATTATAGACTAGACACAAGCTCAAGTGATCTTAACTTTTTCAACACGACTAATGACATTAAACCCTTTCGTTTTCACGGCATTTTGTTTGTTTTTCTTTATTACCTTATAGTTAACCTTTAACAGATGTTATGTTATACTGTTACAGCTTAGAAAGTATACTACCTCTGGCACTCAAAGGCTTTAAGGGGGCCCACCTCGCTTTTCTTCGCTTTCTCTCCCTCTCTCTTTGGCTCGTATCCATTCGGCCCCATTCAGCCTACTGGTTTAAGACGTTTATTGTCCTGGCGAGCGGTAGCGAGCCACCATATATATTTTTTTGTTTTGACAGCAAGCTAAATGTGTACATTTTTCGATAGAAAAATGTCTCCGGCTAAGCCGGATTTCTCCATACAATGCTGGCTCGCTACCGCTCGCCAGGAAGAAATTGACACCTGGATGGGGATAAACGTCTTAAAACAGTAGGCTGAATGGGGCCAAATGGATACAAGCCAGAGAAAGAGAGAAAAGGAGAGAAAGAGAAACAAAGCAGGTGACCCCCTTTAACCCTCTCCGACATATGACGCGATTTTGAGCCTATTGGGGATTCTTTAAAGCCTTTGTTACCATCAGGGGTATTTAGAAACCTTTAGTTTAGTTAATTCAACCTCTGTAGTTGTGGGCAGAAAACTAATTTTGGAGAGGTAATTATCAGAGTGAGAGAACTCTATTTCTTATTGCTAATCTGGCAACCTCTGCGTCATAAATGCGTGAAAGGGTTAAACTGATCTCGTTTATCCATTTCACTCCCACAGACCCTCTGCAGATTTAATAACATTGCCTAATACTAGCAAAGTTATAGCCATCATGACGACGTAATGGTATACTGAAATAGTTATGATTTGTTCTGGGCAACAAAAGACGATTTTACGCAGCTTAAGAGAGACTCGAAGGATTAAAAGTAGTAAAGGTAATATCAATTAACTCATACACGTCCTTCATAACCCGACTAAAATCATAATGTTTACCAATATATTATGAAAACGACACAATCCAACTATTCCATTTATCGCTGTCAACAAACCTTTCAACTCCCATAGATCCTTCCTAAACTAAATATTTGTTTTCTGACAATAAATGAATGGGTATTATGAAAGATGGTTTCATGATATATTGAAAGAGCTAACCTTTTCAGTACCGATGATGTATTAATATTTGAGTTTAGCTACATTTAGACGATTTTATGAATAATAATAATAATAATAAAAACTATTTGTCAACAGCCAATAAGGCTGGGACGATTTTATGAAGCTTGGTAAGGATTTATGGCAGGTAAAAGGATTCATTGAGAGTGTCTATTGCCTTTTAATTGCTAGACGTCCTTCCTAAACTGAATACAAATCTCATAATAGTGTCAAGAGTAAAGTATAAAAGACTACCCCGATACTGAAAGGGCTAAAGGGACTACCTCTTCTTATTTTAATAATACCAATAACCATTATTAAGCTTGATGCAGGTTTAGGGAGGAAACAAAACAATATGTCAATCAATCAATAAATAGACCAAAACACAACCACTACCCCCCTTAAACAACCACTACCCCCCTTAAACAACCACTACCCCCCTTAAATAACTACTACCCCCCTTAAACAAGCACTACCCCCCTTAAACAAGCACTACCCCCCTTAAACAAGCACTACCCCCCTTAAACAAGCACTACCCCCCAAAAAACAACCACTACTACCCCCATAAAATAACCACTACCCCCATAAAATAACCACTACCCCCATAAAATAACCACTACCCCCATAAAATAACCACTACCCCCATAAAATAACCACTACCCCCCTTAAATAACGCCTGGTCAAACTAATGCAGACTAAACCAAAGAAAATAAGTAAATTAATATATAAATAAAACAAATAAAAGAATAATAACGCCTGGTCAAACTAAGGCAGACTACACCTAAGAGCACATAAGTAAAAAATAGACCAACCAAAACCCCCCCCCCCCCCTTCAAATAATGCCTTATCAAACTAAGGCAGACTATAAACCCGTTGATCTAATACTATACGTCAGACTAATGCCACGCCTCATTTAGCAAGACACGGTAGGATTGAATGCCCAGCCAAGCAAGATAATTAATAAGACGGACTCGCACAATCACAATCCGGCCAATATTTGTCTTCGGTAACTCAGGCATGGTATATATATATATATTTTTTTTTTACATATATATATATATTTATTAATGTATTTTTGAGTTTCCTCTCTAGACCTCCATCAAGCTTAATAAACACACCCCCTTTCAAGATAAATTTGTACAATACATTTTTCGGTAAAAAATGTCCCAGCCGAAGGCCGGTTCCTTCCAAATTTTCAGGCTCGCTTTCGCTCGCCAGGAAAAAAATCGACACCTAAATGGCACGAAAGGTCTTAACATTGACAAAGAAATGGGGCGAAAGGTCTCAAATTTGCCAAACTAATGGAACGAGCTTCTTAAAATCTCAAAACTAATAGGCTAATCATGAGGGAGAAAGGGGGTCCAGAAAATGCGACTAACTCCTCCTAAGTGTTCAGAGAATACGGCCTTCTGTAATACTCTATAGTCCGGAGGTTCCCAACCTTTTTGTTCCTCTGTACCACTTGGGCATTCTGATACCCATGTACCCCTAATAATTTAGGATACAAATGTATTAATTTATGTACATTTTATATTATTTTATTATGAAATATGTATGTGTAGACTGCATAGGGATCTCAGTATTGATATTATCAAGAAAATGAACTCGGTGACTCTAAAATATTTTGATCTGTCACATACTCGGACATTATCAGGCGGTACTGCAGCTGTCTCGAGTTGGTATACATACCTGATTGTTTCACGTCCAATACAGATTGTGGGCCGCCGCAGGAAGTCACATAATGGTGAAAAAAATGGACTAGTCACCTCACTGATATAATTTTAAGGGAAGGATGTAGTATCCGGGTGTACGGTCCTACGGTCGTCATGTTTACATAGGTCAATCGCTCGCGGTTAAGTTCCCGTATATTTTTTCTGTTATTTGACCCCTGCAGGCAATATATATGATGAACACAATAAGTCATGGGGGTAAGGGGGGCAAAAGCCCCTCTTCAACCTATTATTGTATCCTACGGCAGTCAAAATAGACGGGAACGTGATTGCGAGTATCCGCGTAGGCCGTAGTGTAAAGCGGGCGGTCCACCCGGTAACTACATTCTTGCCAATTTTAATATAAGTTTTGCTTACTGAAATGAGGAAATTTATAAAAACACAACTTTGTGCAATCTGCCTGTAGATTAGAACACTATGTTTTGTACACTATGGTTATTCTCTCAGACCCCTATGTACCCCCTGAAAAGTGCAAATGTACCCCTGGGGGTACATGTACCCCAGGTTGGGAACCCTTGCCGTAGTGTAAGGCGGGCGGTCCACCCGGTAACTACATTCTTGCCAATTTTAATATAAGTTTTGCTTACTGAAATGAGGAAATTTATAAAAACACAACTTTGTGCAATCTGCCTGTAGATTAGACCACCATGTTTTGTACACTATGGTTATTTTCTCAGACCCCTATGTACCCCCTGAGAAGTGCATATGTACCCCTGGGGGTACATGTACCCCAGGTTGGGAACCCTTGCTCTATACCTTGATTATATTGTATATGCCAATTAATGCCAATGCCAAAACGTGGCAATAAGCTATGGTTAAGGGGAGATGGATCATTTTTCTAGACCCCCTTCTCCTTCATGTTTAGCCCCATTAGTTAGTCGATTTTAATACCTTTCGCCCCATTTCTTTGTCAATATTAAGACCTTTCGTGCTATTTAGGTGTCAATATTTCTCCTGGCGAACGACAGTGAGCCTGTAATTTTGGAAGAACCATCCTTCGGCCGCAATATTTTTCTACCGAAAAATGTACAAA
This sequence comes from Paralithodes platypus, assembly GCA_032716605.1. Taxonomy (NCBI): domain Eukaryota; kingdom Metazoa; phylum Arthropoda; class Malacostraca; order Decapoda; family Lithodidae; genus Paralithodes; species Paralithodes platypus. Next base: position 10,725,926 of record CM064530.1, on the reverse strand, counting down.
TGTATTTAGAAAGGGGATCTAACGGATGCTTTTTTAAAGTTTGATGGAGGTCTAGGGAGGAAACTAACAAAAATAAAGTTATATGAAGTAATCGACCAAAAAAAATGCCTTCCCCCTTAATTAATGTTTGATTATTGCTGGGACAAACATATTTTAAACACTTTCAATACATTTTCCTCTTATTTTAGCTACCTTCAGGCGATTTTACATAGCTAAGTAGAGTACCACTGGGAATTAAATAGTTACATATTTAATTAACAGCCTATCTCTGGCCATTCCTTCCTAAATGGAATTAAACCATTTATAAACTTACTAGCTGATAACGAAATTTGTTGACATGGGATTGGAAAAGTATTTAGCTTGTATTTAGCTTGGGAAGGAGAACTAGGGATCGAATGATGTACGATTCATCTTAATTAACCATAAAACTCCCATATACCTTTCATAAGCCCAGAAAAATCACACACTGTTAACCATAGCAACATTTTAAAAGTCGTCCGAATACTGAAAGGAATAACTTCCCATTTAAGGAGAGATGGTTATTTTTTTGGTCGATTTTGTTCATGTATTCATAATTTTTCTAGTTTCCTCCCTAGACCTCCATCAAACTTCAAGAAAACATCCATTAGATACCCCTATTAGATTAATGTGTAAACTTTTCGGTTGCAGGGGGGTCTAGAGAGTGTTTTTCTAAGCTTGATGGAGATCTAGGGAGGAAACTAACAAACATATAAAGATATACATAAATGAGGAAATAAATACGCCCATCCCCCCTTAATAGACTAGTACGCAAACATAAATAAATACGCCCATCCCCCCTTAATAGACTAGTACGCAAACATAAATAAATACGCCCATCCCCCCTTAATAGACTAGTACACAAACATAGCACATAAATATCTAATTAGTTCACTATAATCAAGCAATTATAAAAAAGCAAAAGGCCTACTGATTGTGATCATACATTCTTAGTCCGGTTATTGTTCTGATTGTGATCATACATTCTTAGTCCGGTTATTGTTCTGATTGTGATCATACATTCTTAGTCCGGTTATTGTTCTGATCATACATTCTTAGTCCGGTTATTGTTCTGATTGTGATCATACATTCTTAGTCCGGTTATTGTTCTGATTGTGATCATACATTCTTAGTCCGGTTATTGTTCTGATTGTGATCATACATTCTTAGCCCGGTTATTGTTCTGATTGCCCTTTTCTGTGCCGTAAGGACTGATTTGATATCTGTCTGGCAAACCGCTACCCAGAACTGTGTGGCAGTAAGTTTAGATAGGGATAATATAAGTGGAGATTTTTTTTCATTTATTAATTATTTTTCTACTTTCCTCGCTAGACCTCCATCGAGCTTAAAAAGACCCCCCTCTACAGTAGACCCCCTTTCAAGATAAATTTGTACATTCATCGGTAGAAAAATGTCCTGGCGTCATCGTGGTGAAGGGGTTAAGGGGAGATTTCCACTTGAGGGACTTTTTACTTGACCCCTTTCTCCCTCATGTCTAGCCCCAATGCTTTTGAGATTTTAAGACGTTTGCCCCATTGGTTTGGTGATTTTTAAGAATTTCCGCCCCATTCTGTCAATTTTAAGACCTTTCGTGCCATTTAGGTGTCGATTTTATCCTGGCGAGCGATAGCGAGCCTGTAATTTAAGAGTAATCGGCCTTCGGCCGGGACATTTTTCTACCGAAAAATGTACAAATTTATCTTGAAAGGGGGTCAATGGGGTGAAATTTTAAGATTGCTGGAGGAGTAGGAAACAAACTAGAAACCTCCCCTTAAAGGGCCGGCACTGGTACTGTTTGGGTCAACTAGACCTTGGTTTGGGTTACCCACTTCACCACCATGACGTAATGGTTATCATATATTCTGGTTACAATTAGACACTTTTCTTTAGCTTACAATCCACCTCAATGACTCCAATGGGTTACTATATACATATCTTACTAACTCTTGGTCATCCTCCTTTCGGGACTTCGGTGAGACTTATTCTATTGCACTAGACATATCAAAAGCCTTCGATAGAGTCTGGCATAAATCTTTAATTTCTAAACTACCCTCCTTCGGTTTCTATCCCTCCATCTGTGCCTTTGTCTCTAATTTGCATTCCGGCCGTTCCATAGCCGCGGTTGTGGACGGCCATTGTTCACTTCCTCACCCTATAAACTCCGGTGTTCCTCAGGGCTCTGTCCTATCTCCTATTCTTTTTCTAATTTTTATAAATGATCTCCTCAACTGTACCTCAATTCCCATCCATTCATACGCAGACGACTCAACCTTACACTACTCCCATTAGTTTTTCAGAACGCCCCAGCCAGCAATCCCTCAACGACAAACGTAATGAAGCCATAGAACTCTTAAATTATGATCTAAATACTATCTCCAATTGGGGCAGAGAAAACCTTGTTACCTTTAATGCTTCCAAAACCCAATTTCTCCATCTATCTACCCGTAAGGAACTCCCAGCGGACTATCCCTTATTCTTCAACAATACAAAAATCAATCCTTCATCTTCTCTCAATATTCTCGGTGTCTCCTTTTCTTCTGCTCTCAGTTGGAAGGACCATATTACCAGTCTTGCTAAGGCAGCCTCCCAGAAGCTGGGTGTGCTCAACCGCCTTAGGGGGTTCTTTTCCCCTGCACAGCTTCTTGCTCTGTACAGGGGCATAGTGCGTCCATGTATTGAGTATTGTTCACATGTGTGGGGAGGTTCCTCTCACACCGCTCTCCTAGACAAAGTTGAAAGGAAGGCCTTTCGTATCATTAACTCCCATCCACTCACCAACTCTCTGCAATCTCTCTCTCTCCGCCGCAATGTTGCATCTCTCTAGCTATTCTATCGCTACTATAATAATCAGTGTTCCTCAGAGCTTTCCCAGTGTATACCACCTCCTTTACGTAGGGCACGTGGTACCCGTCTTGCAACTCAATTTCACCCCTACTCTGTGCAACTCTCCAACCCAAGAGTGAAATGTTACTCTCAAACTTTCTTCTACTCAACAGCTGAGCTCTGGAACTCACTCCCAGAATCAGTCTTTCCCTCTTCCTATGACTTAAATTGCTTCAAACTCCGTGTGTCCAGGCATTTTGGCTCGAACGTCCCTTGATTTTTCAACTATGGGGGAGGCACTCGCTATAGGCAGTTCTGCCTTTTGCCTCCCTCAATCACATAGAAAAAAAAAAAAAAAATATACGATCTCAGTAAACCCTCTTAATAATATAGGTCCTTCCTAACCTCTTCAGCACCATGATGTATTTTCATCATAATCTGGTTACTATTAGACGATTTTTTATTTAGCTTATAATCGATTTCTATGATTCAAAAGGTTATAATATACGTTCCCAATATACCCTCTGAGCAACATAGGTCCATCTTAACCTGCATAAAACCATATAATTCTAGCCAGTATCCAGGGTAGAAAGGCCGGCACTGCTGGTACTGTTAAGGGGGTGACCTGCTTTTTGTTTCGGTCCTTTTCTCTCTTTCTCTGGCTTGTAACCATTCGGCCCCATTCAGCCAACTATTTTAAGACGTTTATCCCCATCTAGGTGTCGATTTCTTCCTGGCGAGCGATAGCGAGCCAGCATTATATGAAGAAATCCGGCTTCGCCGGAAACATTTTTCTATCAACAAATTTACAAATTTAGCCTGCTTTCAAACAAAAATAAATAATATGCTGGGTCGCTACCGCTCACCAGTAAAAAAATGACACCTGGATGGGGATAAACGTCTTAAAACAGTTGGCTGAATGGGCCCAATGGATACAAGCCAGAGAAAGATAGAAAAGGACAGAACAAAAACAGGTCACCCCCCCTTAAGGTTAATGGCCAACCAAGCGCGAACATGATAAATATAACTCCCCCGAGCTGCTGATAAAAGAAGCAGACTATAAAACTGAAAGGTTAGAATATCAATCAACCTTTTATGGGCAGATTGGCGTATTGATTTGTTCATTAATATATTTTGAATTATATTATTGGTTCATTTATTTATTTGTTCATTAATATATTTTGAATTATATTATTGGTTCATTTATTGATTTGTTCATTTATATATTTTGAATTATATTATTGGTTCATTTATTGATTTGTTCATTATTTATATATTTTGAATTATATTATTGGTTCATTTATTGATTTGTTCATTTATATATTTTGAATTATATTATTGGTTCATTTATTGATTTGTTCATTAATATATTTTGAATTATATTATTGGTTCATTTATTGATTTGTTCATTAATATATTTTGAATTATATTATTGGTTCATTTATTGATTTGTTCATTTATATATTTTGAATTATATTATTGGTTCATTTATTGATTTGTTCATTATTTATATTTGAATTATATTATTGGTTCATTTATTGATTTGTTCATTAATATATTTTGAATTATATTATTGGTTCATTTATTGATTTGTTCATTTATATATTTTGAATTATATTATTGGTTCATTTATTGATTTGTTCATTATTTATATATTTTGAATTATATTATTGGTTCATTTATTGATTTGTTCATTTATATATTTTGAATTATATTATTGGTTCATTTATTGATTTGTTCATTAATATATTTTGAATTATATTATTGGTTCATTTATTGATTTGTTCATTTATATATTTTGAATTATATTATTGGTTCATTTATTGATTTGTTCATTATTTATATATTTTGAATTATATTATTGGTTCATTTATTGATTTGTTCATTTATATATTTTGAATTATATTATTGGTTCATTTATTGATTTGTTCATTAATATATTTTGAATTATATTATTGGTTCATTTATTGATTTGTTCATTTATATATTTTGAATTATATTATTGGTTTCCTCCGTAGCCCTCCATCAAGCTTAAAAAACACCCGCCCAAGACCCTCCTTCAGGATAAATGTGTACATTTTCTAATAGAAAAATGTTGCGGCCGAAGGCCGCTATTTCTTAAATTACAGGCTCGCTATCGCTCGCCCGGAAAAAGTAGACACCTAAATGACACGAAAAGTCTTAATATTGACAAAGAAATGGGGCGAAAGATCTTAAAATCGACAAACTAATGGGTCGAACGTCATATAATCTGAACACTAATGGGGCTAAACATGAGGCAGAAGGGGGACCAGAAAAACGACCCATCTCTCCTTAAGTCTAACAAGTACACTCCTAAATGGAATAAAATCCTTTGCCAATAAGTAGATTAACGTAACCAATGACGTCATAGTACATTCACGTAACCAATGACGTCATAGTAGATTAACGTAACCAATGACGTCATAGCAGATTAACGTAACCAATGACGTCATAGTACATTCACGTAACCAATGACGTCATAGTAGATTAACGTAACCAATGACGTCATAGTAGATTAACGTAACCAATGACGTCATAGTAGATTAACGTAACCAATGACGTCATAGTAGATTAACGTAACCAATGACGTCATAGTAGATTAACGTAACTAAGGACGTCATAGTAGATTAACGTAACCAATGACGTCATAGTAGATTAACGTAACCAATGACGTCATAGGATATTTAAGGGGAGAATTATTACATTTATGGGATTTTTTTTCTGGACCCCTTTCTCCCTCATGTTTAGCCCCATTGTTTTTTATATATTATTAAGACGTTCGCCCCATTAGTTTGGCGATTTTAAGAACTTTGGCCCTATTTCTATCAATTTCAAGACCTTTCGTGCCTGGCGAGCAATAGCGAGCCTGTAATTTAAGAGGAACCAGGCCGGGACATTTTTCTACCGAGAAATGTATAAATATAGCTTAAAAGGGGGTCTAGGGGGTGTTAATTTAAGCTTGATGGACGTCTAGGGAACAAACATAAAACCTCCCCTTAACCCCTTCAGCACCGTGATGCAATTTTCATGATAATGTGGATACCGTTAGACGAGTTTCTTTAGCCTATAATCAACTTCTAGGACGCAATGGCGTTAATGCGATCTCAATAAACCCTCTGCACAATATAGGTTCTTCTTAAGCTGCATACAATCTTCTAATTGTATTCAGAATCATAGGTAGTAATTCGTCATGGTGCTGAAGGGGTTAAGGCCCATCCAAGATCAAGTATTAGAAAATAATATGATCCCAGAAAATTTGACCCAAGCATAAAGGGGGGGTCACCTGCTTCTTTATATCTTTCTCTCCTTTTCTCTCTTTCCCTGGCTTGTATCCATTCGGCCCCATGCTGTTTCAAGACGTTTATCCCCATCCAGGTGTCGATTTCTTCCTAGCGAGCGATAGCGAGCCAGCATTGTATGGAGAAATCCGGCTTCGCCGGAGAAATTTTTCTATCGAAAAATGTAAAAATGTAGCTTGCTGTCAAAACAAAAATATATATATGCTGGCTCGCTACCGCTCGCCAGGAAAATATTGACACCTGGATGGGGGTAAACGTCATACAACAGTAGGCTGAATGGGGCCGAATGGATACAAGCCAGAGAAAGAGAGAAAAGGATATAAAAAAGCGGGTCGGTCCCCTTAAAAAAAAGCGGGTCGGTCCCCTTAAACCTGACCCCTGGACCGCCGCCCCGGACAAAAACAACGAGAGGTATTGACCTCATCTGTGTCGGTTGGCTAACTGGTTCAAGAACAGGTTGGGTATATAAAGCAGGCAGAGTGGGGCAGGGTTATCATACGTCGCTAGGACACCACCACCACACCACCGCCGAGACAAGACCAGAAGTAGCTAGGATTCCACCACCACCATAACCACCGCGACAACATCTGAAGTCGCTAGGATTCCACCACACCACCACAACCATCGCGACAACCACCGCGACAACATCTGAAGTCGCTAGGATTCCACCACCACCACCACAACAACCACCGAGACAACACCAGCAAGCATGGTTACTAAGGTACAATCGGCTTAATAAGTGATGTCTCGGCACCAAGTATATTTTGATCCATAATTGGTTTCAGCAATATCTAAACTTAATTTATTCATTTCGAGGGGGATATGCAAACCTATTCCTACACTTACCCACCCTATTCAACATCTGGCAGACATTATTACAGCACAGAGCAACCCAAACATAATGACAGCTGGGCATGACTTATTAGCGCGACCGTACAGCCGCATACGGTAAAGGGGAGATGGGTCGTTATGCTTAGTATAAATATGATGCAGAGACATAGTAGTTTTATATAATGTCATAAATTATCGATAAATGACTTGTTCACTGATTCAATTTACCATCAGCTGGAATAAAACAGACTATAGTAAACCGACCAGCTTAAGGGGGAACTGGCGTATTTATTTTCTTAATTATGTATTTTTTTATTATTTTTTAGTTTCCTCCCTAGACCTCTCTCAAGCTTAAAAAAAAACACCCGCTCAAGACCCTCCTTCAAGATAAATTTGTACATTTTTCGATAGAAAAATGTCCCGGCCGAAGGCCGCTTCCTCTTAATACACAGGCTCGCTGTCGCTCGCCAGGAAATAATCGACACCTAAATGATACACAAAGTCTTAATATTGACAAAGAAATTGGGCGAAAGGTCATAAAATCGCCAAACTAATAGGCCGAACGTCTTAAAATTCTTAAAAGTAATGGGGCTAAACATGAAGAAGAAGGGGGACCAGAAAAACGATCTATCTTCCCTTAAGGAAATACAAAATAAAGCAAACAACACAATATTTGTGGATACTATAGAAGGCACCCTGTAGTTATTCCATTCTTGTTAACCCTCTGACGCATTTTAACAGTTTATTCTGGATATCATTAGACGATTGTATAAAGTTTATGAAGGGTCTGAGGGTATTGTAAGGGTAAAGACTATCTCAATTTGCCCTCTGACTTTCTTATACACTTACTAATCTTAACAAAGTCGTCTAATACTAGCCAGATAACAGAATACAAATGCGTATTGGATCTTGAAAGGGTTAGGTACTTGGAACAAAACATGGTGTTTCCAGTATTGTGATCTGAATTGTGGTTTCCATCATAGCAAAACGTACGTACATTATGATACGCGCGTTTAGACAGTTTATTCTGCCTCTCATTATACGATTTTATACAGCTTAGGAAGGATCTGAAAGATTTTAAAGCGTAAAGACTGTTTCCATTAACCCTCTAATTTCCATATACCCTTTGTAATCTTCTTAAAATTGTCTAGTAATAGCCAGAACTCAGAACAAAAATGCATCGTCTTATCTTGAAAGGGTTAAAATTCCACTAAAGAAGGATCTCTCTGTCTCCATATTGAGATCAAAGATGTGTGAACAATATATAGGATCAATTAGCCCATACGAAGGGTTACAGTCTTATAATTCATTAGGGGGAGGCTTTGTTTTCTGGACCCCTTTCTCCCTAAATGTTTAGCCCTGTCAGTTTGGCGACTTTGGCCCCAGTTCTTTGTACAAAATAAGACCTTTCGTCTCATTTAAGCTTCGATTTCTACCCGGTGAACAATAGCGAGCTTGTCTAAATTAGGAGGAAACGGACTTCGGCTGAGATTTTTATACCGAAAAATGTATGGTAACACAGCAGACAAGCCAGTATTTAACCAATTGAGCCGCATCCTAAGAGTAACTTAATGTAACACCAAGTCCCAGGTGTTTTTCATATATTCCCATTTTTTAATATTAAACAAAATGGGGTGGCCCACATCCTAAGCTACCATGAGACCCCTTAGGGCTTTTTGTCAGGCATAAAATGATTTAAATAAGGTGAGAATAGCCGTTGGCCAACGGCAAACCCTGGGGCTGTGTGTAGCAATAGTAAACGTCGGCCAATGGCCGACCCAGGGGCTGGATGGGTTAAGGAACTCACGAATTTACAAATGCTAGGTAAAGCATTAATGAGAAGATTCGGTTCCGTTTGGGGCAGCTTAGAAAACATCAAGTCACAACTTATACCCCTGAGTGCACAAACGCCGACAGAGAAAGTGATACAAAGTTGTTTTAAGAAATCTGACATGCTGATGAACATTTTTGGCAAGGATGTAGTATTCGGGTATACCACCCATCTTGTTTACAGTACGCGCACACTTGCAATCATGTTCCCGTCTATTTTGACTACCGTAGGATACAATAATAGGTTGGGGGGGGGGGGGGATTTAGCCCCCCTCACAACTTATTCTCATCATCATATATATTGCCAGCATGGGGCAAAATAGACGGGATCGGATTCGTAACCGCGAGTGCACGACTTATGTAAACATAACGACCGTACGCCTGCCCGGATACTACATCCTTCCCAAAAATTTTAAACCTACCCCTTAAGCACATGCCAGAGTCAATGTCTTCTCTCAATCAATGTTATCAAATAGGGCTGTACCAGCTACTTGTGCAGGCAGTTTTACTATAAAAGGTTGACAATCTATTTTATAATATTCTCTCAAGGTGTCCCATGGCGTTTTAGTTAGTGCGCTTGCTACACAGCCAAGAGGATCGGAGTTCGATTCCCCTAGGAAAGAGACATTTGGGCAAGTCTCCTTACACCCTGTCCTCTGTTTCACCTAGCAGTATAAATAGGAACCTGGTATAAGCGGACTGTTGTGAAGCCCCCTCTGGGGTTGGCGGTCTGGTACTAGTTGGAAGGATACCATCCAGGTCACCCAAGTCTTCATATCCAGATGTGACAAATGTAAACACTGGGGTAGTGCGAGGTCCTGATTAGCATTCAGTGATGAAGCCCATGGTGTGTATACTCCTAAGAGTCTAAACCCCTGTTCACAAAAGGGATTTCTTTTGTGCCGTATTTCAGCCTGCACAAAAAAGTATGACGTCAAAGTGACGTCACTTACAGACACACTGTCCATACGTCTCCTGTACTGGGAAACCGTCCTAGCCAGGCCAGCGAGCGTCCCCCAAAATCTGGGCCAGAAAAGAAGATGGTTTCGATATATCTTGCGGTCCGTATAACGAGTGCTGCCCGTACTTTGAACATTGAAGTGATATTAATGATTTTTTTTTTCAATTTTTATTACATTATAATCAATATAGCTTAAACAATATATGCTATATGTATGATTTTAATAGAAACATAAATATTAAGGCAGTAAATAAGTTTTCCTATTGATCGTGTACCTGTCAGTACCTGTATACCCCACCGCGGTACCAACACAAAGTTCTTCTTCGCGCTTCTTCAAATGCATACAATTTATAACACCAGACCAGATCTAAAGCTACATAATGACAACGTGCTTCTCCAATTAAAATCTACATTCCCTTCTACAGTGCATATAATTATGATCAGGTATAGTTGTCCACATAAGTTCTGTTCCTCGTCGTGATCATATGTAAAATTAGTAAATGAATTGCGAGTGTGGTTTCTTTTAATCATTAGTTTACTAATCAGATGAGTTAACCACTGCTTAAGAAATTAGACTCACAATTCAGTCATGGGCATTATATTTCCATGTATATGCTCATGGAGAAGAACAGAACTTATGTGGGCAACTGTACTGTACGTAATAGTTTGGTTTGATCTATTTACCTAGTTTAATGCATTGAAGTCCGGTGGTGGTTCGCCTTCGTTCACCATTAGGAAAGCAGCACCAAGAAGATAATTTCGCAGTCCGTGCTGACGATCGTCTAGTAGCTGTTTGCCTTGCATCCAGAAAAGTCCGTGCCGCACTTCTGAGTCCGGACTGCACTCTGGAATGCAGCACAAACTTTTGTTTCAACTTTAGTTTTCCTTGTCAAGATGTCTGCATGTGACGTCACAGGCCCAAATCCGAGCCAGCAAATGGCTGACCGTGTGAATCGGGCTTAAGAAATAAGTCGTGCTCTTAAATTTTCGAAGCTTTCCCGAATCTAATTGATATTTCTCATTATTTCTTTACCTAGTATATGAATTTCGTGGGTTCATTTGATCAGTTTGAGGATTCAGAAAGAGCCATGACATGTCTTAGAGTGTACCGAACAAGCTCTCTTCCCTTGGTGTTCAGTCTCACTCAAAATTGAGAATCTGCGAGGCAATATAATGTATTATCTCTGTGGCTCATCAACATTCCAGGGTAAAGTTGATTATTTATCTCACCTTTCCTATATTCCTGGCAAATATGTTTTTATGTCGAAGGTGAATTTATGATTTTTATAATATGGTTGTTGGGTTAAGACCATTCATCCACATTGATCCAAAGTATTACGTAAAATAACATCCAAATTCAACCAAATCTCCACAGCATTGGAACACTCTAAACTTATACTAATGTGTGTGTATGTGTGTATGTGTGTGTGTGTGAGTGCAGGAGTACATAAATCAAGATTAATTGTAACTGAATATATATATATATATATATATATATATATATATATATATATATATATAGAGAGAGAGAGAGAGAGAGAGAGAGAGAGAAAACGAAGAACAAGTTTACCGGTAACTGAAATAAAACCAGATACAACAAACTATATATAATAATAATAATAATACACTAATTCCAAATCTCTCCGTCAGGCCCCCCTCCTATTGCTCCTGGTGCTGGTTGGGATGATCATGTTCACCGCTGCAAGGCCACCAAGATATCGCATCAGAGTTCCAGCGGTAATACAATTTATACTGTATATCTTTTAAGTATTTAAGGGGGGATGGGCGTATATATTTGCTGATTTATTTAATTTTGTATTATGCTTTTTTAGTTTCCTCCTTAGACCTCCTTCAAGCTTTAAAAAAAAGGGGAGCCTATGGGTGCCCTCTCTACAACAAGACCACTCCACCACACTAACCCTATAATTAATCTACGAATTTTCTTAGGACCATCTTCATGATTATGTTGGGTGGTCAGTGTGTATACCATTTTAGTTAGTTAAAATAGGACTTCAGGGGCTATCAACCCTTCTGGATTATTAAGCCAGCACACTGTAAGTCAAGTATAACGTCAGGACTGAAGCCCCTTTTCGAGAAATCCAATCCCTTGTATACCATGTCTAACAAAGACTATATATAGCCCTTATACCCCAATATTTTTAAACATTAGGGAACGGTGCTACCAAAACTATATCGAACGAAGATAAAATACTGACTACGAATTTATGATAAAAGACTAATTACAATATTGTTTCAGAAATATCACTCTTTGTTTCTGCTTCTTTCGTTGATCAAAGTTTAGGGAACCACTTAAGTAATGTTTAATAATATGGCGGTTACAACCATACTATTAATGCTCACTTAAGTGATTCCTTATAACATTCATAAACGAAATAAGCAGAACAGTGATATTTCTTAGAAACTGAAAGCTAGCACCATTCCCACATGTTTAAAAACAAGGGTGTTATTGAACTAGTATCCCATAGTATCAAAGCTAGAAATATACGTATGTAGAAGTCTGTTATGCACTTGTTAGTACGAGTTTTAGAGAGTGAGATTAACAAAACACATTCTTTGCTTTTTTCAGAGGGTCTTAGAGAAACGCAGTGCGGATGAAAGTCAAGAAATAGAGGATTCTTCTTCGGAGGAGGAAAACAGTGATGGAAATGAAGACGAGGACGAAGAAGAGGAAGAGGAAGGAGAAGGAGAGGAAGAAGAAGAAGAGGAGGAAGAAGAAGAAGAAGAGGAAGGAGAAGGAGAGGAAGAAGAAGAAGAGGGGGAAGAAGAAGAAGAGGGCGATGAAGAAGGAGAGAATGAAGAAGAAGAAGAGGAAGAGGAAGGAGAAGGAGTGGAAGAAGAAGAAGAGGGGGAAGAAGAAGGAGAGAATGAAGAAGAAGAAGAGGAAGAGGAAGGAGAAGGAGAGGAAGAAGAAGAAGAGGGGGAAGAAGAAGAAGAGGGCGAAGAAGAAGGAGAGAATGAAGAAGAAGAAGAGGAAGAGGAAGGAGAAGGAGAGGAAGAAGAAGAAGAGGGGGAAGAAGAAGAAGAGGGCGAAGGAGAGAATGAAGAAGAAGAAGAGGAAGGAGAAGGAGAGGAAGAAGAAGAAGAGGGGGAAGAAGAAGAAGGAGAGAATGAAGGAGAAGAAGAGAATAAAAGGGAAGGAGAAGGAGAGGAAAAAGAAGAAGAGGGGGAAGAAGAAGAGGGCGAAGAAGGAGAGAATGAAGAAGAAGAAGAGGAAGAGGAAGGAGAAGGAGAGGAAGAAGAAGAAGAGGGGGAAGAAGAAGAGGGCGAAGAAGAAGGAGAGAATGAAGAAGAGGAAGAGGAAGGAGAAGGAGAGGAAGAAGAAGAAGAGGGGGAAGAAGAAGAAGGAGAGAATGAAGGAGAAGAAGAGAATGAAGGGGAAGGAGAAGGAGAGGAAAAAGAAGAAGAGGGGGAAGAAAAGGGCGAAGAAGAAGGAGAGAATGAAGGAGAAGAAGAGAATAAAAGAGAAGGAGACGGAGAGAAAGAAGAAGAAGAGGGGGAAGAAGAAGAGGGCGAAGAAGAAGGAGAGAATGAAGGAGAAGAAGAGAATGAAGGAGATGAAGAAAAAGAAGGTGAAGGTGAGGGGAAAAACGAAGAATCCGAAGATGAACGTTTCGGTGATAAACTATCTGGAAACAGAAACTCCCCAACGCGCGAAGATAATGATAACTCTAAAGGCTCCGGGCGATCCAATGGTAAAACGTCTGGATCCGAAGGCGATGCTGAATCAGAGGGAAATGAAGAATCAGAAGGAGGAGAAGGAAACAGAGAAGAACAATCTGAAGGATCAGGGAAATCCAAAGGCTCTACGGGATCAGAAGGAGAAGAATCAGAAGGAAAAGGAGAAGAAGAAGCAGAGCAAACTGAAGGCTCTGGGAAATCCAAAGGCTCTACGAGATCAGAAGGAAAAGAATCAGAAGGCTCAAAAGGATCAGAAGGAGAAGTCGAAGAAGAAGCAGAGAAAACTGAAGGCTCTACGGTTTCAGAGGGAGAAGAGTTAGAAGGGTCCAAAGGGTCTGAGAAGTCTGAGGGAGAAGGAGAGGAAGAATCAGGAAAATCAAAAGGATCTGAACAATCCGAAGGATCTCAAGGATCTGAGGGAAAGGAATCTGAACAATCCAATGTTTCTAGGAGCTCCAAAAGCTCTAAAGGATCAGAAGGGGAAGAATCTAAAATATCAAGAGGTTCTGAAAAATCTGAAGGAGAAGGAGAGGGAAAATCAGAACAAAGGAAAGGATCTAAACAATCTAAGGGGTCTAAAGGATCTGAAGATAAAGGATCCGACCGATCCAACAGGGTGGACCAAGTCAATGGATTAAGACGATTCAAAAGTTTGTCTCGGTCTAGGGGGCCCGAAAACTCCAAGGGTTCAAGACGACCCAGAGCCTCCGGGGAATCAGAAAGAGAGGGAGAATTCAGACGATTCAGAGAATTTAGTCGAAATAGAAACTATGAAGAATCCGACGAGTCCTCTGAATCACATGAATCATATGAGTCGACAGAGGCCAGGTACAGTTTCGAGTGGATTGTAGATGACGAATCCTCAGAGAACCACTACGGCCACCAAGAATCCCGTGATGGAGACCACACCCAGGGGTCTTACTATGCGCTGCTTCCCGACGGTCGCCTCCTCACCATCACCTACTACGTGAATGGTGACGGAGGCTTCGTTCCTGAGGTCAAGTTTGAGGGTGAAGCACAATATCCATCTCGGGAATCCTATGAGTCTGACGAGGAATCTGATGAAAGTGATGAAGATTCCTATGAATCTGAAGAGGATTCTGACGAATCTGAAGAGGACTCTGACGAATCTGAAGAGGACTCTGACGAATCTGAAGAGAGATACTATTATGGGTCGTAAGCGTTATTACTCCCGCTAGTCATTGGAACCTTAGAACAGAGGAGGCGCAGGTTTCATCAGGAATTGTTTAGGTATCAGATTCTTGACACAGTTTATGAGAATTTCCAATTCCTAACAGGCTTAGTACAAGTGTTCAGCTTTGAGGTGAAAGCCATGTATCCTCACAAATATCCTACGAGTGTGAGGAAGAAACTGAGGAGCATTATGAATCTGAGGAACGATACTACAGAAAATATTAAGCCTTAGGATTCCCGCTACTTGATAGGTAAGCAGTAATACTAATGTTTTTCATAAGTAATAGGGGTTCCTATTTTAACCAATAGATGCCAGAAGTCTTTTAAAAATATATATACTATAGGTAGAGCCAACGAACTTGACAATAATCTTGATCCTTGACCTCTCTGTAACTCAAAAGGGCCTAGAGTAAACTGGCTGTAAATATGTACACCTATTTCCTAGTGGGCTCTTCCCAAATGATAGAAACGTCAGCCCGATTGCTTTCATACATTTCGAGGTATAAGAAGTTAAGGGCTCAAAATTATTGTCAAGTTCGTTGGCGCTACCTATATACATCAATTTTTAAAGGACCCTATGTTTGTTCATAGTTGAATAATCCCCGAACTCCTAAGATTTGCAATATGTTTTGTTTCCAAGTGATTAAGCCAGTCACGCATACCGGTAGTCTAGAAAACTACAATGTTTCTATATCAAAGTAATTGTATACTGCGTATTTATAAATCCTCTAAAGTGAATCACTATAGTCACATAAACATGATCGCAAAGTCACTTCAAGAATCTGAATCCTAAGCAACTCTCATTCATCTGTGATTGTTTTTTGTCTTCTTTTTTACATGTGAAGCTAGTCCATAACCCTATACCATACCAAAAAGAAGAAAAATATTAATGTCATTCATTCATTGTTGCGTGCTTTATAAATCATAATTATATTCTATATTTTATTAATTTCACCACTACACCAAACATTTCATGTTCATAAATGCTCATCTCATTATCTTCATTTTGCCATTTCAATACACGATGAAGAAGCTCTTCCTATATTCTAGCTTTCAATTATTTTATTCAGTTTGGCAAGGACCTCTAGTTACCAAGAGGGTATAACTATTTCATTTAACCCTTCGACTACCATTCTTTCCTCCTAAACTGAATACAATCGTCTAATGATAACCAGAATAAAAGGAAGATATGTGTCATTGTGAAAAGATCAATCTGGACCTACACAGAAAACACAACTAGTCAAGCAAATTAAAAACAAAATATTAGTTTAGCAATTTTAACAACTTGTTTACCTCTTTCTGTCAATTTTAAGACCTTTCGTGCTATTTAGGTGTCGATTTTTTCCTGGCGAGCGATAGCGAGCCTGTTATTTAAGAGGAACCGGCCTCCGGCCGGAATTTTTGTTTACCGAAAAATGTACATATTTATTTTGAAAGGGGTCTAACGGGTGTACTTTTAAGTTTGATGGAGGTCTAGGGAACAAACTAAAAACCTCCCCTTAAGCTTAGAGTCTTGCCAACTATATTCAGGGTTTCATAACCAGTCAGTAGTTAGTCCATGTGTTTCTGAGAACTGGACATGGTGCTTGAATAACTCTGACCTTTTCAAATTAGTCTCAGCGTAAATGTAATGCTGGCTTAGTTTAATATCTAATTTCTGTGTAAATGTCAGATATGGTTGTGTAACTGTAAACGCTCACGCATTATCATCATTCAGTTTTGCTTGTATGCTTAAGTATATTCATGTAAGGTGTATACTGTATATCCAGTTTAATGAATATAAATATGAAATATCTAATCCTGCACGAGCATTTTTTCCGGCAATTGTTTCTATCAATTGAGGTCTGTCATCATCTCAAGTAAAGGTATAGATGATTTTAGTCTCTTAGAATCATATACGTTCAGTCTAGTTGTCGATTCCGGTGCCCAAATACCAAAAACTAGTATGAACAAAATCTTGCTTATCGAAAATGGACGGAAAAAGCGCTTGTGTGACACCGGCTTTATCTTAAGCCGCTGTCACACGAGCGCTTTTTCCGTCAAATTTCCATGAGCAAGTTTTTTCTCGTATTATTTCGAGACTTTTTTTACACTGGTATCGGCAACTAAACTGAAGGTAGATTATGTTAGGCGGCTGAATTCTGATATAGTGTAATTTTTTAAGCTTCCATACCATAATTGCCCTTAAAAATTGCTCGAAAAATCGCTCGTGTGACTTCGCCTTTAGACCCTGGTGCCTTTGTGTGTGAGTCACTTTACAAACTATCTGTGATGCTTGTGGTTTATGTGTAGGGTACAAAGTATATGTATATATATAATGTTATTATAATAAAGACAAATATAAATATATATCTGTGTTTTGTGTACTAAACCACCACGAAAGATTTACATAACATTACGTTTAGTTAAGAAAAACTACCAAGCATATAAGATACACAAATGAATGTCAAGAAATGCATGACCAAACACGAAACTAAAAACTGAAAATTACTTACTATCGTATAAATAGTTAGAGTGAAAATAATATTAGCTAGTGTTCACCATTCAAAATACCTTTCATTGACATAATTATTTACGGATGTACAAAAGCTTAAGTAGTTAAGTAGTTATAATGTTATTATAATAAAGACAAATATAAATATATATCTGTGTTTTGTTTACTAAACCACCACGAAAGATTTACATAACATTAAGTTTAGTTAAGAAAAACTACCAAGCATATAAGATACACAAATAAATGTCAAGAAATGCATGACCAAACACGAAACTAAAAACTGAAATTACTTACTATCGTATAAATAGTTAGAGTGAAAATAATATTAGCTAACGTTCACCATTCAAAATACCTTTCATTGACATAATTATTTACGGATGTACAAAAGCTTAAGTAGTTACAGAAGATATATTAACTAACGTACACCTTATAATTAGCTAATAACTAAAATTATACTTATCTAGTGTTCATCCCTATTGTTGCCTCCCTCGATCACATAGAAAAAAAAAAAAAAAAAAAAAAAAAATCATGCCAAGGACTTTTCATTGCTTTGGTCATTTACTTATAGATGTAAATAGAAATGTTAAGCAGGCAGGGTCGATTTAATGGTCGGCATATCAATCAATGTATATATTGTTTAGCTTCCTTCCTAGATCTACAGTATATCAAGCTAAAAAAAAAAAAAAAAAAAAAAAAAATATATATATATATATATTCTAGTTATATTTGTACATTTGTCTGTAGAAAAATATCCCAGCTCTCCTCCTTTATGACAGGCTCGCTATCACCTGCCAGGAAACAAATCGACACCTAAGGGCACAAAAACTGGTAATAGACAAATAAATAGGGTGAAAGGTCTTAAAATCACCAAACTAATGGGCCGAACGTCTTAAAATCGGAAAACTAATAGGGCTAAACACGAGGGAGAAGGGAGCCCAGACAAATTAAGCATCCCCCGACAAAGTAGTTAGAGTAGATGCACTATCTAACGTGCACTTAAAAAAAAAAAAAAAAAAAAAAAAAAAAAAAAAAAAAAAAAAAAAAAAAATGTATTTGGTATAATGCTTATCATGGCAAGGACCTTTAGGTGATTGAATTTTTACTTATATTCTGACATTATAATATGCTTTCACTGAAAACTAGTGACATATTATAAAAATGCGTCACCATCCGGATTTGTGGTGGTCACTGGTTCACAAAATAAGGGGAGCAGTGTACTGAATCTGTTTTTTATTGTAAATGTGGCCGGTTTTGAGGTCCACGGGTTGGGTGTTTGAAGGGGAGGAGTTGACCGGGGCGGTGAAGAGATTCAGATTCAGATTCAGATTATTTTATTTCCATTAAATATACAATGGCTGTTCATACAATAGTATCATCTTAAACAAATTACATAATACATAGACACTTAGACTATCTCCCCGGAATGAACCGCAGGATCTTTGTAATACTAACCATTCCCTATGCTCCTAGAGATTCAGATTTAGATTCAGATTATTTTCTTCTGTTAAATATACAACGGCTGTTCATACAATAAATTAATTTTAAACAAATTACATAATGCATAATACATAATACATTAACAGTGTCGTTAAGAGTTTACAGATAAATAACTCCTGCCAGAAATACGTTAAACGTGTATAAAATAGATTAATAATAGATTAAAAATATGTAGAACGTGATCAGTTCTCACACTGTATGATCCTCTAAAATGAGAGAGAGAGAGAGAGAGAGAGAGAGAGAGAGAGAGAGAGAGAGAGAGAGAGAGAGAGAGAGAGCGTTAGTGATATAAAACTCTGTAGCCTTAGGATTACTATAGAATGTATTTAGAAACTACCATTACGGTGAGAGTAAGAGTGGGAGTGAGAGTGAGTATTTGGTCGGGGAGGTAAAGGGGTTTGACGGCTGGGGAAGGGTGGGTTTTGAGTGAAAGTGAAAGTCGGGAGAGAGAGAGAGAGAGAGAGAGAGAGAGAGAGAGTTAAGAGTTTACAGATAAATAACATTATGGAGAAGTGTGTGATTAGTTTTTCCGTATATCTCCAAGCAGTAGTACAAGACAGAGAGAGCTAACGACTGGACCACAATTTTCCTAGTTTGCATGTCAAAATTATCCATAATTCTATTGATATAAAACAGTATTCCATTGACCTTCTTAGTCGTTTCGTTGATATGTTTTTCGAAAGTCATATTACTATCGATATGAACACCAAGATTTTTACATGTTTACATGGAATAATGTTAGAATTGTCGATGCGAATAACAGTATCATTAGGTATCCTCTTAATTAGCTGCCTATAGATCCTATAAATATACATTGTGTCTTATTTGAATTTAGCATTAACCCATTTTTACAGAAATATTGCTTGGCTTTACATATTGTTGTCTCTGCTCTCCTGATCAGATCATGCAGCTCATCTACAGTACCATTGTGTAATAGTTGAGTGTCATCGGCATACTGAATTAATAGGCAATCATTTACATCATCCTTCATGTCATTAACAAAAATATCAAATAGGAGGGTCCCAGAATTGATCCCTGCAGAACTCCATAAGAATTTTTAGTGGAAGATGAGATGTAGTCATTGATGCGTACTGACTGGATTCTGTCTTTAAGATAGTTTTCGAACCAGAATATTTCAATTTTGTGATCCGTTAGTTTCTTTAAGAGAGTTTTATGGTTTATGCTGTCGAAAGCCTTTGACAAGTCACATAAAGTCAGCAATGATTTTTTTTTATTATCTATATTCCTATATATTTCATCAGTTAATACAGTAAGGGCAGACTCAGTCGATAGTTTTGGTCGAAATCCATGTTGGCTATGTGCAAGGAGATTATTAGATTCAAGGTATTGCGTTAACTGATTGGCCACGACCCTTTCTAGGATTTTAGATATAATTGGAAGGAGGGATATTGGTCTGTAATTACTTACGTTATCACGATCTCCATTTTTGAAGATGGGAACTACAATGGATTGTTTCCATAATGTGGGGACCTTGCCCGTCACAATGGACGTATTAATCATACAAGTTAGATAGGGTATAATAGCGTTCAGTGAGTCTTTAAACAATCTTGGTGTTATTCCATCTATTCCTGCTGAACTCGTATTTTTGAGCTGTTTAATGGTCAATGTGACGTCATTAGTGTCCACAGGTTGGGGTCTAAATAAGTTATTGGGATAGATGTTCTGTGTTGCAGGTAAGTTATTGGGATAGATGTTCTGTGTTGCAGGTAAGTTGGTGGTGTTTGCATCGTCTACGTTGCCTCGGGAATTTTCGTAAGCCTGTTTTCCTACACTAGCAAAACATTGATTAAACTCTTCTGCTTTCTCTCGCTCGTTTTCGAAGTTACTTTTATTGATGCATTTCTTTTTATGTGGAACAATATCATTAATTATTTTCCATGTGCCTGAAATGTTTCCACTGTTATCGATGACCTTTTGGCGATAGTATTCAGTTTTAGTTTTATATCTTAATGTTCTTAATTGCTTATTTTTAGCTTTGTATTACATCTGTAAAGCCTCATGGATCTGTCTTTCTTTAGAGATGTTAATAAGTCATGTCTTTCTTTCATATGGGAGCGAATATCATCATTAATCCAAGGGGCGAATGGTTTAGTTACTTGCTTATTGACTACAGGGGCACATGCGTCTAAGCAAGAATTAAAAACAGTTGTGAAAATGTCGGCTTGTTTATCGACATCATCCGTAGCCATTATTTGATTTAAAACATAATCTTTATTAAGCAGAAGGTTGCAAAACGTGTTAGCGTCATAGTTTCTTATGTGGCGAAAAGTTTTTACATACAATCACTCGTTTAGGTTTTTTCATATCGAGTTTAATAGAGATTAGTTCATGATCACCCACTATCTTAGGAACGTCTGATTTAATTATGCTTTCTGGTTTATTTACTAATATAACGTCGAGTAGAGCGGCAGAGTTTGGTGTTACTCTAGTTGGTTTATCTATTATTTGGTTTAGTTTATTTGTGTTTATTATTTTGCTCAGTTTATTTCCAGCAGATAGTAGGTCATCATTTAAATCCCCAAGAACATACAGTGGTTTATTACGTAAATTCATTAGCTTTAATACTTCGTTGAGGTAGTTAAAGGTCTCAATGGAACCTTTAGGGTGGCGATACATACATCCTACTATAATTGACGGTTATTTTCTACACTGTACACTTAGCCACACCTCTTCTATGTCGTTGGGTTTAGGTAATTTTCTACACTGTACACTTAGCCACACCTCTTCTATGTCGTTGGGTTTATTAATCTCGTTGGTCAATACTTTGCATTGTAAATTACTCCTGACATATATACAAACACCCGCTCCACGACCCTTGTCACATCGATATATGTTATAGTCCGCTATGTGAATATATTTGTCAGGGGTGTAGGGAAGCAGCCAAGTTTCGCTAGAGGGAATCATAGATGACAGAATAGGAGAGGGGAGAAAAAGTGAGGAGATAAGAGAGGGATGGGAAGGAAGGACAGAAGAGGATAATGGAGGAGAGAGAGAGAGAGAGAGAGTAGCAAAAATATGAGTGAAAGCGAGATAAAACAGCGAGAGTAAGAGTGAGAGATAAACACCACCACCACCAAAACAAGGCAGTAATCTATATTGTAATATATATATTAATTTCACTAAACACCTCAAAAAAAAAAAAAAAAAAAAAAGTACAGGTTAACTTTCACCAGGTCACTAAGGAACAAAAACAACAAAGAACACTGGTCGTTTTGCTTCTTATACTAATTCAAAATCACTGGGGATGAAAACTAGGCCACTGTAGGTGTTATTATGTAATGGATATGTAAGTCATGTTAGTAGATTTGGGAGGAATTACATTATTACAAACTTTGTCTTGCCTTTTTGTTATTCTAGTTTGTCTTCTTCATCACTACCATAATAACCATCATCATCACTACTGCCAACATCATGACTTCTATCCAGGAGTTTCCTTTAATCATCCAACATGTACATAAATAACTATTCTTGTTTAAATCTAGGGACGAACCGGGCAACTCTCCCTCATGGTCCGCTCACATGTACCTGTAAACATTCTTAGGACTTGAACTCTCTTCCTTAAATCCATCTCTTCCTCATTCTTCTCATCCCCTTCCTTTACAGACGCCTTCTAATTAGTGCTTCCCTTTCCCCTCCTCCTCCTCCTTCTTATTTTTATTCTTCGTCTACTTCTCTTTCTTCTAGTTTTTCTCTCTTCCTCCTCCTCCTCCTTCTTACCTTTCTTCCTCGGCTTCTTCTCTTTCTCGTAGTTCTTCTCTCTTCCTCCCCCTTCTCCTTATTTTCTCATCTTCGTCTTCTCTTTCTTCTAGTTCTTCTTTTTCTCTCTTCCTCCTCCGTCTCCTCCTTCTCGTCTCAACTTACTAATGTCAACATTTTGCAACCTCTGGCGACAACATTAAAGTCGTGACAGCACTCCTATCTTCTTAACCCCTTGAGGATCATGCAGTGTTTTGACAGTATATTCTGGCTATCACTATATGATTTTATACAGCTTGGGAAGGATCTGTGGGAATTTAATTGACCCGATGTCTTCCATATACCCTTCCTAAATTTGTTTTCTTCTATATTCCAACTACTCCCTCTCGGGCATAGGCTGAGAGCCTTTTACACTACACCGCTGAACACGGTGAGGCCCGTGAGGTCTTGTTCCAGTCTAGGGAGTGAGACATGCGAAGCACCCCGGCTCGAAGCAACTCCATCTCTGAAGCCGCTTCGCCTCTGCGCTTCACAGTCTCATTCCCCACACTCGGACCCTCACTCTCAGAACGCCACCTATTGAGCAATTAACTCACTAGGCATTGCCCCCCTGTGACATATTTTGAATATGGGAATATTCATACAATGCTATTTAATCAGGGAACAATGAGGGTATTTTTTTGGCATTTCGGTGTGCTGTGGTAATGCACTGAAACTAGGTACAGCACAAATTCTATCCCAATAATATCTTCCCATTGACATAATGGGATTCGAACCCAGGTCCATTGGATTACCAGTCCAGTGGCAAGACCACTCTGCCACACCTCCCCGCTAAATCTGCACAAAATCGCTTAAAAATAACCAGAAAACAGAAAAGAAATGCGTCATGGTATCTTAAAAGGGTTAATCTTTTCCGTACTGGAGACGTCTGTTAACTTTATTCTGGTTACTATTAGACGATTTTATTCACTTTCAAAAGGGCCTCCAGCAATTAAAATCCATTTTAAATTTACCTATAATTTAACCTTCTCCAAATCCGATTACGCAATTTGTTCTGTTTTGTGGCTATTATTAGATGATAAATTCAAATTAGAATGGTATATAGAAGTCTGAGGGTCAATGGCAATAGTATTTACCCATAGCCTATATTTCCCATGGATCCCTCCTAAATCGCTTAATGATAGCCAGAATAAATTGTCAAAATGCTGGACAATGTTCAGAGGGTTAACTCCTTCGTTGCAGCACCCATCACCTGATGGGCACTAAAATCCACTTATTATGTTTCCTGGGAGTGAGGCAAATGAGTGCAGGAAGCGCAGGACCCCTTCGTCCGTCGCCCACCAAGGCTGGGCACGCAATGACTATGCTCATATATCTGCCACATCAATGCAGCGTTACACATAGCGAAAACAGCTCAAAATAACTATTTTTTAGCAATTTTGGCCAACCTTTGCAAGATCATTGTAAGACACCCAGACGTCGTACAGAGATGATTCAGTTATAATTGGAAAGCTCTATTACTATACTTTCACATATATTTAATTGAATTACGTTGTGGCTCTTGTTTATGCATGTAATTGTGCAGGGAATGAAGGTCAATTAGGGCCAAAATCCCTGCTGGGAAAGAGTTAAGATGGATTGACACAATCTGTTTTTCCCACACCATTCATTCACAACACTGATCTGGCAGCTTCTGAGGTATGCTTATAGAAGAGCTTTGGCACCTCATATAATCCATCTTCAGCCTAGTTGCCAATACTAGTGTGAAATAGTCTCCAAATGTTAATTGCTGATAGAAGTTGGCGATTAATGTTGCCAATAAATGTTACCAGATTAAACTTGCCAATAAAAGTTGCCGATAAATTATGCCAGAATAAAGTTGTTGATAAAAGCTGCTGATAAATGTTGCCAAAATACACTTGCCTATAAAAGTTGCCAATAAATGTTGCCGAAATAAACTTCCTGATAAATGTTGCCAGAATAAACTTACCGATAAATGTTGCCAGAATAAACTTACCGATAAATGTTGCCAGCATAAACTTGCTGATAAATATCGCCAGAATAAACTTGCTTATAAATATTGCTGATAAATGTTGCCAGAACACACTTGTCATAAATGTTGCCAGAATAAACTTGACGATAAAAGTTACTAATAAAAGTTGATGATCAAAGTGGATGATAAATGTTGCCAGAATACACTTCAAGATGAAAGTTGTGGGAAAAAACGCTCATGTATATCCACTTACAAGGCGGTGTCACACGAGCGATTTTTCCGTCAATTGTAGTCTGGCAGCTTGAAATTTAAGTTCCATAAGACTTAAACTACCAAACAATCTACCTGCGATCTAGTTTCAGATTCCAGTGCAAAAGAGCATCAAAACAAATCAAGAAAAAACTTGTTCATTGAAAATTGCTGGAAAATGTGCTTGTGTAAACCCACCTTTACCTAAATATTAACTTCAACCCCTTCAGCACCATGACGCCTTTTTACTTTTCATTCGGGCTAAAAGTAGATGATTTTATGCAGTTTAAGAAGGACCTATGATACTAAATGGTATATTGAGATCGTATTTACCCATTCGAGTCGTACAGGTATATTACAAACTGAAGAAAATCGTCTAATGGTAACCAAAATATGACGAAAATTACGTAATGGTGGCGAAGGGGTTAGAGGCGGAATTATTATACTCGAAATTGGTTCTGTTAACTTTTGATCCACAACACTATTCTATCAACAATTACAGATTATTTTGTAATGGTTATCAGTAACTATAGTAGGTTTATTTTCAGATGACGGTGAATTGCTCAGCTATTACAATGATTATGCAGATTATGTTGATGATTATGATAACTTGGGATGGATATGATGCAGAGACATAGTACTTTGATATTCTCCAGTAATTATCGATAAATCAGTAACTATAGTAGGTTTATTTTTAGATGACGGTGAATTGCACAGTCTTAACTCTGATTGCTCAGCTATTAGAAAGACTTTGCAGGGAAATATGTTGTTCATTAAGAAAACTTGGTATGTATATGATGCAGAGACATAGTACTTTCATACTTCTCCAGTAAAGTATCGAGAAATCAGTTGCTAGGGATTCAGTTTACCATCAGCTGAAAAAACCCGACTATTGATGATTAAGGGGGGATGGCTTGTTTTTTCTGGGCCCCCTTCTTCCTCCTGCTAAGCCCCGTTAGTTTTGACATTTTAAGACGTTCGTTCCATTAGTTTGGCGATTATAAGACCTTTCACACCATTTCTTTGTCAATATCAAGACCTTTCGTGCCATTTTATGTTGGTGAGCGATAACGAGCCTGTATTTTTAGGTGGAACAAAATTTTTCTACCGAAAAATGTACACAATTATTTTGGGGGTGTTTTTTTAAGCTTGCTGGAGATCTATCAAGGAAACTAAATAATATATAAATAAATACATTAATAGACCAAAAAATCAACCCTACCTCCCTAACTTTAAGGACAGACAGACAAGCTGACCAAGCACCCTAGAGAAAACCTGAGATGATACCAAACACTAATGACAGTGTTGCATATACAAAATGTCACCATTTTCCTATACTGAATTAGTCAATAATTATTTATACAGATTCCCACTCACATCACAAATATACAAACTGTTAATTTGTAGGATAACATTGTAGCGAGATACTATGAATATTGTTAAAGCAAGTTAGGCAATTAAAATAAATAAATATATATATATATATATATATATATATATATATATATATTATATATATATATAATACAGTAATTATTCATGCGATAATATAGAATTGTGATAATAAAGCAACATTACTGAGCAGTACAATATTAAGGATATATGACATGGAAGAACAATAGGATAATATTATATAAGATGTTGATTGTTGTCGATTCGTTTAATAAATAAGGCCTGACATTGACCAATAAATACTAACGAATAAATACATCTAGGTAACTAAGAGTACAGTCATGGTAATTTATTCTGATACATTTTGAGCCCTCGAACTGATAAAACGAAATTTCTAAGATGGAGACATCAGCTAGTTATGGAATAAATAAAGAGGTATATTTCAGCTCGAGAAATGTATGGACAGGATTAAAGACCATGACTATTTAATGGGGTAGAATATTTCCTTTATACTGTACGCGAATCGTTTTAATCCAAAGCGAAACGATGCTTCGAAATTCGGGGTCTGAAAATTTGATCCCAATAGTATAAAGGAATATTTCTGTTCGGCATATAATTATTAAGTAGTTCGGATATTCTTATCACTATTCGGACCTGCTGGTTTCGATATCAAATATTATTCTTCCATTGATAATCTGATGACTTTGGTGATAGTCTTAAACAATGAAAAGGGACATTCTTTCCTCTTAACTGTATTATTTTCAATGATGAAAGGAGAAAGTTAGCTCTTTCCCCTGTTTCAAACGGTATAATATTATATATATCTCCACTTTACTTAGATTCGTTACTCATAGCGACGCTGGGGAGGCAGATATTTAGGAGACTTGTAGGAACCCAAGTCATCGCTTTACCCGTTGCCTGACTCATGCGAACCCAACTCATCGCTTTACCTGTGGCTTGCCTCATGTGAACCCTACTCGTGGCTCGACTCATGGGAACCTGACTCGTGGCTTGACTCATGAGAACCCGACTCGTGGCTTGACTCATGGGAACCCGACTCGTAGCTTGACTCGTGGGAACCCGACTCGTGGCTTGACTCATGGGAACCCGACTCGTGGGAACCCGACTCGTGGGATCCCGACTCATGGGACCCCGACTCATGGGAACCCGACTTGTGAGAGTAGGATTTGTAGGATTCGTAGGAGTCCGGGTACTCGGCCTCTCCCTCATAGGTGACCTTAACCACATAGCCGGAGTAACGGTCCACATAGTACTTCACATGCATTACGCGTGTGTCAGGGAGCAGCACTGAATACGACCCCTCAACCTTGTCACCATCACGGCTCTCTTTAAGCCCATAGTGGCTCTTTTCGTTTGAGTCATCCACTTCATAGCCGAAATCGTATTTGGCCTCCTTCGACTCATAGGATTCGTAGGAGGATTTGTAAGAGGACTCGTGGGAGGGCTCATCGTATGATTCGTGAGAAGATTCGTGGGATCCGCTGGAAGACTCTTCAGATTTATAGGACTCGTGAGATGACTCATGAGATCCACTGGAGGACTCATGAGATGACTCATGGGATCCACTAGAGGACTCATGAGAGGATTCATGGGATCCACTGGAAGACTCATGAGAGGATTTAAAATACTTGCCAAAGGATTCGTTAGAATCCTCGTGAGATCCACTGGAAGACTTATCGAAGATCCCGAAATAACTTTCAATGGATTCGTGAGATGATTCGTAGGAACCACTGGACTCGTGGGATCCGCTGGACTCGTGGGATCCGCTAGACTCATGGGATCTGCTGGACTCATGGGATCCACTAGACTCGTGGGATCTGCTATACTCGTGGGATCCACTAGACTCATGGGATTTGCTGGACTCATGGGATCCGCTAGACTCGTGGGACCCGCTAGACTCGTGGGATCCACTATACTCATGGGATCTGCTGGACTCATGGGATCCGCTGGACTCGTTGGATCCGCTGGACTCGTGGGATCCACTAGACTCGTGAGATCTGCTAGATTCGTGGGATCCGCTGGACTCGTGGGATCCGCTGGACTCGTGGGATCCGCTAGACTCGTGGGATCCGCTAGACTCGTGGGATCCGCTAGACTCGTGGGATCTGCTGGACTCGTGGGATCCGCTGGACTCGTGGGATGATTTGTGAGAGCCCTGCACAACACATGGAATAAATGATGAACGTAAAACAGAATATTTGGGATTACAAATTTCTGCAAGACTTAATTCTATAGTATCACACAAGCACTCTTTCCCTCGACTATGATATGGGCGGGCAGGTCATGGGTGTCATCTTTATATAAATACTGTAATTCTAGTTTCCAATAACATTTAAAAGATCCTTGAAATGTTGTATGAAAACATTGGGTTATCAAACATTGACGGTAAAAGCTCTCGTGTGGTACCCACTACAGAATATGGAATATTATCTTTGAATAAACATGTTACAAGAAGCCTAATCATTATACCATATTAAGGTCACAATATCAAGAATATGTTATCAAAGAGTGTGTTGTTATATTCAAGGTATCTAAATACAGCAATGGGCATCTTAGGAAAAGTATTTCACTCATAATATAAACAATTTAGCAATATTATTTAAGCTTGTATCCTGTCACACACACTAAAATCGGTGTATAACGAGCGATTTTCCGTCAATTTTTTTTCAGGCAATTGTGGTCTGGCATTTTCTTAATTGCAGCGTTATAATTATAATTTCAGTCTCATAAAATCATATACATTCATTCTAGTTGTCGATTCCAATACGAAAATACCAAAAACTAGTATGAGAATAAACTTGCTCGTCGAAAATTGACGGAAAAAGTGCTCGTGTAACATCCCCTTAAGGCAGGCGTGTTAAATTGGAAAATGGTACACTGACGGAGAAGAAAACGGAGCCCAGCCTTCATAATTCACATTGATTGTCTCTGCTGGTTTAACCCTCTGAAGATGGTTACGCATTTTGACGCATTTTATTCTGACTATCAGTAGACGCTTTTATACAGTTTAAGAAGGATCTGTGGGAATCTTAAGGGTAAAGACAATCTCAATTAACCCTCTGACTTCAATAGGCTCTTCCTACTCTGAATAAAATCGTCTATTAATAGGCGGAAAACAGAAAAGCAATGATTATTGGATCTTGAAAGGGATAATTCACCAATATTACTTCAGAATAAAATAATACAAAATAAAAAACAAATATAAAATATATATAAATAAATAATTATATATACAGTATAATATACATCTCCCAGACGTAGACAAATTCGGTAATTGAAGTCCAAATCAGCGATAATGGGGATAAAACAATAGCTATATTTGGTGTAAGCTTAGAAAGAAAAACAAAACAAAAATAGAAAAACTGGCTGTGTGAATCTGGGTTTAGGTTAGCGATTTTGGCTGACTCACTCCAAGACCTGCAAAACCCGCCCCACCACACACACACACTTACTTACAGGTATATCACTCATACTGCACGAGAGAGAGAGAGAGAGAGAGAGAGAGAGAGAGAGAGAGAGAGAGAGAGAGAGAGAGAGACTATGAAACTGGATTGTACTGTAAACTTTATGATAATTGAATAGGCCTAGTTATGTAACCGATGTTCATGAAATTTGGTTGGCAGATAGGATATACACCAAGGAAGAAGTTATTCTATTTAGGAGGCAATCGGTAGAGCGCATACTTCCGCCAGCGTAGGTGGAGGTACACGCTCTTCAGAGTGCCCCTCTAGTATTTGTAAATATTGTTGTTATTGGTAATTATTATTAGTAGTACCCGTAGTAGTAGTAGTAGTAGTAGTAGCAGTAGTATTTGAAGAATATTATTATTATCATCATCATTGTTATTATTATTATTATTATTAGTAGTAGTAGTAGTAGTAGTAGTAGTAGTAGTAGTATTTGAAGAATATTATTATTATCATCAGCATCATCATTGTTATTATTATCATTATTATTAGTAGTAGTATCATTGTTATTATTTGTATCATTATCATTGTTTTACGACTGGCACCCACCTTATATTTCTTATATCCCTTGGGCTCCGGGAGGGCAGCAGCCAGGGCAGCCACACCAAGCAGGAGCAGCAAGACCTGGGGGGAGGGAAATTAAGGGGAGATATCCACTTGAGGGATTTTTTTCTTGACTCCTTTCTCCCTCATGTTTAGCCCCATTGCTTTTGAGATTGTAAGACCCCCCTTAGTTTGGCGATTTTAAGAACTTTCACCCCATTTATGTCACTTTTAAGACCTTTCGTCCCATTTAGATGTAGATTTTTTCCTGGCGACCGATAGCGAGCCTGTAATTTAAGAGGAACCGGCCTTCGGCCGGGAAATTTTTCTACCGAAAAATTTACAAATTTATCTTGAAAGGGGGTCATGGGGGTGTAATTTCAAGCTTGATGGAAGTCTCGGAAACACACTAAAAACCTCCCCTTAAGTAACACCCCGTTCTTAACATTAACCATCAATTACAAACCCCAATGCACTTGAAGAAACTAATGAAAGCATGTGGTCCTCCCGGGATTCGAACTCGGGAGCCAAATCTGGTAGAGAGTCCAGTTTACCTATAAAGAGCCGTGCGTTGTGTATATTGGGGTTACTACTCGCTTTTTCTGGACCTCCTTCTCCCTCGTATTTTGCCTCATTTGTTTTGAGATTTTAAGACGGTCGGCCCATTATTTTGGCGATTTTAACACCTTTCACCCCATTTCCTTATCAATATTAAGACCTTTCGTGCCATTTAGATGTCGATTTTTTTCCTGGCGAGCGATAGGGAGCCTGTAATTTCAAGGGAAACCGACCTTCGGCCGAGAATTTTTCTACCGAAAAATTTATAATTTATCTTGAAGGGGGGTCTAGGGGGTGTATTTCTAAGCTTCATGGAGGTCTAGCGAGGAAACTAAAAACATAAATGAATGAATGAATTAATAGCCCCCCCAAAACATAAATGAATGAATTAATTAATAGCCCCCCCAAAACATAAATGAATGAATGAATTAATAGCCCCCCCAAAACATAAATGAATGAATTAATTAATAGCCCCCCCCAAAACGGCCACTATCCACTTAACTCTTTGAAGATTATGACTCGTTTTGACAGTATTATTCTGACTGTATAAAATCGTCTAATAATCGTCTAATAATCGTCTAATAATAGCCAGAAGAAACTGTCAAAAAGTGTCATCAAGGGGTTAACTCTTTGAAGATCTCGACGCATTTTGACCGGTTATTCTGGCTATCGTTAGACGATTGCATACAGCTTGGGAAGGATCTGTGGGCATTCAAAGGGTGAAGACTATCTCAATCAACCCTCTGACTTTCATATACCATTCCTAATGTAAATAAAATCGTCTAATGATAGCCACAAAACACAAAAGAAATGCGTCATCGTTTCTGCTATGTAATTGTAACAACACTGGTACATATTCTACGTGTAGGCTATACATTTGAGCACAGTTTACAAAGGTTAAACAAATATTGCATTGATTACACAACACATTTATCATAAGAATCATAAATAGGATTCAAATGTCTGAAAGAGTGTTCCAAAATAGTGAAGAGGTAATTATTACCGTATTACATGATTGTTGTGATTTTTCTAGCTTTCAGTACGGCTTAAGGGGGGTGACCTGTTTTTGTTCTGTCCTTTTCTATCTTTCTCTGGGTTGTATCCATTTGGCCCCATTCAGCCTACTGTTTTAAGACGTTTATCCCCATTCAGGTGTCAATGTTTTACTGGTGAGCGGTAGCGAGCCAGCATATTTTTTATATTTGTTTGACAGCAGGCTAAATTTGTACATTTTCGATAGAAAAATGTCTCCGGTGAAGCCGGATTTCTTCATATAATGCTGGTTCGCTATCGCTCGCCAGGAAGAAATCGACACCTAGATGGGGATAAACGTCTTAAAATAGTTGGCTGAATGGGGCCGAATAGATACAAGCCAGAGAAAGAGAGAAAAGGACAGAAATAACAAAAAGCAGGTCACCCCCCTTAATGCCGTAGGGATTGAAGAATAAGAGGTTAGCGTTATTCATTGTTGTATGTGTCTAAGGAAAGTTGCGGCCATAATTATATTCTTAGACACTTTGGGCCCACATACTAATTACATGATATTGTTAAAATATGACTTCAGAGGCTATCAACCCTATTGGATTATTAAGCCAGCACACTGTAAGTCTTGAATAGTGTCAGCACTGGAGCCCTTTTTCGAGAACTCAAGTCCCTTCTATTAAATGAACTTCCGAAATGCAAATATAAGGTAAAGAACTGAAGAGGAGAATTAATTCAGTCTGAGATAACTTATACAAATTATATAAACAGCATTAATGAGCACCTCTATTGCATGAATTATTCATATACATTCGAGGTAATGTGCTTTCATTATGCAAGTATATCCTGTGGAGTAATTGTATATGTAAATACTCTGGCACCTTCCTCAGTTTTCCTTTTTTTTTTGACGAGGGTGGCTGACTCGAGACAGAGCCCGAACAGAGACATCACAACACATCAGAAAAATTAATATTCATTAGTGGATGGAATTGATTATTCATTAAATGACAAATGTAGTTAATAAAAGTATGCCTATAAAATTATTTAAGTAGTTCAGTCTGCAATCGAATACTCTCCTAATTTTTCAATATCAGCAAACCATCCAACATATTCACCAATATTGATCACACAGCGAATGTCACGATTGCCTACCTTGGTGTTCATCGTATCGGTTCGGTTGTCGGGTACACAATGAACTGACCTCTGTGACTCCAATCCGGCGTATATATACACAACAAGTAACCTAGTCACCTTTACTGAATTTCCGCCTATGATCTAGATGTGCACGCGCAGGACGAGTTTTTAAAGGGTAGACTGTACTAGCGAAAATTAAAGGCTTGTTCATGCAAAAAAATATGTCAAATTGAACACCGACTCAATTTAAGAAAGTAATTACTCTGATGAAGGATATATTGCTTATAATTTCCAGAACATTGGTTATAAGAGGTTCTTCCTAAACGATTAACCCGTACAGTACCAGGGACGTCCCTTTTATCATATTCTGGTAAATAATAGACGAGTTTATTAAGCTTAGGAAGGTCCTCTAGCATTAATAAGGCTTCAAACTATCTCAACGAACCCTTTCAACTACCACAGATCATTCCAAAGCTGCATAATATCCTCTAAATATAGCTAGACTACAATATTATCACACGTCGCTGGTACTCAAAGGGTTAAGTGAGATAGTTTGAAGCCTAATAATTGCTGGAGGCCCTTATTAAACTGATTAACATCGTCTAATGACAGCCGGAATAAGGTTAATCAGACGGCACCGGTACTGAATGGGCTAAGATACATTTTAAACGTTATTTGTGTGGTCCTTAGAAGATACGCGGACACATTTATTTGGGGCTATTATTAGACGATTTTGTTCAGATTAGGAAGGGTCATTGGAAGTCTATCTATCTATCTATTGCCTGACGCCGTGATGCCCGAAGGGGTGGCCACAAACGAACCGCCCCCATGCACCTCTGTCCCCAGTCAGTCGACGCCCCTCCTCCCAAACAGCACCGCCTTCATCCATATACTTCCTCACTCCATCCTTCCACCTCTCCCTCTCTGTCCTTTCACCTCGCTCTCGTACACCCTCTTAGTCATTCTCTCGCTTTCCATACGTTCCATATGGCCGAACCATCTCAAGTTGTTCCTTTTCACACTTACCAGCACATCTACCTCCACACCACACCTCCTTCTTACTTCCTCATTCGTCTGTCTATCCCTCCATGTAACTCCGCACGCACTTCTCAAGTAACTCGTTTCCACCGCTCTCACTCTTGGTCTGAGTGTCTTCCCGAACGTTCATGCTTCGCTTCCATAAGTTAGTGTCGGGATTACCACACTGTCATGCAAAGACTTCTTCACTTCCATACTGACCACCCTATTTCTTGTTACTGCTTTCAGCGTTACTACAACCCTCTTCCCCTGTTGCACCCTCTCCCGCATTTCTTCATCCATAGTCCCATCTTTATTCAACACACCCTTATAATTCCCGTAGATCCTTCCTACATTGCATAAAACCGTCTAATGAAATGAAACACAAATATTGTCATCAAATCGCCGTTAACAATATTCTAATTATTTAACACTTTGGTTGCGGGCATATTTCCGCCATATTAGGGCTCATTCAGGAACTCCTGATTGATTAAGCAAGTGTCTCAATGAAATGAGATGTATCCATCCAAAAACTAGAAGAAAATAGCTTCAAAAAGACACCAAAACGAGAGTCGTAGCTTGCTGGCTTCACGCGCAGCGCTACCATAGACATTCGCTGAGATTCGCTAAAACGAGCAATTATTGCTAATGTCGCGCTCCAATCACAGTTTACAGAATATGGTTGGTCCGCGCAGATCCTATGACGTCATCAGTCTGACCATGCGCGCGCTCATTCCTTCTCCTGTCTTTCTCTCACGCTTTCAATTAGTTCATTCTCTCTCTCTCTCTCTCTTTCCCCCACCCTCTCTCTCTCTTCACCAAAACTGATTAATGACCCTCTGTGTGTGTGTGTGTTTATGAATGTGTGTATTATGATTTATAGTTTACATATAAAAAAACAAACAAAATAATTATAAGAGGGTAGAATGGAAAGCTTACCTTACTGTTGACATATCCCCTCCACCAGCCATTCCCTCTCCTCTCCACCCCCCTCACCCCCCAACAGAACTGCCGGTCACCTTTCTATCGCCTAATACACTCATTCACATTAATAAAGATGTTTTTATTCATATTACTTTTTATGATATTTATTGATATGCAATAATTTGGTGAGTTGATACAAATTAGCAACATAGTAAAAGTAAATACATACGGTAATCATACGGAATTCTCCAGGTGATTCAGTTCTGTGGGGGGAGAGAGGGGTTACATCTACAATACCACTGAAGGTGTTACAGCAAACGGGTAGTAGGGTTAGTATTACTCACGGTTTTCCTTAGGTTCACTAGGTTAATTATCCTTCTTTCCTCTCAACCAGTGATGTCCCCTCAACACTCCGGGGGCGATGTTGAGTCCTCATCCTTGTGGTCGGCGAGCACTACTTCACTTGGGGTTTTCTCTCACACTCGAAGTAAAACAAATACTATTTAGTTGAGCTTCTATTTCTTCTGTCATCTTTCCTCGGTCTCGTTCCTCCTCTCGTTGGCTCGGTGGCTGCGTGAATTCAACGTAGTAATATTCAGGGATCCTCGATACTAGTCTCCTTAATGCTTCGAGTTCTGGGCAACCTGCCGGAACTATCGTTATTTCTGCTTCTGGTGGACTTGCATTCGTTTCGTGGCCGAGTAGCTCTACTACGCTATGGTTGGGGTATTGTCGGTCATGGTTGAATGGTGAGGGCCATTTCGGTAAATACTCTATATCTTCTGCACCCAGCAAATCTTCTATGGTCGGCATCGTTAAGTCGATCAGCGGGATGGAAGGGTCTTGCGTAGGGGCCTGTGGTGGCTGTGGTGCCGAGGAGGAGGAAGAGGTGTGATGCCAGTGGTAGGCTTCGTTCATTCTTCATTCTGCTTCTTTCTTGTCGTCTGGTTACGAATTCGGGTCGGTTTCTTGTGGGTGCCTCCTCATTGTCTTAAGGGCCAATTAGGGGCGAAGGGTTATCCATGCCTTTGGATGCTGATCCACTTGTTGGTCCTTGATAGGTCGTTTGCTCCGCCCTGACCCCATATAGGTAACTAGGCTGGTGCCCGCCCCTGGTTCCCACAGTGATGATCTGTGTATCTCGCTCGTGGTGCTAGTCCAGGCCGTGTTTGTCCAAGAGGGTGTATTGTGGGGTGTCTGATTGATAGGCCGGGTCGAGGGGTCCTGGACAACTCTTGCATCACATAGAGGAGTAGGTAGTAGCGGGAGCCCAAGGAGGGGGGGTTGGCGAGGGGGGGGGGGGTATGATTGCCCAGACCCCAACACTTATACACGGAAATACAGAAGATATATTAACTAACGTGCACCTTATAATTAGTTTTAGCTAAATTATACTTATTTAGTGTTCACCATGCCAAAGACCTTTCATTGCATTGGTCATTTACTTATATACGGAAATTGAAATGCTAAACGGGCAGGGTCGATATATTAATAAATTTATATTTTTTTAGCTTCCTCCCTAGACCTCTATCAAGCTAAGCAAAAATCCCCAAGATTCCCCTTCTAGAAACCGGCGGCGCATGTGGCAGTTTGGCGCTGCCGACTGGGAGGCTCTTCGGCAGTACTTCTTTGACTTCCCACGGAATGATTTTTGCTTCCATGGCCGGAGACCCTCGGAGAGTGCTGAACGCATTACCGAGGTAATCCCCTCAGGCATGGAAGCATACATTAAAATTTCTTTCTCTCAGTCTAATGCAAAAAAATCTTGGTTTACTCACGCTTGTTCTACTGCTGTCCGCAACAAGGAGGAAGCATTTAAACGGTACCGTCATCTTAAAACTCAAGAATCTCATTCTTCTTATGTTTCTGCCCGGAATCAAGCCAAACCTGTTCTTCGACTTGGCAAACACTCTTTAATCAATAATAAATGCGCTGAACTTTCCAACTCTAGCTCTTTCCAAGCTTTCTGGCATCTGGCAAAAAAACCTCTCCAGCAACTTTTCTTCCTCATCTTTAACTCCCCTTTTCCACTCTGATGGCACAACCATCACTTCTTACTCTGACAAAACTGAACTCTTCACTCAAACCTTTGCTAGAAACTCCACCTTGGATGATTCCGGTAGCTATTCCTCCCTCTCCACCCCCCTCTCTCCTACTTATGCCTAATATCCTAATCTCTTTTAAAGATGTACTTTCTACCCTCTCTGGCCTTAATACTAAGAAGCTGTACGGTCCGAACGAACGGTGTTCCTCCTGTTGTACTAAAAAACTGTGCTTCCATTCCGACTCCCTGCCTAGGCAAACCCTTTCGTCTCTGTCTTTCCTCTAACGTCTTCCCTTCTTGCTGGAAGTTTGCTCTCATTTAACCTGTCCCAAAGAAGGATGACAGCTCTCAACCCTCCAACTATCGTCCAATTGCTCTCATCTCTTGTATCTCTAAAGTTATTGAAACTATTCTTGCTTCCAAATTTCTTAAGCATTTCTCTTCTCATAATTTACTCTCAGATTGCCAGTGTAGTTTCTTTAAGGGTTGCTCTACTGGTGATCTTTCGTATCGTACTAACTCATGGTCATCCTCCTTTCGGGACTTCGGCGAGACCTTTTCTATTGTGCTAGACATATCGAAGGCCTTCGATAGAATCTGGTACAAATCTTTAATTTCTAAACTACCCTCCTTCGGTTTCTATCCCCCCATCTGTGCCTTTGTCTCTAATTTCCTTTCCGGCCGTTCCATAGCTGCGGTTGTAGACGGCCATCACTCACTTCCTCATCCTATCAACTCCGGTGTTCCTCAGGGCTCTTTCCTATCTCCCATTCTCTTTCTAATTTTCATAAATGATCTTCTCAACTGTACCTCCAGTCCCATCCATTCATATGCATACAACTCTACCTTACACTACTCAATTAGTTTTCCAGAACGCCCTAGCCAGCAATCCCTCAAAATCAAATGTAATGAAGCCATACAACACTTATCTTCTGATCTAACCACTATTTCCAATTGGGGCAGAGAAAACCTTGTTACCTTTAATGCTTCCAAAACCCAATTTCCCCATCTTATTACCCGTCGGGAACTCCCAGAGGACTATCCCTTATACTTCAACAACACAGAAATCAATCTGTCAATATTCTTGATGTCTCTTTTTCTTATGCTCTCTCATGGAAGGACCATATTACCAGTCTTGCTAAGGCAGCCTCCAAGAAGCTGGGTGTGCTCAACCCAAGCACAGCTTCTTGCTCTGTACAGGGGCACAGTGCATTCATGTATTGAGTATTGTTCACATGTGTGGGGAAGATCTTCTCACACCGCACTCCTAGACAAAGTAGAAAGGAAAGCCTTTCGTATCATTAACTCCCATCCACTCACCAACTCTCTGCAATCTCTCTCCCATCATCGCAATGTTGTATCTCTCTCGCTATTCTATCGCTACTACAATAATCAGTGTTCCTCAGAGCTCTCTCAGTGTATACCACCTCCTCTACGTAGGGTACGTAGAACCCGTATTGCAACACAATCCCACCCCTACTCTGTGCAACTCTCCAACCCAAGAGTGAAAAGTTATTCTCAGTCTTTCTTCTATTCAACCATTGAGCTCTGGAACTCTCTCCCAGAATCAGTCTTCCCCTCTTCCAATGACTTAAATTGCTTCAAACTCCGTGTGTCCAGGCATTTTGGCTCGAACGTCCCTTGATTTTGGCCCTGTCACTCTTTCAACTCCTAGGGAGGCACTTGCCACAGGCAGTTCTGCCTTTTATCTCCCTCAATCACTTAGAAAAAAAAGAAAACATGAAAAACACGAATTTGATATTGGATATAATGCTTTATCATCACAGACCTTTTGGTGACATACTTATATGTTTATATTCAGACATTATATGCTTTCACTGTGTTACGACTGAGGTTTAAATATATCAGGGCTCTTATTCATTTTTTTTTTTTTTTTTTTTTTTTTTTTTTTTTATTCCAACTTACTTCCTCTCGGGCATAGGCTGA
Organism: Paralithodes platypus; assembly: GCA_032716605.1. Taxonomy (NCBI): domain Eukaryota; kingdom Metazoa; phylum Arthropoda; class Malacostraca; order Decapoda; family Lithodidae; genus Paralithodes; species Paralithodes platypus. Next base: position 10,687,272 of record CM064530.1, on the reverse strand, counting down.
GAGCCTTAACATTCACCGCTTTACAATGAACAGTGAAGCCCGTGAGGTCTTGTTCCAGTCTAGGGAGTGAGACATGTGTAAAGATGTACATTGGACTAGTAATGGCATAAATGCTACAACGGAAAGCGCTAGATCCAACCTCTGATGTATATTCCCAGTGAACAAAGAACACAAATACTCTCCAGAGTTCTATATGCAATAATAGGTTATTAAACTCTCAATAAATGTGCGTCTACTCTAGGCTTAATGTTATGTGAAAACAGCCTATTACTACCTATAACCGAAGGTGCTTGGTTATGATATGCAAAGTAAGGTGGTAAGAGAAGTTACAGCTTACGTTACTTTAATCAATAAATGTCAGGCACTCCTGCATGAAAGAAAGTGCACTAAAGTCCTTCAACACCAACAAGGAATCTTCTTTAAATGTTAGATGCTATCAAGAAGCTCGAATCGGAAATGGAACCCCAAAAAGGCTGGCAGCGGAACAATGCTCGTGCAGGCTATGCACACAAAAAGGCAGGAGATATAATGCAGTCGGAGCCAAGAATATCTTAAACGCCACAACAATAATAATAATCGCCACGACAATGCAGTATTCCTATCAACAAAAAGAGCCTAAGTCGTTTGTGTCTCAATACATCAAACTAGGCTGCGAAATGCTTGTGTAATAATAAACGGGTATGCATAAAAAGAGTAATTGGTTTAATATACTTAATGTCTACTGTGACTGATAAAGTCTAGCTAGAGTCAATGATACGAGATACTGGTGCGCATGGCATGCCGCATAGCCTAGTGCAAATCTCAAGTCTGTGCGTCAAATATTACGTTATAGGGAAGGGTAGCTCTCTTGAGAAAACTTAATACCGAAGTATTAAGCGTTCTCCTGGCGTACCTCAAAGACAAGCAACCGAGCCTAGAACAGTGCAGAATGGTATAGGCAAAAAGCCCTCATTCGTGCATGCTCTACTCTCAATGGCACACAGACTAGAATTTACTCAATCAACTCCAGTTCTCAGGTATGTCGTGCAGCTTTTAACTAAAGCCAGCACTCATCGGAAACAATACTTTATAGTATCAGACTCCTAGTCTAGCATTATCTAATCCAGCAGAACACTAATAATTATAGGAAGCAGTACTGAACAATATGAATGCCAACCAATGCTTCGTGATCAACTTATCTTAACAACTAACATACATGGGTTATATCAGACCTTAACGCACAATACAACTGGCCAGCATGAAGCTGATTTTGCAGAGTTAACCAGAGGGGGTATAATATTAATAAAAGGTGGTGAAAGATATGGAACATGAGAGAGATATGCAGAGGAAAAGGTTCTCAGAGGGGGACAGGTATCCAAGGGATAAGAGGGATGCGTTCTAGAAACCAGACCTGAGGGAGAGAGTGGCGAGAAAGTTCTATATATACTAGCACTAGTTCGAACCGCGTAGGAAAAGCGGTAACAAGTCCTCTAGCCAATGCTAAAGAAGCTAGCCAAACATGAGGTCACCAAGCATTGTAAAAAACACCTCCAACGAATCCCCACGAGGCCAGCCAGCTATGACGTCATCGAGTATAGCAAAACACTGCGCGCCTCCCCACACTCTGTTCTACTCTCTCTCTCTCTCTCTCTCTCAAATCCTATCATTACTACTTAATGATAAAACATATACTTTGCAATTAAATATATAAAGCCTTGACATGGGTGAAAACAAAGAGCATTTCTGGACTGCCCATGACACAAGCTTTCATATGAAATAAAGCACACAACAATACATCAACTGTAGCCACATCCACTGCCCTGGCGATCCTAGCGAGTCACTGTAGGACAAGCCATGCGGTTCTAACAGAGTGGTTAAAGTCACACCCCCCCCCCAAGATTTTTTTCAGAGGCCCAAGGCTCACAAAAATCTGATTGTTAGAACCCATGCTATATCTCTACTTCCCATCACCCAGCGGCAGTAAAATATCTGGCACAGTTCTCAACAAAACATTTTACAAAATTATAACCCTCCCCAACACAATAGGTTAAATCATATGTAGTTATGCTCCTCAAGAGCGAGCTTCTCTAGCCCAGCATTCTGAGAGGAGTGCAACTCAGAATTACTGCTATAACATACTGAAAAAATTCAACTATCAAAGAAAGAGTTTTTATTTGATTTTTATGTTTTTAATTTGTTTATTTCGGCTGCACTATAGGGGCAAGCCTAGTTTTTTCTTCTATACCAAACGCTCAACTCCTGCTTTACGACCCAATACGCTGGGCTACAACCGCGAGCCAACAAGCACCAAGCGCAAAATACTATTCAAACTAAAGCAGGAGGCTACCCGTGTGTCAATCTACCCAGGATCATCTACCCTCGAAAGACAATCTGCAATCACGTTGTCACAACCGGCAATATGGCGTATGTCCAGGTTATATTCCTGTAACATTAGCGACCACCTGGTCAGCCTCATATTCCGATTGTGAAACTGGTCCAAGAACTTGAGAGGGTGATGATCTGTGTAAACTACAACGACCGGACCATAGGCTGGAACATAGACCTCGAAATGCCTCAGTGCAAGCACAACTGCCAGCAGCTCCCTCTCGACAACAGAGCAGCTTCCCTGGGCTGAATTGAACTTCTCCGAGCAGAAACTAACAGGATGTTCCAGCCCATCATCGTCCTTTTTCATAAGGACGGCACCAGCCCCCACACCACTAGCATCCGTAGCTATTTGGAAAGGTAGGCTAAAGTCAGGGGCCCTGAGGATCGGGTGAGTGCACAACAGGTGTTTTACTACTCTAAACGCTTTCTCACACTCAGGCGCCCATTTGACTTTCTTTTCCTTCCAGTTATCCTCCACCTGAGCTTGACTGTCCCATTCTCCTTCTCCACCTTGACTGCTAAACGTCATCACAGGCACAGTGAGAGGCTCAGGGGGGTTCCTCACATACTCCTTCATGAGATTAACGTGACATAACTGATTGCGCTTACGTCTGTCTGGAGCGGCCACCAAGCAATCCAGGACCGATAGCCTCTCAACCACCCTATAAGGACCAGTGTACTTCGCGGATAAGGGATGACCTACAAGGGGCGGTAGAATCAACACCTCCTGACCCACGTGAAACTCCCTGAGTTTAACCTTGAGGTCGTACCTGTCCTTCATGAGGGCCTGAGAGCTAGTCAAATTACGGCCAGCCAACTCCAGACTGCGCAACATCCGTTCTCGACTGTCGAGGACATACTTGAGCATAGAACAAGGTTTTTCTGCGCCCTCCCATATTTCTTCAACCATATGGAGAGGCCCTCTGACACGGGGTCCAAAGACGAGCTCATTAGGGCTGAATCCCAAACTTTCCCCAGGTACCTCCCGTGCAGCAAATAAAACATATGGCAGGCCAAGATCCCAACCTTTCCCACTCTCAAAGCAACAACAACAAAGCACAGATTTTAAGGCCGAGTGCCATCGCTCTAACACACCCTGGCTCTCCGGATGATACACAGATGACACAACCGTAACAATCCCATGCTGCGGCACTGCTTGAACAAAGAGGCTAGAAGTGAAGTTGGATCCTTGGTCTGACTGAATCCCCTGCGGGTAACCATACCGGGAAAAATACACTAGCAAGTTTCGGACCACCGTCTTCGCTGACCCATTTCTCATAGGGTACGCGTCAGGATACCTTGTTGCTACATCTCCCGACTGTGCATCACTGTCCTCCTCCAACTCGACAGCACCGGTACCACATTCAAGAACCTCTGGGTCTTCTAATTGCAATTTACGAATGTCCGAAGGAGCAAGCTTATCTAAGTGTTTGCGAAACAACTCTTGCTCCCCTCCTACATTGAATTTAGCCTCCCGTTGCATCGTTGCTGTCTCTTCGTCTTTTTAAGCCCATCCTCTGCCTTCTTAGTAACAGTTAATGGGTCTTCTCCAGACTCGAAAATCGGTCCTAATAATGAGTCCCCGAGAATGTCCGTTGATACTAAACTCTTAACCGCATCAACTTTCAACCCCTTCTCGGTACCTTTCCTCCGCTTGTCTAAAGACTGTTGACCAGAATGTGACTCCCTGGATGCAAGAGATCTGGTGACAACACACGCCATAGGTTGCACCTGACACCTCTCAATCCACTCCTGCTCCTCCCTACTCACGTCGGCCGGCTTCTCGGCAACGACCAAGGGTGGAGCCTCAAAAGTAGGCCCCGCAAAGTCGTTGCCGAGAAGGAGGTCGACGCCTCCAACAGGCAACTTCTCCACAATTCCTACATCCAGGTCACGAGTCACATCATCAACTTCCATCTTCATTCTTACAAGCGGGTATGACCTTGTTGCATTAACTCCCTGAACCACAACCACCCGCGCCGTATTTACAGGTTTACCAGTGAAATTCTTCAACAATGTTTGGGATGCCCCAGTGTCACGCAAAATTCTCACCTCATGTCTTCTACCCCCCCACTCCACACAACCGAGTCCCCTGTGGTCACTAAAGGCATCACGGACCGGGAATAAGCCTTCCGGATCCTTTTGCACTGGCAGTGTATTTACCTCGGAAGAATTGCCTCTAACAAACTCTGATGTCCTCTTGAACACTCCAATGCCGTGAGCAAAAGACACGGCTGCCGGAGGAGGTCGACTAGGGCACTCATTTGCCTTATGACCCTCCTGGTGGCACTTAAAACACATACATTTCTGTTTCAGCTTATACTGTGATGTAAAAAGCCCCTGACTTTTCTCATACGGCGTGGTGTTAGGTTTGGATTCAGTTTTAGTTTCATTGCTCTTTTGTTTAAATGTGTCATTGCTACGGGGAGGGGGAGGATAACGGTCCCTAGCACTTGCATCGTACTTCTGTGAGGACCCGCAACCCCGAATCAACGACAGCCGTCGATCAGCCATTTCTGCTGCTTCGACTAGAGTTCTTGGGTTTTTCTCCTTTAAGTTCAAAGTTAGATCACCGCCCGTGCTCTTAAAGAACTGCTCCAACATCATTAACTGCTTAACTCCATCAAACGTTGTTACCTTCTCAGATCGGAGCCAGTTCCCCATAGCATCGGACAAGTCCCGGGCGTGTTCCAAAAAGGTGCTATCTCTTCCCTTAGTTACACCCCGGAACTTCAAATGGTACGTTTCTGGTTGCAGTTCGTAAGCCCTCAGGACAGCCTCCTTGAGATCCTCATACACAATACATGACTCCAAAGGTAACGCATCGTAGGCTTTAAGACCCTTGCCTATTAATCCAGAGGATACAAGTGCTGCCCATTTATTCTCTGGCCACTGGTGTTCCTGGCACTTCTTCTCAAAGCGTGCGAAAAATTCTGTTACCCCACTCTCATCAAACACCGGAACCAGTTTCAATAAGTGCGAGAGAGATTGATCATGAACACGGTTACCAGCCCCAAGTCGCTGTCCCGTTGCCTCTACTCGCGACTTCTCTACGTCCATGTCGGCACAGTACCTAGTCGACTCTAAATCAGCTTGGATTTTTGCTAGCTCTATGTGCTGGTGACTTTTTCTCTCTTCTTGGCTCTCTCTATCTTGGCTAATTCTAATTGCTGCTGATGCTGAAGCTTAGCTAATTCGAGCTTAAACAATAATTCTGGAGATAACCCTTGAGGAGGTGAAGGTGCTACAATGTTTGAAATTACCGGTGGTCCCCCCAGGGGCAACCCACCATGCCAGTCACCACCCAACTGTAGATGCGTACTCGGGGTCGGCAAACTACTGGGATGGCTGGGAGTCGAGTGTAGGGGAAGCATGGCCGAAGGGCTCTGAGCACTCAACCCATCTCGCTCACCAGTCACCCTGCCCAGTACACACGTTATCAAGTTATCCCTGGTCATGCTGCTAGTACCCGCATGACCGATAGCTGTGGCCAGGCATTGGAGACCGTACCGATCCATACCCTCCAACCGCTCGGCAGTAACAGGCCATTGCAAAAATATCCTAGCATCCTCCTCACAGTTCACCTGATTAACCATTTCATCATGCTGCTGTTCCTCAGTTTCGACATTACGTACTGTGTCTCCATTCTCCTCTGATCCGGTATAAGACATGATGCTCACAAAAATTTCTCACCTCAATATTCAGAAAAGAAGCACCCCAAACTCTTATACCTCAATATACACACAAAAATTCTCGGAAATACTCAAGGGCTATACTATGTTGCAAAAAAATTATTCTTGCTGATCCCCGCAAAATATTCCCCAAAACAACAAATGTTCCCTGCTAATAAATGTAGGTTCACCAAATCCTAGGTAAGGTCGCCATTTGTTACGACTGAGGTTTAAATATATCAGGGCTCTTATTCATTGAACTAGTAATGGCATAAATGCTACAACGGAAAGCGCTAGATCCAACCTCTGATGTATATTCCCAGTGAACAAAGAACACAAATACTCTCCAGAGTTCTATATGCAATAATAGGTTATTAAACTCTCAATAAATGTGCGTCTACTCTAGGCTTAATGTTATGTGAAAACAGCCTATTACTACCTATAACCGAAGGTGCTTGGTTATGGTATGCAAAGTAAGGTGGTAAGAGAAGTTACAGCTTACGTTACTTTAATCAATAAATGTCAGGCACTCCTGCATGAAAGAAAGTGCACTAAAGTCCTTCAACACCAACAAGGAATCTTCTTTAAATGTTAGATGCTATCAAGATGCTCGAATCGGAAATGGAACCCCAAAAAGGCTGGCAGTGGAACAATGCTCGTGCAGGCTATGCACACAAAAAGGCAGGAGATATAATGCAGTCGGAGCCAAGAATATCTTAAACGCCACAACAATAATAATAATCGCCACGACAATGCAGTATTCCTATCAACAAAAAGAGCCTAAGTCGTTTGTGTCTCAATACATCAAACTAGGCTGCGAAATGCTTGTGTAATCATAAACGGGTATGCATAAAAAGAGTAATTGGTTTAATATACTTAATGTCTACTGTGACTGATAAAGTCTAGCTAGAGTCAATGATACAAGATACTGGTGCGCATGGCATGCCGCATAGCCTAGTGCAAATCTCAAGTCTGTGCGTCAAATATTACGTTATAGTGAAGGGTAGCTCTCTTGAGAAACCTTAATACCGAAGTATTAAGCGTTCTCAAAGACAAGCAACCGAGCCTAGAACAGTGCAGAATGGTATAGGCAAAAAGCCCTCATTCGTGCATGCTCTACTCTCAATGGCACACAGACTAGAATTTACCCAATCAACTCCAGTTTCAGGTATGTCGTGCAGCTTTTAACTAAAGCCAGCACTCATCGGAAACAATACCTTTTAGTATCAGACTCCTAGTCTAGCATTATCTAATCCAGCAGAACACTAATAATTATAGGAAGCAGTACTGAACAATATGAATGCCAACCAATGCTTCGTGATCAACTTATCTTAACAACTAACATACATGGGTTATATCAGACCTTAACGCACAATACAACTGGCCAGCATGAAGCTGATTTTGCAGAGTTAACCAGAGGGGGTATAATATTAATAAAAGGTGGTGAAAGATATGGAAAATGAGAGAGATAGGCAGAGGAAAAGGTTCTCAGGTGCAGAGAGGGAGACAGGTATCCAAGGGATAAGAGGGATGCGTTCTAGAAACCAGACCTGAGGGAGAGAGTGGCGAGAAAGTTCTATATATACTAGCACTAGTTCGAACCGCATAGGAAAAGCGGTAACAAGTCCTCTAGCCAATGCTAAAGAAGCTAGCCAAACATGACGTCACCAAGCATGGTAAAAAACTCCTCCAACGAATCCCCACGAGGCCAGCCAGCTATGACGTCATCGAGTATAGCAAAACACTGCGCGCCTCCCCACACTCTGTTCTACTCTCTCTCTCTCAAATCCTATCATTACTACTTAATGATAAAACATATATTTTGCAATTAAATATATAAAGCCTTGACATGGGTGAAAACAAAGAGCCTTTCTGGCTGCCCATGACACAAGCTTTCATATGAAATAAAGCACACAACAATACATCAACTGTAGCCACATCCACTGCCCTGGCGATCCTAGCGAGTCACTGTAGGACAAGCCATGCGGTTCTAACGGAGTGGTTAACGTCACAACTGGAAACTAGTGATACATTATAAATACACGTTACCAACAGTATTTGTAGTGGTCGTTGGTTCACAAAATAAGGGAGCCAATGTACGTATCTGTTTATGTAATGTGGCCAGTTTTGAGGTTCCAAGGGTTGTGTGTTTGAAGGGGAGGAGTTGAGCGGGGAGGAGAAGAGAGGGAATTAGGGATGACAGAATAGGAGAGGGGAGACAAGAGAGGGATGGGAAGGAAGGACAGAAGAGGATAATGGAGTTGAAAAGTGAGGAGAGAGAGAGAGGTAGAGAGGTAGAGAGGTAGAGAGGTAGAGAGAGAGAGAGAGAGCGAGCGAGAGAGAGCGAGAGAGAGCGAGAGAGAGCGAGAGAGAGAGCGAGAGCGAGAGAAAGAAAGAGAGAATAACGAAAATACGAATTAAGTGAAAGAAAACAGCGAGAGTGAGAGTGAGAGAACCAAACCCTGAAAAAAACCCACCACTGCCACCACCAGAACAACAAGGCAGTAAGACAGGTTAGCCTCCACCAGGTCACTATGGAACAAAAACAACAAAGATCACTAGTTGATTTGCTTCTTATACTAATTCAAAGTCACTGGGGATGAAAACTAGGCCACTGTAGGAATCATTATGTAATGGTTATGTAGGTCAAGTTATAGGTAGCGCCAGCGAACTTGACAATAATTTTGACCTCTTACAGCTTCTTATAACTTAAAATATATTAAAGCAATCGGGCTGAAATTCCTCTCATTTGGGAAAAGTCCACCAGGTAATAGGTGTGGATATTTACAGCCAGTTTGCTCTAGTCCCTTTTGAATTACGAAGAAGTCAGGGATCGAGATTATTGTCAAGTTCGTTGGCGCTACCTATAGTAGAGTTGGGAGGATTTACATGATTAATAACTTATTCTTGCCTTTTTGTCTTTGATTATAATTTGGCTGCTTCTGAATTTACATGTTTGTATGTACTGTATGTGTTTGGGTGAGGGGGGGTGGGATAAAATAGAATAGAATACTTATAATATAATATTTTCATTAGGCTCAGACTTAAAAAAAAAAATAAGTATGGAGTACAGCTCCTCAATGCATACTACAAAGTAATTATACTATTTTTTATCTAAAAATTACAAACACAGCTCTCAAAAAAAAAAAAATAATAATAATAATATTCAGTACATTAACATTATTCGTTTGCACCAACAACTTGTACTTGAAATAAGTTGGTCTACGTCTAAAGTAACTTGGAATATACTGATTTATCAAACTAGCAATATCAGCAGTTTGACACATAATCAATACATGGTATTCGTCGCCAACAACACCAGCCTCACATTTTCCACAAATACGATGTTCTCTACTAATATCCCGATATCTACCAGCAGTTATAAGCAATATATTTTTACTGGTTCGTAGTTTACTCACCAGTATGCGATTACCTTTGCATATCCTTAAAATATATTCCTCTATACACTTCTTTATATACTATATAACTACTATACAGTATATAGATTTGGTTAAGAAGTTAAAACTTCCAAGTAGTAATGCATTGATCTTTCAATCTTAATTCAATTGCCTTTTTTAACCATACTGGATTAGCGATATTTTGTGATAACCACATACCTGACATTCCGCAGTCATTACATATTTTGTGATAACCACACACCTGACATTCCGCAGTCATTACATATTTTGTGATAACCACACACCTGACATTCCGCAGTCATTACATATTTTGTGATAACCACACACCTGACATTCCGCAGTCATTACATATTTTGTGATAACCACACACCTGACATTCCGCAGTCATTACATATTTTGTGATAACCACACACCTGACATTCCGCAGTCATTACATATTTTGTTTATGCAACTTATCCATGGAGAAGAATAAATACCAGTCATATCTAAAAATAACAAGCACTTGTACATAAGGTAACTCAATTTAGTATCTTTGCCTAACAGTAGTCGCACCCAGTAACCAATCATCCGGCATTTACTATGTACCTCCAATGGGTAGAATCCAAGCTCTCCATACACCATATCCGTACTTGTTGTCTTATGTACGCACAAAACTTGCTTTAAAAAAATCATGTGTAATAATTCCAATTATATTACAATATACTGCCCACATATTTCTGATGAATAGGTAATGACTAGTAACACCATGCTATTAAACAATTCTATCTGGATATAAACTGGCAAATCAAATTTACGACATGTACCAATTATTGAATACATAGCTTTCTGCGCCTGATCTTTTAATTCCAAGTCTCCTTTACGAAATCTACCATTATAATTGAATGATATGTCAAGATATTTATGATGACTCACTATTTTTTATACTCTCCCTACCTATCTTAAAATTATAATTACCAGCTTGAACTGTACCCCTGCTGAATATTTTTTTTGTTTTATTGCAATTAACTTTTAATTTCCAATCGGTACAGTAAATACCCAAGGTTGTTTCATCCCCAGTTCACGGTCACACAATATAACCGTATCATCTGCATACATTAACACACATAATTTGAGATAATCACTGAGCATATCATCGCTAAAGTTTAAATAATTACAGCTGCATTTAATAAGCTTAGCCTTCAATATCATTAACATAGAATGCAATGACCAATGGAGACAAATTTATCACCCCCTATTACACAAAAAGGTATCAGATTTCCGTTGCTATTGCATTACACAGGATTTAATGTTATTGTACACACTTCGAATTACATTCAGTATTTTACCATCAACGTTCTCATTTACAAACTTGTACCACAAACCTTCTCGCCATACCATATCAAATGCTTTTGTATAATCCACAAACAAACAAAACAGCTTAAATTTATTTCAGTTAAATAGATCAATTACGCTTCTAAGCAAAAATATATGATCTAGTGTACAATATTCCAGTCTGATTCCTGTCTGTGTGTTTGTTTGTGTGTTTGTGTGTGTGTGTGTGTCTGGTATATACAGTATATATATATATATATATATATATATATATATATATATATATATTAGTCTTCTCTTCTCTTGTCCCCCAGTCTTTTTCTCTATTCCACCTCCTCTATCTAGTCTCTTTAGAACCTGCTTCCTTTTTCTCCTCCTTTTACTCCTCCAACTCCTTCCCCTCTTCCTGTTACACCCCCATTTTTTCTTCAAATCCATCTGCTTTTTATTGTTCTTCTTCGACACCACTTACTCCTCTTCCTCCATCTCCCTCTCTTCCTCTTTCTTCTCATCCCCATCCTTTACAGTCGCCTTCTAATTAGTTGTTTTTCCTATCCCCTCCTCCTCCTTCTTCCTCCTCCTTCTTCTTCTTCTCCTTCTCCTTCTTCTCCTTCTCCTTCTTCTTCTTCTCCTTCTTCTTCTTCTTACTTTTCATCTTCGTCGTCTTCTCTTTTTTCTTCCTCCTCCTTCTCATCTCGACTTACAAATGTCAACTTTTTGAAGCCACGGGCGACACAATTAACCCTGCAACACCGTGACGCCTTTTTACCTTTGAATCGTTTAAATATAGCCAGAATAAATTTAAAAATACTTTGTTTGTACAGAAGGGGTTAAGGTTAATTTACACGAGCACTTTTTTCTGAAACTATTAACCCAATAGTACAGTACAAGGGACGTCGTATTCATCCTATTCTGGCCATTTTTAGACGATGTTATTAAGCTTACGAAGGACCTCTAGCAATAATTAAGGCTTCAAACTATCTCAACCAACCCTTTTAAGTACCACAGGTCCTTCCAAAGCTGCATAATCTCGTCTAAATATGGCTAGAATAGAATATAACACGTCACTGGTACTCAAAGGGTTAATACCCAACCATTTTTATTTTGTTTTATTTTTTTATTAGAGGCTATTGGGCACCGATACCGTCAAACTAGTGTGAGGGCAGATTAACCCCTTCAGCACCGGTGATGTCCTTTGCATTAGATTCTGGTAACTATTAGATGATATTATTCTGATTAGGAAGGACCTCTCACCATTAAATAATTACATAAATCTATCTCGATTAATCCTTTTAGCTACCACACAAAAATACTTCCTAAGCTGAATAAAATCGCCTATTAGTTGCCAGAATGGGATGAAATAGGCGTCACCATTACTGAATGGGTTAGTATATGTAATTTGTGCCTGTTATGTGGCTATTATTAGATTATTTCTTTCAGATTAGGGAGGGTATATGGAAGTCAAAGGGTCAATGGAGTAGTCGGTACCTTTATAATTGCCGATAAAAGTTGCAGATAAATGTTGCCAATCAATTATGCCAGAATAAACATGCCGATAAATGTAGCCAGAATAATCTTGCTGCTAAATGTTGCTAGAATACACTTGCCAATAAAAGTTGCCAATAAAAGTTGCTGATAAATGTTGCCAGAATAAACTTGCCGATAAAAGTTGTGGGAAGAAACGGTCGTGTAAATCCACCTTTAAATGGGTGTTACACGAGCGATTTTTCCCTCAATTGTAGTCTGGCAGCTTCAAAATTAATGTTCTATAAGAATTATACTACGTAACATAATTATACTACGTAACATAATTATACTACGTAACATAATTATACTACGTAACATAATTATACTACGTAACATAATTATACTACGTAACATAATTATACTACGTAACATAATTATACTACGTAACATAATTATACTACGTAACAGAATTATACTACGTAACAAATTATACTACGTAACAGAATTATACTACGTAACAGAATTATACTACGTAACAGAATTATACTACGTAACAGAATTATACTACGTAACTGAATTATACTACGTAACGGAATTATACTACGTAACGGAATTATACTACGTAACAGAATTATACTACGTAACAGAATTATACTACGTAACAGAATTATACTACGTAACAGAATTTACCTTCGATTTAGTTTCTGATTCCGGTGCAAAAAATAATGGGAGGACAAAACTTGCTCATTGAAAATTGCCGGAAAATGCGCTCGTGTGACACCGGCTTAAGGGGAGGTATTTAGTTTGTTCCCTAGACCTCCATCAACCTTAAAATTACACCCCCTCGAGTCCCTTTCAAGATAAATTTATACATTTTTCGGTAGAAAAATGTCCCGGCCGATTCCTCTTAAATTACAGGCTCGCTATCGCTCGCCAGGATAAAATAGACACCTGAATTGCACGAAAGGTCTTAATATGGGGTGAAAGATCTTAAAATCGCTAAACTAATGGGGCAAACGTTTTATAATATCAAAAGCAATGGGGCTAAACATGAGGGAGAAAGGGGTCAAGAAAACAATCCCTCAAGTGGAGACCTCCCCTTAAGTAAAGATAAATCCGTTGCTAAGGGATTCAGATTACCCTCAACTGAACACAAACATACTATAGAACATTAACCCTTTCACGCATTTATGACGCAGAGGTTGCCAGATTAGCAATAAGAAATAGAGTTCTCTCACTCTTATAATTACCTCTCCAAAATTAGTTGTCTGCCCACAGCTAACTCAAAGACAACTGCAGAGGTTGAAGTAACTAAACTAAAGGTTTCTTAATACCCCTGATGGTAACAAAGGCTTTAAAGTATCCCCAATAGGCTCAAAATCGCGTCATATGTCGGAGAGGGTTAAGAGGGGATGGTGGATTTTTCTAGCCCCCCTTCTTCCTCATTTTTATCTCCATTAAATTTTGAATTTTTAAGACGTTCGTTCCTTTAGTTTGACGATTATAAGACCTTTCACGCCATGTCTTTGTTTATATTAACCCCTGTCAAACGGGGATGTTTGTAACTTCTACTACCTGCCTGGCGGGCATATTTACCCTAAATGAGCTTCATTCCATGCTCTTTTTCATGCATAAACAAGCGCCAGAGCGTAATACAATTATGTATCCGTGAAAGGGCGATAATAGAGCTATCCAATGACACCTGAATCATTCTTGTACGACCACGGGTTCTCTTGCAACGATCGTGCAACACGAGGGGAAAATCCCTAAAATACGGTAAATTCCCTTGTTTTTCCTTGTTCTCGTTAGGCCTGGGGTGTGGGATGGTGCGGAGGTTACGTCAGTGGCGGGACTAGGTCCATGCCGAGCAGTCAGAGCCCGCCTATCATCCTCCCAACGCGTGGACTCTCTCTCAGAGCCGATAATGTGCTCAACATTCCTTCCGACATATGTCGGGCCTCGCAGTGATGGCCATGGTTCTCTCGCCCGACATATGAGAGGCCCCGCGGCTTGAGTGTTAAGACCTTTCGTGCCATTTACGTGTCAACTTTATCCTGGCAAGCGATAGCGAGCCTGTAATTTTAGAAGGAACCGGCCATTTGGCCGGGAAATTTTTCTACCGAAAAATGTACAAATATGTCTTGGGGGTGTTTTCTATGCATGATGAAGGTCTAGAGAGGAAACTAAATAATAGATAAATTAATTATTAGACGAAAAACAAAACAAAAAAACCGTACCCCCTTAAGGACAGACAGACAGACTGACAAGCTGACCCAGCACCCTAGGGAAAAGCTGAGATGATACCGAACACTAATGACAGTGTTGGATATACGAATTGTCACCAATTTCCCAGCATAAATTTGTCAATATTTATGCATACAGATTAAATTTCCCACTCTCTGTATTTCATCACACATTAAAAACAATCAATTTGTAGCATGACATTGTAGCAAGATAATATCAATATGGTGAGAGCAAATTAGTCATAAATAGATAGATAAATTAAATATATATATATAAAACAAAATCTATGGAATAATATTAGACGTAAATAGATATATACATTAAATATAAATATATAAAACAAAATCTATGGAATAATATTAACAGATACAATTTTGTGTTACAATTGCTACCCCTTATTATCATCAAAGTTTGCATATAATATAGAAGTAATATTTCATGCGGTAATAAAGAAGTGTGATAAAGCAACTTTACTGATCAGTACAATATTAATGGGGGGGGGGGGGAATTTATTTGCTTATTGTTTTATCTTTATATTATTTTTTTAGTTTCCTCCCTGGACCTCCATCAAGCTGTGAAAAATACCCCCAAGATCCCCCATCAATATAATTTTTTATATTTTTCGGTAGAAATATTTGCCGGCCGGTAGCCGGTTACTCTTAAAACTACTGGATCGCTATCGCTCGCCAGGTAAACAATCTACACCTAAATGGCACGAAAGGTCATAATATTGACAAAGAAATGGGGCGTAAAGTCTTAAAATCGCCAAACTAATGGGCCGAACATCATAAAATCTAATAAACAATGGGGTTAAACACGATGGTTATAGGGGACCAGAATAACCGGCACATCCCCCCTTAAAGATATATGACATGGAAGAACAATAGGATATATATAAAACTGTTGCATTGTTGTTGATCGTTTAATAAATAAGGCCTGACATTAGCCAATATATAATAACTAATAAATACATCTAGGTAACTAAGAGTACAGTCATGGTCATTAATCTGATACATTTTGAGCCCTCGAACTGATTACACGAACCTCTTAGATGGAAATATCAGGTAGCTATGGCATACATGTATGTATGTATGTATGTATAATTATACTCCAGCACCTTCCCCAATTTTCCCATTTTTTTTTTATGGGGGTGGCCGACTCGAGACAGAGCCCGAACAGGGACATCACAACACATCAGAAAAACAAAACACACAATCTTACACACATCTAGGTCGCCCAGGAGAAATACCCAGAGACCCAGGCCCATTTGGGGATAGAGGTGTATTTCAGCTCGAGAAATTTATAGACAGGATTATAGACCATGACTATTCAATGTGTCGAATATTTCCTCTATACTGTACGCGAATCATTTTTATCCAAAACGAAACGATGTTTCGAAATTTGGCTTCAGAAACTTAATCCCAAAAGTATAAAGGAATATTTCTTTTCGGCACATATCAAGTAGTTCAGATATTCGTATCACTATTCGGACCTGCTGGTTTCTATATCATGATTCTTCCACTTATAATCTGATGAATTTGGTGATAGTCTTTAACAAATAAAAGTGACATTCTTTCCTCTTATCTGTATTATTTTCAATGATGAATGGGGAGAGTTAGCCCTTTCCCCTGTTTCAGACAGCACATATAAACCTCCACTTTACTTAGATTCGTTAGAGCCATAGCGATGCTTGGGTGGCTGATATTTGGGAGACTCGTGGGATCCCGACTCGTGGGAACCCGACTCGTGGGAACCCGACTCGTGGGAACCCGACTCGTGGGAACCCGACTCGTGGGAACCCGACTCGTGGGAACCCGACTCGTGGGAACCCGACTCGTGGGAACCCGACTCGTGGGAACCCGACTCGTGGGACCCAGACTCATAGGAACCAGACTCGTGAGAGTAGGATTTGTAGGAGTCCGGGTACTCGGCCTCTCCCTCGTAGGTGACCTTAACCACGTAGCCGGAGTAACCGTCCACATAGTACTTCACATTCATTACGCGCGTGTCAGGGAGCAGCACTGAATATGACCCCTCAACCTTGTCACCATCACGGCTCTCTTTATGCCCATAGTAGTTCTCTTCACTTGAGTCTTCCACTTTCCATTCGAAATCGTATTTGGCCTCCTTCGACTCATAGGATCCGTAGGAGGATTCGTAAGAGGACTCTTGAGAAGATTCGTGGGATCCGCTGGAAGACTCATCAGAGGACTTAAAAGATTTATAGTGCCTTTCAATGGACTCGTGAGATGACTCGTGGGAACCACTGGAGGACTCGTGAGATGATTCATGGGATCCACTGGAAGACTCATGAGAGGACTTAAAGTGCTTGCCAAAGGATTCATTAGAGTCCTCGTGAGATCCACTGGAAGAATCATCGAAGAATCCAAAGTACCTTTCAGTGGACTCATGAGATGATTCGTGGGATCCGCTGGACTCGTGGGATCCGCTGGACTCGTGGGATCCGCTGGACTCGTGGGATCCGCTGGACTCGTGGGATCCGCTGGACTCGTGGGATCCGCTGGACTCGTGGGATCCGCTGGACTCGTGGGATCCGCTGGACTCGTGGGATCCGCTGGACTCGTGGGATGATTTGTGAGAGCCCTGCACAAAACATGAAAGAAATGATAAAACATAAAGCAGAATATTTGGGATTACAAATGGCTGCAAGACTTCTACATAAGCCGGGATCACACAAACGCTCTTTCCCTCGACTATAATCTGGTCGGACAGGTAATTACAGTTTCTGATAACAATTCAAAAGATCCTAAAAATGTTTGATGGGAGCACAGGGTTATCAAAATCTGTCGGTTAAGCTCTGTGTGGTACCAACTAAAGAATATGGAATATGGACTTTGAATAAACATGTTACAAGAAGCCTCATCTTTATACCATATTTAGATCACAATAACAAAAACATGTTATCAAAGAGCGTGTTGTTATATTCAAGGTATCTAAATACAGCAATGGACTTCTAAGGAAAAGTATTTCACTCTTAATATAAACAATTTAGCAATATAATTTAAGCTGGTATCCTGTCACACACACTAAAAACAGTGTCACACGAGCGCCCTTTCCGTCAATTTTGTTCAATCAATTGTAGTCTGGCATCTTCTTAAGTGAAGCTATATATAATATCAGTCTCATAAAATCATATGCATTCATTCTAGTTGTCAATTCCAATACGAATATACCAAAAACTAGTATGAGAATAAACTTGCTCGTCGAAAATTGAAGGAAAAAGTGCTCGTGTGACATCCCCTTAAGGCCGGCGTGTTAAATTGGAAAATGGTACACTGACGGAGAAGAAAACGGAGCCCAGCCTTCATAATTCACATTAACCCTTTCATTACCGGTGACGTCCTTTTCATTTATTCAGGCAATTATTATACGACTTTATTCAGCTTAGGACAGACGTGTATCAATTAAAAGGCTACATACTATCTCAATTAACCCTTTCAACTACCACAGACCCTTCGTAAACTGCATAAAATCGTCTAGTTATATCTGAAATACAACAATAGATATCCCCGGTAGTGAAGGGGTTAATATTATCTATTGTTTTAACCCTTTGCAGATTGTGACGCATTTTGACATTTTATTCTGACTATCATTAGACGAGGTTATTGTTTAAGCTTGATGGAGGTCTATGGAGGAAATACAAAGAAGATAAATTAATAACAAATATTTACAAAACTGTATATATAAATAAAGATTTCCCAGAAGTCGACACATCCGGTAATTAAAGGCCAAATAAGCGATAATGGGGATGAAACGATAGCCAGAATTGGTGTCCTCTAACACACACAAAAAATAAATAAAAATAATAATAATAATAATACATGCCGGAAAAACTGGCTGTGTGAATCGGTGTGTGGGTAAACCATTTTGGCTGACTCATTGACAGACTTGCACGAACCGTCAAACCACACACACACTTATTGAGAGAGAGAGAGAGAGAGACTGTAAACTTTATGATAATTGAATAGTTATGTAATCTGAGTAGTATTGAATCCAACATTGTTAAAAACTGGGTATTCTGAGAATGCATAACACCAGTTTTGTTACCTCCGCCAGCGAAGTTGGAAGAGGTTATGTTTTTACCTCCATTTGTCTGTTTGCTTGCCTATCTACCTGTAAGCAAGATATCTCAAAAAGTTATAAACTGATTTTCACGAAAGTTGGTGGGCAGATAGGATATACGTCAAGAAAGAAGTGATTCAATTTAGGAGGTGATCGGTAGAACATATGCCTCCGCTAACGTAGACGGATCACAAAATTATGAGCCAATGTTCACGAAAAGAGGTGGGCAGATAGAATGTACAGTCGCGCTAATAAGTCATGTCTCGGTACCATGTATGTTTTGATCATTAATTGGTATCAGCAATATCTAAGCTTCATTTCTTCATATCGAGTGAAATATACAAGCATGCTCCTATACTTACCCACTCTATTCAACACCTGACTGACATTAATACAGCACAGAGCAATCCAAACGTAATGACAGCTGGGGCATGACTTATTAGCGCGACCGTACACTAAGGATGAGGTGATTTGATTTAGGAGGCAATCGGCAGAGGGCATACTTCTGCAGCATAGGCAGAGGTACGCGCTCTTCTGAGTGCCCCTCGAGTATTAGTAATAATGTTGTTATGGTTATGATTTGTAGTAGTACCGGTAGTAGTAGTAGTATAAGTAGTATAAGTAGTATAAGTAGTACAAGTAGTATAAGTAGTATAAGTAGTACAAGTAGTATAAGTAGTACAAGTAGTACAAGTAGTACAAGTAGTATAAGTATTAGTATCAACATTATTATTAAAATAATTATTAATATTATTACTTATTATTTCATTATTATTATTTTTTTATCATTATAATTTTGTATTATTATTATTTCATCATTATTTGTATCATCATTATTATTATCAAGACTGGCACCCACCTTATGTTTCTTGTATCCTTCGGGCTCCGGGAGGGCAGCAGCCAGGGCAACCACACCAAGCAGGAGGAGCAAGACCTGGGGGGAAGGAATCACAGGGTCAAGGTTACCAATAAAGGGCCGTTTTTCTGGCACCCCTTTTCCCTCGTGCTTAACCCCATTAGTTTTGAGATCTTAAGACGTTCGGCACATCAGTTTGGTGATTTTAAGACCTTCGCCTCATTTATTTGTCATTATTAAGACCTTTCATACCATTTGGGTGTTGATTTTTTTCCTGGCGAGCGATAACGAGCCGGTTTTTTAGGAGGAACCGGCCTTCGGCCGCGACATTTTGCTACCGAAAAATATACAAACTTATCTAGTAGGAGAATCTTAGATTTTTGTTTATTTTTTTATTTTTTTTAGCTTGTTAGGGGTCTAGGGAGGAAGCAAAACAAATACTAATTAACTAAATAAATAAACCAATATATAAACCCTTCACCCTTTATATCAAATGAGAAGCTACCCTGTCAACTATATTTTTTAACAGTAGAACACACACATTGTAACCAAACTTGTACCGTATAAACACAATAATAAAAAATACATTAGGACACATTTCATAAAGTGTTGGTATTTGTTAAATGAAAAAGGCCTAATAATATTCAAATTGTTATATATATATATTACAGACAGATAATGTGTATCAGCTTTGTTATACTGTATGTGTATTGTGACGTTAACAACTCCGTTAGAACCGCATGGCTTGTCCTACAGTGACTCGCTAGGATCGCCAGGGCAGTGGATGTGGCTACAGTTGATGTATTATTGTGTGCTTTATTTCATATGAAAGCTCGTGTCATGGGCAGTCCAGAACGGCTCTTTGTTTTCGCCCATGTCAAGGCTTTATATATTTAATTGCAAAGTATATGTTTTATCATTAAGTAGTAATGATAGGATTTGAGAGAGAGAGAGAGAGAGAGTAGAACAGAGTGAGAGGAGGCGTGCAGTGTTTTTTGCCATGCTTGATGACGTCACGGCTGGCTGGCCTGGGATTGGTTGGAGGAGTTTTTTACCATGCTTGGTGATGTCATGTTTGGCTGGCTTCTTTGTCATTGGCTGAAGGAATTGTTACCGCTTTGTCTACGCGGTGCGAGCTAGTGCTAGTATATATACAGCTCTCTCGCCACTCTCCCTCAGATCTGGTTTCTAGAACGCATCCCTCTTATCCCTTTGATATCTGTCCCCCTCCCCACACCTGAGAACCTTTTCCTCTGCCTATCTCTCTCATTTTCCATATCTTTCACCACCTTTTATTAATATTATACCCCCTCTGGTTAACTCTGCATAATCAGCTTAATGCTGGCCAGTTGTATTGTGCGTTAAGGTCTTATATAACCCATGTATGTTTAGTTGTTAAGATAAGTTGATCACGAAGCATTGGTTGGCATTCATATTGTTCAGTACTGCTTCCTATAATTATTAGTGTTCTGCTGGATTAGATAATGCTAGACTAGGAGTCTGATACTATAAGGAATTGTTTCCGATGGGTGCTGGCTTTAGTTCAAACTTGCACGACATACCTGAGAACTGGAGTTGATTGGGTAAATTCTAGTCTGTGTGTTATTGAGAGTAGAGCATGCACGAATGAGGGCTTTTTGCCTATACCATTCTGCACTGTTCTAAGCTCGTTTTTGTCTTTGAGGTACGCCAGGAGAACGCTTAATACTTCGGTATTAAGGTTTCTCAAGAGAGCTACCCTTCACTCTAACGTAATACTTGACGCACAGACTTGAGATTTGCACTAGGCTATGCGGCATGCCATGCGCACCAGTATCATTGACTCTAGCTAGACTTTATCAGTCATAGTAGACATTAAGTATATTAAACCAATTATTCTTATTATGCATACCCGTTTATGATTACACAAGCATTTCGCAGCCTAGTTTGATGTATTGAGACACAAACGACTTAGGCTCTTTTTGTTGATAGGAATACTGCATTGTCGTGGCGATTATTATTGTTAGAGCCAAGAATATCCTAAACGCTACGACTGCATTATATCTCCTGCCTTTTTGTGTGCATAGCCTGCACGAGCATTGTTTCGCTGCCTGCCTTTTTGGGTTCCATTTCCGATTCGAGCATCTTGATAGCATCTAACATTTAAAGAAGATTCCTTGTTGGTGTTGAAGGACTTTAGTGCACTTTCTTTCATGCAGGATTGCCTGACATTTATTGATTAAAGTAACGTAAGCTGTAACTTCTCTTACCACCTTACTTTGCATACCATAACCAAGCACCTTCGGTTATAGGTAGTAATAGGCTGTTTTCACATAACATTAAGCCTAGAGTAGACGCACATTTATTGAGAGTTTGATAACCTATTATTGCATATAGAACTCTGGAGAGTATTTGTGTTCTTTGTTCACTGGGAATATACATCAGAGGTTGGATCTAGCACTTTCCGTTGTAGCATTTATGCCATTACTAGTCCAATGAATAAGAGCCCTGATATACTTAAACCTCAGTCGTAACAGTATGGTCACATAATGTATGCAGTTGTATAAGAAAAATGTTTCTCTTGAACTGTACAGTAAAGCCTGATATGAAAATATAAGCGAAATCAAAATATAATGGTACTCTTCACGGAAAGTTTGTATTATATCAAGAAATTGGAGTGGGTTGCTATGATGTTGAATTAAATTGATTCCTTCTCTCAGAAAGAAATCTAATGAGGAAACATTACAAGAATTCCACCTGTTATCACTAAAGAGGCGCTGACTGAAGAGAGTCTTACCGTATTACACGATTGTTGCGATTTGTCTAGTTTTCAGTACGGCTTAAGGGAGGTGACCTGCTTTTTGTTCTCTCCTTTTCTCTCTTTCTCTGGCTTGTATCCATTCGGCCCTATTCAGCCAACTATTTTAAGACGTTTATCCCATCTAGGTGTCGATTTCTTCCAGGCGAGCGATAGCGAGCCAGCATTATATCAAGAAATCCGGCTTCGCCGGAGAAATTTGTCTATCGAAAAATGTACAAATTTAGCCTGCTGTCAAACAAAAATAAAAAATATGCTGGCTCACTACCGCTCACCAGTAAACAATTGACACCTGGATGGGGATAAACGTCTTAAGACAGTAGGCTGAATGGGGCCAAATGGATACAAGCCAGAGAAAGATAGAAAAGGACAGAACAAAAACAGGTCGCCCCCCCCCCCTCCCTTAATGACATAGATATTGAAGAACATGAGGACAGTTTTAATCATAGTTATACGTGTGTGTGTCTAGGGAGAGTCTCGCCGCGGTCATAATACGGTATTCTTAGACATTTTGAACCCCACGTACTAATTAACCTGACAAGCGCGATATGACAGTAGGTGCTAGGGTAGTTATTTGTGCATTTCTAGCCCTGGATTCTGACAGAATTCGTTATATTTACAATATAAACCATTATTTGTTTTCGGTATGCTTTTATTTTACATATATGATGTATATATGAACCTTCAAGAGTGCTAAAATAAGTGGGAAAAGCATTTGGGTGGTGAAAAACGAAGATATTGGCCACCCGGTCATAATCTCAGGCGAGAGAGAGAGACAGGCAGCCCTCCCCTCTCGCTGTCTGGGAGTCAACTGAGAAGAGCGCGGCGGTGTGTGCCGGTGTCTGGGTGTTGCATAACGATCTTTTATGCAACCCACTTGTGCTACATTATCGCGGGAGAGAAAATAACCGATAAATGATGATAATAAGAGGAAAAATAGGTGATAATTGAGGTGGGGAGGGAGGGGGGAATAAGGTGGGGAAGGAGGGGAGGGGGGTGGGTGAGATTTACATGGATGAGTACTGGAGGGGAATTATCTCACCTAGAGACAAATTCCTTTGTTTTGATAGGCCCTTTTTTTTTATGGAAGGCTTTTTTTATGGTCCTGCTTCCGTGAGGCCTATCGCGTTCCCTATAGGAAGCCTTCCGTGAGGCCTATCGCGCTTGCCGGGTTAAGGGGGGATTTCCACTTGAGGTGTGTTTTTTCTTTCTCCCTTTCTCCCTCATGTTTGGCCCCATTGCTTTTCAAGACATTCGCCCCATTATTTTGACGATTTTAAGAACTTTCGACCCATTTTTGTCAATTTTAAGACCTTTCGTGCCATTTAGGGATCGATTTTATCCTGGCGAGCGAAAGCGAGCCTGCAATTTGAGAGGAACCAGCTTTCAGCCGGGACTTTTTTCTCCCGAAAAATTTACAAATTTATCTTGAAAGGGGCTCAAGGGGGTGTAATCTTAAGCTTGATGGAGGTCTAGGGAACAAACTGAATACCTCCCCTTAAATAAACTTCCGAAATGCATATATAAGGTAAAAAACTGAAGAGGAGAATTAATTTAGTCTGGGATAACTTAGAACATTTATGTAAGCAGCATTAATGATCACCTCTAGTGGATGAATTATTCATATAAATTCGTGGCAATGTGTTTTCAATATGCAATATATCCGTTGGAGCAATTAGTGGATGAAATTGATTATTAATTAAATTACAAATGTAGTTAATAAATGTATGCCTATGAAATGATTTAAGTAGTTCAGTCTGTCATCGAATACTCTCCTAATTGTTCAATATCACCAAATAATCCTCTCCTAATTGTTCAATATCACCAAATAATACTCTCCTAATTGTTCAATATCACCAAATAATCCTCTCCTAATTGTTCAATATCACTAAATAATCCAACATGTTCACCAATATTGCCTACCTTGGTGTTCATTGTATCGTTTCGGTCGTCGGGTAGAAAATGAACTGACTCCTGTAACTCAATCCACCGTATTTATACACAACAAGTAACCTAGTTACCTTTATTAAATTTCTCCCAATGATCTAGATATGGACGCGCAGATCGATCGAGTTCGAGATCGGGTTTTTAGAGTTTATACTGTACTAGCGAAAATTAGAAGCTCGTTCGTGAAAAAAAAAAAAAATGTGTCAAGTTTAACAGCGACAACAATTAAGAAAGTTATTACTCTGATTAAGGAATTATTGCTTATCATTTCCTGAGCATTGTTTATGAGAGGTCGTACCTAAGCTGCATACAATAGTCCCGCACAGGTTAGTCAGCATAAAATGAAAATGAAAATCGCGCCATTGCATTGCTGATAAATAAACTGTAAAAAAAAAAAAAACACAAGGGTAAAACCGGGTATGTAAAAGGCATAAAAGATCATTGGGTATATTGACAGTGATTTAGCTCTCTATCCTTATATTAGATTGCTGTATTACCACCATTATACCTTTACCTGGGTAGATGATTATGGCCATTATAATTACCCCTTTCACACCCACCATCCTTGTTTACAGTGTGCAGGTGATAATTAGTGTAGTGAAATGGATAGAATGAGGAGGTGTTTGTGAGAGCTAGCTGGATTACTCTCGTGTAGGTGAGACACAAACAGCAACAATGAGGAAAGTCAGGAAAATGAAACAGGAGTTCCAGCAACTCTTTATCAAATGCCTATGAGGCCTCCGGTGTGTATTACCCAGCTCGATTGGTGTCTACAATCTCTCCAGTTACAACCAACATCCATTCAATATTTTAGTCATTTAATTAATCACTACGTTTATGTATTACATGTAATTAACCCTTTCAAGCTCCAATACGCGTTTCTGTTCTGTTTCTGGCTACTATTAGACGATTTTATTGAGATTAGTAACGGTATATGGAAGTTAAAGGGTTGATTGAGATAGTATTTACCCTTTTAATACCCACAGATACTTCCTAAGCTGCATAAAATCGTCTAATGATAGGCAAAATAAACTGCTATAACGCGTCAGAGCTTCAAAGGGTTAGGATGTTATAATTTAAGTATATGATATATATGGAGCCCGTCAAAAAAATCCTAATTTAATGGGCTCAGCCATGTACTAAATGATTTATTTTACGTTGTATTATTTTGTATGTTTATTATGGCTAATAAAACAATTTGACTTTGACTTTGAACCAAGAAGTATCAGGTTAGATTCCTGAGAAAGTAGATACGGATGGTCAAGTCAAAGTATATAGACACTAACAAGTAAACCTACTGTATCCTTGAATTTCTTGAAGGGCGCCGAAGTGTGTAAGTCTTGTAAAATGGTGACGTCACGCTCATGGTATACTGTGGCTATAGTTTGGGGTTATTTCTACCTGATGGCAAATTAAATCATTTAGCAGCTGATTCCTCGATACTTTATGAAAACTTAAAAAACTACTATGTCTCTGCATCCTCTTATTGTCAAGTTTTCAAAACCAGCAACATATTTCGCTCCAAAATCTGGAGTATTATTACTATAGAAGTGGGGAGCGGGAGACCTTAGCCGTAGCCACTATGCCTCTACATTCGTACTTAATCATGATTGTATTTCGATGTATTTTTACTTATTTTGTACTGAATTGTATTGCATTGGGTTAGGTTCAGCTGGTTAGGTTAGTTATTACAATCAAATTAAGTAAAGCACTTCAAAATACAAGTGTGATCAGGCGCAAATGTATGGGCATGGCGGCTGCGGCCAAAGCCTCTTTCCCAGCGCAGACGAATACAATGAGAAACGATCTAAAATGTACTTTATGTTTTCACTGTTAATTTATTTTGGAGACATTTTGTTAATTGTATGCTTATATAAATATAAAACTAATATTTCAAAGTAAAAACAACATCAACTAAGACCTATCATTATTAATTTATACCGAAAATAATGGTGAACTATTATAGTCAGTCCTAAAATGATACATTTTCGGTTTTCTTTACTAAATTATCCAAAGAAAACTTTATTATCTACGGCTAAGGAAGATGGAGGAAAGGATTTTCTGTGTAAAGTAATGTATGTTTAACAGCAATGACACAAGTGAAGTTGGTTTCAGTACATAATTGAAACCATACATACACACATAAACCTGCGCAAGAGTATCGAGACTCTTACTCAAGTGTAAATCAGGAAAATAATATGATTACCGAGTGTATTTTTCCCCTCTCGGTATTTTGACCATATTTATTGAAATATTGCAGTAATATAGGGGTAAACTGCATACTCATATGAAGTCAATTATTTATGTAATATCCCTACTTATGATAGCATAATGTACAAACTACTTCAGAAGTTATATTTCGATAATATATGTAACAGAAGCCCAGAAGATGCTGAGAAAGGCTTCATTAACACCAACATTATCGATATATATGAACACATTAGGACCAGTTATATACTAGAATTAAGTAGTTTAGTCTTTTATTAACTCATTGTTACAAAACCGTATATACCAGTATTTCATATGCTTTGATTTTACCATAACCATCGTTAGTAAATAAGGAGGTAGCAAGCGTGGAACTTTCAACGTGACGTCACAGGTTCCAATATTGTTTTGGTAGGTTTACTTGTTAGAGTGTATGTACTGTGGGTCGTCTCTCCTCAATGCCTCTTTTTACCTATTAATAAAGAGGAGCATAGAGTTTAACGAGAGGAGGGCCGTTTTTCTGGCCCCCCTTCTTCCTCGCATTCAGCCACATTAGTTTTCAGATTTTATGACGTTCGGCTCATTTGTTTGTCGATTTTAAAACCTTTCGCCCCATTTCTTTGTCAATATTAAGACCTTTCGTGCTATTTAGGTGTATTTTTTTTCTGGCTATCGATAGTGAGCCTGTAATTGTGGAAGAATTGGCCACAATACTACAATATGTCATAGGTACAGTTGGTCAAGGATGAAAGTATACAGTTTTTCGTCTGCTATAGCCACACATAGTTTGTCATGTTGGCAGCCCTGGTAGCCATATCTCAGAGCCCGCCCACCTTATACAGGGTGTTTAAAAACGTGTTCCTGGACTTAGTTGTCAGACGGAAATATGAATATATTGCTCTATAATCTTTGACGTGAATATCACTTCGGAGATATTAAACACTTAATGTAATTGATAGATATACAAGAAATGCGAGAGTGAAAACGAAAATCAAAACGTCTACCTATATACGATATTTCAGTGGAATACAGGTCCATTTTCACACATGGTAATATGTGGCTAATAATGTAGGGTATGGTGATATCAATGTTGCAGTTGGTTTGCAGGTGTTCTGCTGATAAAAATAAAAATAATAATAATAAATAAATAAATAAATAAAAATCACAAGTAAAGACTTATTATGCTTCGAGGACTGACTCATAAAGCAATGGCGCTCGCAAGATGAGTAAAATTGCTGGGTCATTACCCTATTGAACACACAGGCTTCCTTACGTCCACGTTTAGGAATTAGATTTTTGTGTATCTAAAGTAGACGAATATGGAGTGGCTATAAAATATATTACGATATACACTTAACATTATAACATTCATAATAAATAATGAGTAGAAAGGGGAATCTAATAATACTTGTTAATTAATAAGTAGGTAAATATTGACATTTCACTTTCATCCCCAAGACTGGATTATATGTGATCCAAAGGGCAATGAAACGGAGGCGAGCGCCGGTTTGGGCTAGTGGAAAGGCTGTCATGGCTGCCAACATGACAAACCATGTGTGGCTATAGCAGACGAAAAACTGTATACTTGTATCCTTGACCAACTGTACGGTCCGGGGAATGGTCACAGGGGTCAGGCATCTCATTCTTCTCAGCACACACTCCCCCTACGTTCGGTTGCATCTCGGAAATATGTTAGAGTTTGTCATTGGTGTGAATATTGAATTATCGACCATAATGTATTGTCATATAATGCATTGTATCTATATCCCACCTCCTAGAGAAGGGTTTAGGGAATACAGTGGTATACAACATATTTTAGCCTAGGTTGTGCTTAGCATCGTCTACTATGTCACATATCGTATTGGATACGTTGTACAATCGCGGTCCTTAATGCTGATACATATATTCTCGAAGCTTTCTTGGGATGAATTGAATCTCCTTGTTGATTTTTCACCAGCTATTTGCATTTCGGAGGTTAGTTTAATCAGTTCGAAGCTTCAAAATATATTTGAATAAAGCCCACGACTGATAATTCCGTGTATGTATGATAAAATAATAACAGATTGAACTGGTATGTAAAAGAGTTGTGTAATAAGCGGTATGCGTAACTATTCTAAAACTCTGTCTGTCTTCTGGAACACATTTATCATTATTATTATCAATGTGTTCTGCAGGGCTTGCCAAATTAGTGTATCTTTCGACAATTAATGTGAAGTTAGGTTTAAGCATAAAAATTCAAATACATTTGAACATATTTTGGCTCTTGACTGTACTTGTGTGTGTGTGTGTGTGTAGAGTTTACAGACGTCTTTAAGGCATAAGTCTTACACAACACGAGTTCTAATTAACCATTATTAAGATAAAACACGTGTCTGATGTAACCTCTAATCACCCTTGCAACATCAGTCACACCATCCCTCCCACCTGCCAGTTGGTCAGTACAGCCAACATCAACAGTTTGCTAAAAGGGCTTAAACCCTTCTATACAGGCGAAGTCTTTTCAATTGTATCCTAGCTATATTTAGACGATTTTGTGCAGTTTAAGACGGATCTGTGGTAGTAAAAAGAGTTAAGTGAGATAGTTCGAAGCCTGTTAATTGCTGGAAGGCCATTTTGAACTGAATAATATCGTCTAAAAGTAACCAGAATATAAGGTTCAGGGTGACACCGGTACTGAATGGGTTAATTGCAATATTGTGAAATCTAGAGAAAGGGACATTATCTTGAAGTGAATGGAATAGTAATCCACAGGCTATTAGATAATTATATGCGAGGACTTGTCTAGGAAAGTTCGGAAAGTATTGTGCTCTAAGAACCCAATAATCAATATACCCCTCAAACCAAGATGATCTCAAATTATAAGTCCTCTTTAACGTGAAGGACCTTGTACCCCTTAGACACAGGAGATCAGACTTGATCGCTTTCCTATCCTCCTCGACCCTTAACGAGCTACCACCATAATTATTACCACCACTATCACCACTTACACCACCAAATTGCCACCACTGTAACTACTAACCTCACTCACCACCTTCAACAGCATCATCTGCGGTTATGGAACAGCCAAAATGGAGATTTGAGATAAATGCACAGATAGAGGGATAGATAACGAAGAAATGAGGGCAATTGGACGATAGTTGGAGGGTTGAGAGCGGTCACCCTTCTTTGGGACAGGTTGAATGAGAGAATACTTGGAGCAAGAAGGGAAGATGTTAGAAAAGACAGAGATGAAAGAGTTTGCCTAGGCAGGGAGTTAATAAAGGAGAGGCTGAAGTTTTGACCCCAAGTCAACCTGTATAAGAGATTGTGTTTCTGGCATTATACCATCTTATTACCAATGGAAATACTAAGACTCGCTGAAAAAATCAGCTCTCTATGAGCGCGCACGCGAGCGCAGAATTTCATTGAAATATTTGTAAAATCATCTCGCTCAAAATTGTTCAAATTTCCCGCAATTTTTGCATGGCGTATTCTACCTGCATCCCATACAAGAAAATTATCTAGTTTTACCATATTGCATAATAGAAGGGGCTGAAAAAATTATATAATATATATATAAGTTTTGTTTGGCCAACATTTCAACCTAAACAATGTCG
Organism: Paralithodes platypus; assembly: GCA_032716605.1. Classification (NCBI taxonomy): domain Eukaryota; kingdom Metazoa; phylum Arthropoda; class Malacostraca; order Decapoda; family Lithodidae; genus Paralithodes; species Paralithodes platypus. The sequence continues at coordinate 10,657,309 of CM064530.1, read as the reverse complement.
AATCTTGAAAAATATGCGAGATAATGCCATTATCTCTGCATTTTCCAGTTGCTATATAGTCCTATATGTAGTGTGTAGAAGGGGAATGAATTTGAGAAATAAACACAAAAGTAGATGATCTCGTAAGTGCCAAAATAGGATCTCTGGCAAGCTAAAATCAAAGATTTTCACACACCAAAGTACAATTTTGGAGAGATAGAATAGTTAGTCCTAAGAAAATGTTTTCTATTATGGCGCGCACATAGACGATAGAGTTTAATGACCAACTAAACAAAATTTTCATCAGGTGGAAACTTTTTAGAATTATTTTAGACAATTATTTACCAAAATCCATGATATTGGGGCCCCCCAAGGGGGTGCTAGGGATGTCATATGGGTGTTTATACCCTCATATGATCATTTCTATTGCTTACAGAAGCCCTTTAGACTACAGACACAAACACATTTGGGTGGCTGAAAGATTTTTTTTTAGTTTTTCGGGGGTCGAGGTCGAACCCCCGGCCCGGGGGGTTATGGATGCGATACGTTTTTTTGTTCCCTTTTCGAAATTTGATTTCTGGGCTCAGCGAGGGTTCAGCCTCAGTTTTTGAGTACAACAAAAGGAACACCATCTGGTCCAAACGCCTTTTTAGTAGTAAGCCCAGAGAGAGAGAGAGAGAGAGAGAGAGAGAGAACAGAAAGTACACCCTTAGAAGATATTAGAACATTATCGGCATTCTCTTCTATTTTTTTTTCTATTCAACAGCTGAACTCTGGAACTCACTCCCTGAATCCATCTTCGCCTCATCTTATGAATTAAATTGCTTCAAATTCTGTGTGCCCAGGCATTTTGGATCCAACATTCCTTGATTTTGGCCACCACTCTTTCAAATCTGACAGGCAGTTCTGCCTTTTGTCTCCCTCATCCACACAGAAACAAAAACTAATAAGTAAGCGAGAGGAGGGTGGAGAGGGTTGAATAGCTAATACCACCTCCACCATCACTAACATCACCAGCACCACCATTTAACAACGCATTACCGCCACTACTACCAGCATCACTGCTTCTCCCTCTGAAAATCAGATTTAGAGGAACTAGTGTTTACTGAAAATTATGATGTGATTGGTATAACAGAATCTTGGCTCAATACAGTAGATAGAGACTTTTTAGCAGAGTATTCACTTCCCGGTTATGTAATGTTTGAGAAAAGCCGAATAAATAAAAATGAAGGTGGCGTTTTATTTTATATCAAAGAAAGTCTTAACCCGACCCTCTTGTCAAAACCTCAAATTGTGAACGTCGACACATCTTTTGTGCTAATAAAGAATAATAAAGGTACAAAAATAATACTTGCATTAATATACAGACCTCCAGCTCAATCAGTGCAAACTGACCGAGAAATTTATGAACAAATTGCAGATGTAAGTAACTCACAAGATACCGTATTTTTTGGCGACTTTAATTTACCTGTGACCAAGTGGGGCGATACTCTTACTTCACACTCCGGACATGACTTGTATACGAACTTGCAAGAGAGTTCACTTTATCAATTTGTTCGAACACCGACCCGTGGTAATAACGTTCTTGACATTGTACTTGCAATAAAAGAAGAATTAATAGAGAATTTGAATGTTGGTGATGAATTCAGTAACAGCGACCATCGTACGATAACTTTCACTTTAAACTTTACTAGTAACGAACCAAATAGTAGCATCGAAAAAGTCCCTAATTTCAAGAAAGCAAACTTTCATAAACTTAGAGCTATGTTTAAAGAAACTGACTGGAGCTTTTTAATTAACAATAACGACATAAATACATCTTGGAAGTTATTCGAATCCACTTACCTAAAAGCAGTGCAAGACTGCATACCATCGAAAATACGGCGTCCAGGCCATAATAATAAGCCCAAATGGTGGAATAAAGATATTTCAAACTGCCTGCTTGCTAAAAAATTTGCTAATGATAGATTAAAATCCTCACAAAATGACGAAGAACGGGTGAAATTTGTAGAGCTACGACGCAAAGCCAAAAAGTTAATTAAGCAAAGTAAAAAGACCCTAGAGTTACATATTGCGAATCAAAGTAAAACAAACCCGAAAGAATTCTATAGTTATATCAGAAAGAAAAAAGTAGTTACTTCAACTGTTGGACCGTTAGTCGATGAAAAAGAAGAATACACCAAAGACGAAGTACAAATGAGTAATGCCCTCAATACCTTCTTTGCATCAGTTTTTACAACAGAAGACCTCAGTGATATCCCTACACCATCGCCGATTCAGATTGATAATTCAGATGTTCTAAGCAATATCACCGTTACAGAGAGAGAAGTATTGAATTGTTTAGATAAACTCATGGTAAATAAAACGCCTGGACCTGATACAATCTCTCCTAGAGTTCTAAAAGAAGCTAAGGATGAGCTCTCCAAACCACTGACATTACTATTCAATAAATCCTTGCAGTCTGGAACTATGCCTGATCAGTGGAAGATAGCCAACGTAACACCGATATTCAAAAAAGGCAGCATATCCCTACCCAGTAACTATCGTCCAATTAGCTTAACCTCAGTTGTATGTAAATTGCTAGAAACGGTCATAAGAGACAGACTCGTAAATCACTTAGAGGAAAATAACATACTTAAAGATACTCAACACGGCTTTCGTAAAAAACGTTCCTGTTTAACAAACCTCTTAGACTTCTTCCACGATATCCTCAACCTCTACGATGAGAGTAAAGCTGTAAATATTATATACCTTGATTTTCAAAAGGCCTTTGACAAAGTTCCCCACAAACGTTTACTGCTAAAACTAAAAGCGCATGGAATACAAGACAGTGTGTTGAAATGGATAGAAAATTGGCTCAGCGACAGAAAGCAAAGAGTAGTCATAAACGGTAAGGCATCTAAATGGACCAATGTAAGTAGCGGGGTACCCCAGGGATCGCTACTAGGACCAATTCTCTTTCTAATTTACATCAACGACATAGATGAGGGTCTCACCTGTACAATCTCAAAATTTGCTGACGATACAAAAATTGCAAATAGCGTACTCTCAAAAAATCAAGTTGACGATATGCAACACAATCTAGATAAATTGTCACATTGGGCCCAAATTTGGCAAATGAGTTTCAATGCGGATAAATGTAAAGTACTACATATCGGATACCTAAATGAGAAAGCAAACTATTCGATGAATGGCACTCAGCTTTAGAATGTAAACAGAGAAACCGATCTGTGAGTAACAATATCGAGTAACCTAAAACCGAGTCAACAATGTCCAGAAGTTGTTAAGAAGGCAAACAAAATAATTGGCTTTATAGGCAGATCATTGGAGCATAAATCCAAAGACGTTATCCTAACCCTTTACAATTCCTTAGTCCGCCCTCTTCTGGAATACTGCGTTCAACGCTGGTGCCCTTATTACCAAAAAGACATAAACAAGCTAGAACGAGTTCAACGTAGAGTTCCCAAAATGATACCTAGCCTAAAGAACAAACCATACGAAGAGCGTCTTAGAGAATTAAATCCATTTCCTTTAACCCAGCGCAGATTAAGAGGTGACTTAATTCAAGTGTTCAAAATCATCAAAGGCATCGACAATATGAACTGTAGTAAGTACTTCACTATCGACCAATCTAATTACACGCGGGGAAACGGTTGCAAAATTATTGGTAAATCTTTTAACTCCCACGAATCTAAGAATTTCTTCTTCAATCGAGTTGTCAACTTGTGGAATGAGCTTCCCCGAGACGTTATAGACTGCAGCACCGTTGATTCATTTAAATTCCGCCTAGACAAATATCTCGCATCAAACCCGCGACTGACTGCGTTTGTAAATGAATAACTTTATTTTATCCTCCCCTCAGTTACTAACCCCTATGTCCCCTACTAACTTTCTAGTCCTGCCACATTAGTGGCAGGGTAGTAGTTCCCTTTCCAATGTTCCCTTACCCACTCTAAACCACTGTTTGGACACTTGATCCTCAGTGTTTTGGAGGACAAGCAGCCTAGAAGGGTCACTGGATCCGTTGTTGCTTGATTTCCTTTGTACTCCTTTGTACTTTGTACTCCTTTGTACTCCCCAAGGACCACCATTAACACCATTACTACCATCAAGAACACCATCACAACCAACATTGTGAATAGTCCAGCCACCCACAACTCACCACCACGAACAACACCATGACAATCACAAACAACACCAACACCACCACCACACACAACCCATGACAGTTTCTATTATAATTATGTCAAGGCTTGAATCAGGTAATATCCTAGTGGATATTTAGGTTAAGGGAGTCATCATTTTTTTTTATCTTTCTCTCCTGTTCTCTCTTTCTCGGACTTATATCCATTCGACCCCATTCAGCCAACTGTTTTAAAAAGTTTATCCCCATCCAGGTGTCGATTTTTTCCTGGCGAGCGATAGTGAGCCAGCATTGTATGGAGAAATCCGGCTTCGCCGGAGAAATGTTTCTATCGAAAACTGTACAAATTTAGCTTGCTGTAAAACAAACAAAAATATATGCAGGCTCGCTACCGCTCGCCAGGAAAATATTGACACCTGGATGGGGGTAAACTTCTTAAAACAGTAGGCTAAAGGGGGCCGAATGGATACAAGCTGAAGATAGAGGGAGAGAAAGAGAAAAAAAGCGAGGTGGGGTCCCTTAACCTCCCAGGATAGTGAAACTCGGGTGTGGTGCGCAGGTCAGACATCTATAGGAAACTTTTAACTTACAGTAATTCGATTAACCCCATTGACTCCTGAGGATTATGCCGCGTTTTGACTACCATTAGATGATTCTCTACAGCTCAAAAAAGATATGGGAGAGCTAAAAGGGTAAAGTCGGTCTCGATCAACCATCTGAATTCCATATACCCGTCCTAATCTGAATTCAAATGTCCAACAATAGCCAGAAGGCGGGTGCCCAACCCCGAAAGGAGTTGAAATAGGGGAACTATCCCCCCGCCAAAGGCGGCTTTCTAGGGCCTTGCCTAGCTGATGCTGAGAGGATTGGGTTCTAGTCATGTGGTGATGGGCTGGTCTATCAGAGTGAGAGCTGAGCATTCTCTACCATACCCATAGCTTACTCTGACTGTTCCTCTTACTTACCGGGTACATATTTTCTAGATCTCAAGTGACGACGTCTCTTCCATGGATTGACCTCCCTACTGCCAACCATAGAGGTTGGCAGATTGGGAGCCAAAGCGTCACATTTTTCCTCTGCCCCTCAACTTTCCCTTTATAATTGCGGAGGGGCACAGGGCCTTGGGTGGGGCTTTGGCTCCCAGGGCGTTTCCACACCCTCTTCAACTCCTCGCCGTGGAGTGGCTTCGGTCACCTGAGCATTATTAGTGGTAAGCAGGGAGGGTTTTGTGGGGGCGCTAGGTTATGGCCTTGCTCGAGACCTTGGGGCTGCTCGGCCAGACAGCCTGCGGAACAGCAGCAACAGCAACAACAATAGTCAGAAAGCAGAGAAGAAATTTGTCATCGTATCTTGAAAGGGTTAATATTAAGGCCAGAAGCGAGGGCCATCGATATGATAAATAAGTTGTACTGGTGTTGTTACTGATAGATCAGCTACGAGATCAAGGGTAAGCTTACTGGGCAGAACATTCAAGTACATCAGTCTGTTTAAGATTCATTGACATCGCCCTCAGTACAGGAGCACCAGCGAACTTATTTATGCAATTAGTACATATATATGTCTTTCTGAGAGGTTCATTTAAGCAGTTCAAGGAGTCCGATAGGGCCAGCATTTGTGTCTTAGGAGTGTACACCCAAAGTTATTATGCCATATGCAATCGCACCCGGTCTGCCATCTGTGACCAAAGCTGATCTGCCATCGAACTCGTTCTCCCGTCTACGACGATACCACCTATGGTGGAAATCACCATTTCAATATCGCAGTTACCTGATGTACGTCCAGGAACTTCAATATCACCAACTTCTAATGAAATCAATCATAACACCATGGTCCCGAGTCAACTACCATTGCCAGGATACCTATGAGTCTTATTTGGGGTCATTTCAACGCCACTGCTCAAGTCTTGGGGTTCCACTAAAATATTGCTTGAATATATCACTATTATCTCTAATAATAAAATCTAATTAAACTGTCTTAGAGCGACTTCATTACCCTGTTGAAACTTAACATTTAAATAACCTACTTCCAGTCTAGTTGAAATGAAAATTAGTCTCAAAATGAAACCCAAGAAAAAAAAAATGGGGAAAAAAATTGGATGATATGAATAATTTCCCAAGCAGAGCAGATAAAGTGTATATTATGCCGTCCACTTGACCTTTACCTCCTCTGCCTGTTGTTCTTGTTAGAGTTTAACCCTTTCTGTGCGGGTGACGGGTTTTTTGGTTTGTTCTAGCTATATTGAGACAATTTTACGAGGTTTGGGAATACTATGTGGTAGTTAAAAGGGTTAAATGAGATACTTTGCAGTCGTTAATTGCTGTAGATCCTTCCTAAACTGACTAAAATCCTCTAATGATACCCCAAATAAATATGAGAATAAAGTCTCCCGCACTGAAAAGGTTAAGGACGCCCACAGTAGATTGACATTTATGCATCTTCTACCACAAAGGTCAAGCTGTGAATCTTGCCCAATGAAACACACTATTTCTTCTAAATCAGTATATAAAGTCTATGTATCTATCTATCTACTCAGAACCATTCCCCTATTTATTTATTTATTTATTTATTTTTATATATATATTTTTTTTGGGGGGGTGGCCGACTCAAGACAGAGCCAGAATAGGGACAACACAACAGAACACAAATATATAATGTAAATCCATCTGCATTGTTTAGCTTATAATCAACAACTATTGAGGATTTTATCTATCACAGGATCCAAAATAATAATTCAGAGAGAGGTGGGTGATGTAGAGTTGTACATTCTAGGACACAAATCATGGCTCTCCCTGACCCTTCCATCTGCATACAACCTACTAATAGATACACTATACTCCGTTTCATTTAATTTGACGGTAAATTGTAACTCTTAGCAGCTGATTCCTCGCTACTTAACGGACAAATATGAAACTACGATGTCTCTTCATCATATTGTGACCAAGTTTATAATATTAGCATCATATTTTACTACAAAATCTTCAAAATAACTGAAAAATAGTGATGGGAACTTTGCAATTTACCGTCATTTGAAAAGAAACAGACTAAGTTAAAGAGATAATTTTATTTGCTCCTTAGACCTTCATCAAGTGCTATAGAATACCCCCAAGATAGATTCGTAAATTTTTCGGTAGAAAAATGTTCCTCCTAAATTACAGATTTGCTCTCGCTCGTCAGGAAAAATCAGCATCTAAATGTATCAGAAAGGTCTTAAAATTAGCAGAAATGAGGCGAAAGGTCTTAAAGCTGCCAACCCAATGGGGGAACATCTTAACATTTAAAAACAAATGGGGCTATACAGGAGTCCAGAAAAAAAAACTTAAGTAGGGTTACGACTGACAGTAGAGGCTTCTAGTCCATGAACTAACACAGACAAGTTAACACTCAGCACCTCCGTAGCCTCAACTCGTAACACAGCCTATCGCAACAGAACAGAGCTCATTCGCAGCTTCCAGGCTCTCTGGGGACCAAAGGTGCAGACAATCCCCCAACTGGTTCCGTTATACACACAATGCAGAAACTGGAACCCCTAGTTGTGGTGAAAAGATATCTTGAGCCACAACTATCAACAAAACTCAGTACCGAATGGCAATACTGAGGAGGATCCTTCCTAAGCTGCACAAAGAGAAAGCTCTGATTTAAGTTACGTTAATCAAATTACGTTAAATACATGCCAATAATGAATGCAAACTTAATGCATCAAACACTGGTCAAAATGAAACTCCAATCAACCACCACCCACCTAAATAAATTTACCTTAACCAGGCCAAGGTTGCGGCACTAAAACAATATTAAAAACAGATATGAAAAAACAAACAATAAACACAAGTCCTTAGAGTGCTTATATAAATGAATAATGCCAATGAATAAAATAAAGAATAAATAAACAAATGCCAAGAGGAGAGAATGTTAGAGGTTGGTGTTACTCCCTCGATAACTGAATGCGACTGACTTCCATCTGGCACACACTGACGACGACAGGTGGCTCCACATGAACCAGCTCGATGGTTCTTTTATACAATGTAACCAATGTAACGTAATGTACAATGTAAGGAGGACCACATAGGATTAAATAACTAAATACAAAATGTATGCAATGCATAACATGTATATATGCATTGTGTTAATGTATTATTAATAGCCCCCAATAAACTAATAAACAATTAAAACATCTGCAGACGACAGCCACTGAGAATGGAAACGCAAAGTGACCACGTCATTGAACGAAATAATAAGAATATGAAACAGGCGACAATATACTGGGACAGACGATAATATACGGATAATATGAAGCAGGGTTGATCACTGCTTCACGCACTATTGAAATTACCGCGAGACGTATGATAATATTCACCCTGTGAATATAATATTATGACCAATGCAACATAGTAATGTATAGGCTATATAGACTATTTATAAACTATATAAGCTTACGATGAAGGAACATCGTTACAGTAGAAAATCTCCTCTTAAGAACAATATGAGCCAGTCTAAGCTATACCTTCGAATACTTAATCCCTTCTATACCGGCGACGCCTTTTCAATTTTATTCTGGCTACTATTAGACGATTGTATTCAGTTTAAATAATAATAGTAATAAAAATACCATTAATTTTCTGATTTCATAAAAGCAATACGAGTTCGTCACACAGTCACTCCCCTAAAACAAAAACTGGTGTTCTCCAGGGGCAGCCGTGAACTATCTGGGTTTGACCAATCTCTTTCTTAGGGAAGGTGCCAGGGTTTATTGTCATGGATTTGGGGTTTAGGTCATAATGGGCGACAAACTCCAGTGGTCACCGGTTTTTTGTCGCAAATTATGGGTACGAAAGAGTAAATACAGTGACCATGATCATTTGTTCTTTAACTGTATATTGGGAGCGATAAACCCGTTTACTATAAACACAAAAAGGCATAGCATATAATCACAGGTAAATCACTATTAATTAAAGTTATATATATCTTTGTTATAACTTTTACAATAGACTATGTATTTTATCTTCAAACTTCAATTTATGTGCATTTGGTATACTATGTTTTAACAGTGGAACTTATTTTCTCATCAAACTTGGTTTTATTGACCTTTCTCTATTCACCATTTAGTACAAGCCCCAACATTTATCTTTATTAACTATTTATTTTTACAGCGGACTTTACTCTTTCTTCATCCATCCATTTATCCATGATAGAAAACGGTGCTGTGACGGCGGACTACAGCGTTTAGTGGATTTCATCTAAACTAACTTAAAGTTTGTGTATTACTTAACCCTTTCACACACAAGAACGGGATTTGCGCCCTTTCTGGGATACTTAAAAACCTTTGTGACCAATAGGGGTGTTTATAAATTGTTAGTATAATTACTTCAAACTCTGCAGTTGTCTTTGAAAGAGCTGTGGGCAGAAAACTGATATTGGAGAGGTAACTATGAGATTAAGATAATTATATTTCTCAATACTAAGCGGCAACCCCTGGCGAATGAAAGGGTTAAGGGGTCCCACCTCGTTTCTTTTTCTCTCTCTCTCTGGCTTGTATCCATTGGGCTCCATTCAGCCTACTGTTTTAAGACGTTTATCCCCTTCCAGGTGTCGATTTTTTCCTGGCGAGCGGTAGCAAGCCAGCATATCTATTGGTCCTTTGAAGAGAGGTTTTGTTTGATATGGACCCCTTCTCCCTCATGTTTATCCCCATTAGTTTTGAGTTATTAGGACGTTCGCCCAATAAGTTTGGCGATTTTATGAATTTTTTTCCCTTTTTTTGTTGTCAGTATCTAGAACTTAAGTGCCATTTAGGTGGCAACTTTTTCCTGGCAAGCGATAGCAAGCCTGTAATTTGGAAGGAACTGGCCTGATGGCGGTGTCACACGAGCGATTTTTACGGGCAATTGTTGTCTGGCAGCTTCAAAATACAAGTTCCAAAAGAATTAAACTAGTTAACATTATCTAACTTCTATCTAGTTTCCGAATCCAATGCAAAAATATCCCAAAATATCACCAGAAAGAAACTTGCTCATGGAAAATTGACGGAAAAAGCGCTCGTGTGACAGCGGCTTTAGGCAGGGACATATTTCCACCAAAAATGTACACATTTATCTCGAAGGGGGGTGTTGTGAGATTTGTATTATTTATATTTATGTATATTTTTGTTAAGCTTGATAGAGAGAATTACTGTAAGTCCATGCCTTTACAAAAAAAAAAAAAAAAAAAAAATAATAATAATAATAATACAAAAAATAAATACAAATAAAATCAACGCGAGAATGAAAAGTAAAAATAATGTTTTTTCGGAAGGATATTCATGAGAAAAATATTATTATTATTGGTGTCACGTGTAATTACCTGCCATAACAAAACGTAGCCTAGGTACGCTTGTTGTTTAGCAAAGATCAGGGGCAAGGTATTCTCTCTCTCTCTCCCTCTCTCGCTCTGTCTGTCTGTCTCTCTCTCTCTCTCTCTCTCTCTCTCGTGGTTTTATTTAATATGATGTTTTTTCTTTTCTCTCTCTCTCTCTTTCTCTCTCTCTCTCTCTCTCTCTCTCTCTCTCTCTCTCTCTCTCTCTCTCTCTCTCTCTCTCTCTTTTATTCGGGGGTTATAGGAGGTAAGGCAAGTGGTTTTATTTAGGTGAAACTGAAAACTGTAAGCGAAAGAGAAAGCAGTATGATCTTGTTTTTTCTCTCTTTATCTCTCTCTCTTTCTCTCTCTCTCTCTCTCGCGATTACATACACATTTACACGCTCTCTGTGTCGTGAAAACAAAATCGATGACTTCATTTTTCGTAAACCTAATTTCGCAAGTTTCATACCAGTTCAGGGGGATGTAAATTATATATATATTATTTTTATGATGAAACGTTTAATTTTACTGATATTTATTCTTCGACACATTTGGATAAACGTCCTGACATTTGTTTTTGTCTCTTTTGTACCGATATAACTACAATTAAAGCGTGTTGTGAAATGGCACAGATTAATTGTGTGGATATTAAGCAGACTCCTACATTTTGCAGTGTTGTTGTTTGTTATTTGTATGCTAATAATAATAGTAATAATAATAATAATAATGATAATAATAATTATTATAATTAATATTATTATTGTTATGCTACTATTATTAAGCAGATCAACTCTGTTACTGGGGCTCTCAACAGGGGTAACACATGGATAGATTAGGGACATAGATAACAATAATTTATATATATATATATATATATATATATATATATATATATATATATATATATATATATATATATATATATATATATATATATATATATATACAGTATATACATACAAACAAATTTGCCTTTAAAGTAGTAAGACCGGATAAACTTGGTCTTGTTCTTGTGGCCCAATTCTTAAGGACTCGTAAGATAGTGGTTTATCCCTCGGCAAGAAAAAACAAAAACAAATCTTAAGGTAAATGTTGTTGAATTCTAGTAGTTGTGGCAATAACCTTAACCCCTTCTATACCGGCGCCGTCCTTTATTCTGGGTGCTATTGGACGATTATATTCAACTTAAAAAGGATCTCCAGCCATTAACAAGCTAATTCTAACAATCTCACTTCACCCTTTTTACTTCCACATATCCTCCTCAAACTACACAAAATCGTCTACATATAGCTAGAATAAAACGAAAAAGACATCCCGGTACAGAAGGGGTTAAGGGGAGATGGGTAGCTTTTTTTTTTTCTTTCCAACTACTCCCTCTCGGGCATAGGCTGAGAGCCTGTACATTCCACCGCTCAACACGGTGAAGCCCGTGAGGTCTTGTTCCAGTCTGGGGAGTGAGACATGTGAAGCATCCATCATGGCTCGAAGCAGCTCCATCTCTGAAGCGGCTGGTTGCTTCGCTCAAGTGCTTCACCGTCTCATTCTCCAGACTCAGACCCTCACTCTCAGAACGCCACCTATTGAGCAGTGAACTGGTCCCCCTTCTTCCTCATATTTAACCCACGTTCAGGCATAACAGGCTCAATAAGAGAAATACTTAACGAGTTTTTCGAAACACCTTTTTGACCAAGTTTCGTGTAAATCCGTCCAGTAATAGTTTATAAATCCTGCTTTATACAGACAGACAGGCATTTAAACAAACTGACAGACACACAAAATGCGACAATAAAAGCGATAATTTCAGATAATTTCGTGTTATTGTGCTACATTTGGGCGTATTATTAACAATAACATGTATGTGACTGAGCTACAGGCAGTCAAACCACACACACATTATACACTGAAGACATAGTATCCTGAATTTGAACAAGTTTTGCTAACAAGAATAATTCATAGGCACATAAAACGTATCTTACATATCTTACAAATTAATATATTTACCAATAAATACACAACACTGAAGTAAATGCTATACACATACTGAGGAAGTAAGATGATAGGGATAGAGTATTTTAGGGAAAGATATTCGAGGAAAACAACGCTGATAGTAGAGAAAGTGGCGCATGAGAGTATATTTCCAAGGGAGTGTTTATAAATAAAGTCTTCGTGAAATAAGTCTTCCTTTAAGAGACTGGAAAACGAAATGATTCTGAAGGGTAGGATTTGTTTTTTTAGGAATTCAATGGCATAATATGGCATCCAAAGCCTGGAGAGTATTTGGCTTAGTGCATGAGAAGGTGACTCAGTATCTTATATTTGGTTAACTCTAGTTTACTCGGAGTCTGGGCCACCGTAGCGTCTCGGGGGCTGGCGGTATTGCTGCTCTTCGAAAGAAGCCTCGACGGACTCTGGGGCGGAATAGGATGGGCGGGGAGGGGCGTAACCGGAATCCTCATCCTCTGGCTCCTCGTAAGAAGCCTCTTCGGACTCTGGAGCAGCGTAGGATGGGCGGGAAGGAGCGTAGCGAGGAGCCTCACGGGACTCGAAGGATCTTGAAGGCTCGTAGGATTCTGAAGACTTCGGGTAGCGAGCCTCACCCTCGTAGGTGACCTCGGCCACGTAGCCGTTTTTGCCGTCCACGTAGTATGTGACGGTCTGGAGGCGACCATCAGGAAGCTGCACGGAGTACGACCCCTTTGTGTTGCCATTGTCACTGCTCTCCTGGTGCTTAAAGTCGTTCTCCACATTATACCCGAAGTTATAGTTGGGCTTGATAGATTCTGCGGAGTGCTTGTAGTAGCCTTCATCAGTCTCCTCGCTCTGGTAGAATATAAAAGTTATATGTATAAGATATGCTGATCAGTTTTATATAGGATCAGTTTTATATGCTGATATGATGTTTATGAATTAAGTAGTTGAACCATGCAAACCTTAGTATTGTGTACCATTAGTTAATGTTCTTGTCATAAAAATGGATATACAGCATAGTAAAACTTTATTTTGCGTACTGTACCTGAGGCGCAGGATAGCTGTAGGAAGGCCTCTCGTCAGCGGCCACGGCAGCTATCGTCACCAGGAGGCTAAATAAGATCTGTGGGTGAAGATAAGGAAATTATTATGTTTGAAAAAAATAATAATAATAATAATCCGTAATTTTATTACAATATTCAATCAAATTACAATTTTGCTTGCATTCTAGGTTCAACCAAACGATATTAACGCGTTTAGATTTTAAATACCAATCTTAATATTCTAGCGGAGTGTGATGACCTTCATATAATCTAGCTTCTTCCGGAAGATTATATTCAGCTTAAGAAGGATTTTTTAAAGTCAAGTTTAGAAACAGGATTGTTTCGCAGAACACATATCAATAATTTCGGGGGAGATTATTATACATTTATCACTAAATTGACATGTGAAATGTTTGAGTAATAAGTAAGTAACGCTTATGATTGTTGTTGAATTAATACAATGGATGTAGGTGTACTGTTGATAAGGGAAGGAAATGCATGGACGTTGCCTGCACTGTTGTTTGCCGGTGATACAGTTCTGATGAGTGACAATCAGTGGGAGTTGCAGGGCTTGGTAAATATGTTTGGAACAGTGTGTGAAAAGCGGAACCTGAAGGTAAATGCGGGGAAGAGTATGGTTATGGTCTTTGAAAGGGGTGCAATCATAGAGTGTGAGGTGAGGTTCAATGGTCAGGTTATTGAGAATGTCAGCTCATTTAAGTATTTGGGCAGTGTGTTGAATAAAGATGGGAGTATAGAGGATGACATGCGGAAGAGGGTGCAGCAGGGGAAGCGAGTTGTCGGAATGCTGAAAGTAGTAACAAGGAATAGGGTGTCAGCACGGAAGGAAAGAAGTCCTTGCATGATAGTATGGTAATCCCGACATTGACGTATGGGAATGAAGCATGGACGTTGTTGGAGAGACACAAATCAAGAGCAAGATGGGTGGAAATGAGTTACTTGAGAAGTGTGTGAGGAGTTACATGGAGGGATAGACAGAACGAATGAGGAAGTATGAGAGTGATGTGGTGTAGATGTGGATGTGCTGGAAAGTGTGAAAAGGAACACCTTGATATGGTTCAGCCATGTGGAACGTATGGGAAGCGAGAGAATGACTAAGAGTGTACGAGAGGGAGGTGGAAAGACAGAGAGGAAGAGTCAGACGGAGAGTGAGGTGGAAGGATGGAGTTTGAGAGGTATATGCGTGAAAGCAGTGTTGGATGGGAAGAGGGGCGTTGGCTGATGGATGCGAGATAATAACTAAGACTGTACGAGAGTGAGGTGGAAAGACAGAGAGGAAGAAGCAGACGGAGTATGTGTGAAAGTGGTGTTTGATAGGAAGAGGGGCGTCGGCTTATGGGGAACAGAGGTGCATAGGGACGATTCATTCGTGGTTACCCCTTCGGGATCAATTTGTCTGGCAATAGATACATAGATAGATGGATTGGGTGGGGGAAAAAACACAGGGAAGAGCTATGATTCTTTATTCTCTAACGTTTCATAGTTCTTCCAAGTGTTTTCCCCCACCCAATCCATCTACCTGTCAATATGAATCAGGTATTAATCTGATAGGTTTACCTTTGAGTTCATGGTGGTGGAAGGACTGATGCCAAACTGTACCGTATTCCGCCTTATATATACCAGCTTGACCCTGTTACCTCACACACTCTGGGGTGACGCCATAGTACCAATTCATGAACTCCCGATCTGAATACACTTCGGTCTTACCACACCCCTAGGTCAGGTGAAGGTAGTGAGGGATAAAGCTTTACAACGGCACCTCGTAGCTACTTCCCGAAGAGTGTTGAGAGGGGAGAATGGGTGTTGGAGAGATAGAGGAACACAAATAGAAGGAAACATGCTTAAATTACTGAAATGTTTGTGGACATGCAGTAATGCAAGTAATGGTCGCTCTTCTGTAAATCTAAAATGGCTTACTTAAGAATGGGAAAGGGGTGGGACCTTCTATTAAAAAAAAAAAAAAAAAAGGTGTTGAAAGGGGAGAAGGGGTGTTGGAGAGAGAGAGAGAGAGTAAGCAGTTGTAGTGGCTTTGGTATTATGTTTGAGTGTTGAGAGGGGAGAAGGGGTGCTGGTGAGAGAGAGAGAGAGAGAGGGAGGCAGCTGTTTGAATGGCTTTGTTATGTGTGTTATTAATCTTCCCCCCTATTACACTGTTCCGGTTCTACAGTAGACAACATCAGCAACACTAACACATATATCGCTAACTGTCTTAAGGGATCCCACCTCACTTTATTTCTCTTTATCTCCCTCTGTCTTTGGCTTGTATCCATTCGGCCCAATTCAGCCTACTGTTTTAAGACGTTTACCCCCATCCAGGAGTCAATATTTCCTGGCAAGTGGTTGCAAGCCAGCATATATATTTTTATTTTGACAGCAAGCTAAATTTGTACATTTTCGATCCGGATTTCTCCATACAATGCTGGCGAGCGAATATCGACACCTGGATGGGGATAAACGTCTTAAAACAGTTGGTTGAATGAGGCCGAATATTATACAAGCCAGGGAAAGAGATAAAAGGAGAGAAAGATACAAAAAAAGCCGGAGACCCCCCTTAAATAATCAGCGTAGAATCATCATGGCCTACACTACCATATGAATATTACCGGAAGCATAACACAGGCAGCGAAACCATGCTCTGTAGTGCCAATTGAACCATGCTCTGTAGTGCCAATTGAACCATGCTCTGTAGTGCCAATTAAACCATGCTCTGTAGTGCCAATTAAACCATGCTCTGTAGTGCCAATTGAACCATGCTCTGTAGTGCCAATTGAACCATGCTCTGTAGTGCCCATTGAACCATGCTCTGTAGTGCCCATTGAACCATGCTCTGTAGTGCCCATTGAACCATGCTCTGTAGTGCCAATTGAACCATGCTCTGTAGTGCCCATTGAACCATGCTCTGTAGTGCCAATTAAACCATGCTCTGTAGTGCCAATTGAACCATGCTCTGTAGTGCCAATTGAACCATGCTCTGTAGTGCCAATTGAACCATGCTCTGTAGTGCCAATTAAACCATGCTCTGTAGTGCCAATTGAACCATGCTCTGTAGTGCCAATTGAACCATGCTCTGTAGTGCCAATTGAACCATGCTCTGTAGTGCCAATTGAACCATGCTCTGTAGTGCCAATTAAACCATGCTCTGTAGTGCCAATTGAACCATGCTCTGTAGTGCCAATTGAACCATTGAAACCATGCTCTGTAGTGCCAATTGAACCATCTGTAGTGCCAATTGAAACCATGCTCTGTAGTGCTGAACCATGCTCTGTAGTGCCCATTGAACCATGCTCTGTAGTGCCCATTGAACCATGCTCTGTAGTGCCCATTGAACCATGCTCTGTAGTGCCAATTGAACCATGCTCTGTAGTGCCAATTGAACCATGCTCTGTAGTGCCATTGAACCATGCTCTGTAGTGCCAATTGAACCATGCTCTGTAGTGCCAATTGAACCATGCTCTGTAGTGCCAATTGAACCATGCTCTGTAGTGCCAATTGAACCATGCTCTGTAGTGCCAATTGAAACCATGCTCTGTAGTGCCAATTGAACCATGCTCTGTAGTGCCAATTGAACCATGCTCTGTAGTGCCAATTGAACCATGCTCTGTAGTGCCAATTAAACCATGCTCTGTAGTGCCAATTGAACCATGCTCTGTAGTGCCAATTGAACCATGCTCTGTAGTGCCAATTGAACCATGCTCTGTAGTGCCCATTGAACCATGCTCTGTAGTGCCAATTGAACCATGCTCTGTAGTGCCAATTGAACCATGCTCTGTAGTGCCAATTGAACCATGCTCTGTAGTGCCCATTGAACCATGCTCTGTAGTGCCAATTGAACCATGCTCTGTAGTGCCCATTGAACCATGCTCTGTAGTGCCAATTGAACCATGCTCTGTAGTGCCAATTGAACCATGCTCTGTAGTGCCAATTGAACCATGCTCTGTAGTGCCATTGAACCATGCTCTGTAGTGCCATTGAACCATGCTCTGTAGTGCCAATTGAACCATGCTCTGTAGTGCCAATTGAACCATGCTCTGTAGTGCCAATTGAACCATGCTCTGTAGTGCCAATTGAACCATGCTCTGTAGTGCCCATTGACCATTTGCGAGTTTTGGTCTATAAGGAAGTTGGAGCTGCAGACATCGATGGTAAATAGAAATGCGATAATTATATAGGTTTCTGATGGCTAAAGAATATGTTGAATTGGGGTTTAATATATATTTATAAATGTACTACACCTGTATTCTACTGCTGAATATTTAATGTCTACGGCTCCAACTTCCTCATAGTCTGAAACTAGCAAGTGGTGAATTATGTAGGTTTTCTGTATATATTTTAGGACTGTTAGTGATATTAAGGGGATGTGTTTAGTTGATTCCCTGGACTTCCATCAAACTTAAAATTACTCCCCCTAGACCCCCTTTCAAGATAAATTTGTACATTTTTCGGTAGAAAAATGTCCCGGCCGAAGGCCGATTCCCCTTAAATTACAGGCTCGCTATCGCTCGCCAGGAAAAAATCGACACCTAAATGGCACGAATGGTCTTAAAATTGACAGAAATGGGGCGAGGGTTCTTAAAATCGACAAACTAATGGGGCGAACGTCTTAAAATCTCAAAAGCAATGGGGCTAAACATGAGGGAGAAAGAGGTCCAGAAAAAAATCTTCCAGGTGGAAATCTCCCCTTAATGAAGTGGCGACTATAGTATTGTTTACTTAACCCCTTCAGCACGATGTAGTCGTTTTACCTTTGATTCTGGATACAATTAGACGATTTTATGCAGTTTAAAAAGGACCTATGTTATGCACAGGGTTTGTTAAGATCGTATTTACCCCTTTGAATCCTAGAGGTATATTAACAGCTAATGGAAATCGTCTAATTGAAACCAGAATATTATGAAAATTACGTCATTGTGCTGAAGGGGTTGTTATTCGATTGCTGATCAAACTCTGGTATTGTTCAGGATCTCTAAATACTGCAAGTCCCTGACGAAAGAGCCCAGACTAACAAATTATATATTTTACCTAAATTTCTAAACTATATACATATATATGCGTATTGGTATAGGGCCAAGGGTTGCAGCCAGCCCAAGGGGAGCGGTCAGTCCACGACCCCGCCACTCCCACAAAACTGGAACACCAGCACAGTTAGATCGTGATAGTTACACCCCTGCATTTCAAGACAGCTTTTTCCCTCAAATTTTACCATCAATACTGGTTTGGGTTCTTATGATGAGGTAACTTGTAAGATCATTGTTGGTCTACTTTAACCCCTTCTGTACCGGTGACGTGTTTTTACTTTTATTCCAGCTACAGTTAGACGCTTTTGTGCAGATTAAGAAAGATCTGTGATAGTTTATAAGGGTTAAGTGGTATCGTTGGATGCCTGTTAATTGCTGAAGGCCCTTTTTAAACTGAATACAATCGTCTAATAGTTGCCAAAATATAATGGAAAGGACGTCACCAGTCCTAAATGTGGGTTAATATTTTGATCTCCCTTCTGGTTTCCTATAGCAGTACAAAGGATTCCAGGAATGTTGCCGGATTAAGGGGAGGTGGGCCGTTTTTCTAGGCCCCCTTTCTTCCTCGTGTCTAGCCCCATTAGTTTTTACATTTTAAGACGTTTGACCCATTTGTTTGGCGATTTGAACACCTTTAGCTCCATTTCGTTGTCAATTTTAAGACCTATCGTGCCATATATGTGTCGATCTTTTCCTGGCGAGCAATAGTGAGCCTGTTATTATAAGAGGAACCAGCCTACAGCCGGAACATTTTTATACCGAAAAATACAAAAATTTATCTTGAGAGAGGGTCTAGGGGTTGTTTTTCTAAGTTTGAGGGAGGTCTAGCGAGGAAACTAAAAAATAAATGAATAGGGTACATAAAAAAAAAAAAAAAAAAAAAATTAACCCGAGAAGGCCCGCCATTGGTTTCTAAAAGTGCGCGGCGCCAAGCGAGCATATTTTCATACACTCTCGACTAAAATTGTCATTATCCGATAAATATTGTTATTACTTATTCATATGCGCCTATTTTACTTTTAATATGAAGATATTAAAATGTAACAGCAACAAAACAAGTGGGAATAGTATTTAGGGGGTGAAAAAGATTTTTTTTTGACGACCCTCCAGTCATGAGGTGAGAGGCACACGAGACATACACCCTCCCTCTTCGAGGCCTGAAGCCAGACTGATCTCTTTCTCTTGCTGACTTTCTCTTGCCAAGCTCTCTCTATGTGTCCCTGATGACCTTGAAACCGGGTGGGAGATATTGGCGCGGTAAATAAACCGATAAACAAGAGAATAAGAGGAAAACTATGTGATAATTGAAGGGGGGGATGACACATGTGGAGGAGTGATAGAGGTATGGAGGGGAATTATCTCACTTAATCACATATTCCTTTGTTTTGAGTGATTTTGCAGTCCTTTAAAAAGTTTTTTTTTTTAGGCCTTGGATCTTAAGAGTCCCGTCGTCTTCGCCAAGTAAAACCTCTAAAGAATCTCCTCGCCGTTCTCGGGTTAATGTGGATCATCGGAAATTGTGAATAAAAGCTCTTTAGTGATATAACTGATATTATACATAAGAACATTAAATTTTAACCTTACCTTTTGGCCCACACCTCTATTTTGGGCACATATGGAGACTACTTTGCACTATAGTCTTTTCATTCTAGGTGGGGCAGAAATCGTAACCTCTAACCTCTGTAACTCAAAAATGACTAGAGTAATCAGCTAATTGTTCTACCAAATAGGAAGACTTGGCTAGGGAATAGGCGTGCAAATTAACAGCTCATTTGCTCTAGCCGTTTTTGAGTTACAGAGGTTAGAGGTTACGATATCTGCCCAACCTAGAATGAACAGACTATAGCATAGGCAACTAGACTGTAGGGAGATGATAAAGGTAAGCGTTTTGCTATAATATAAAAAAAGTGTATCGGATCTCAGAAGCAACCAGATGAAAGTTGAAAATAAGTTGCGGGGAAAAAACGCTCCTGTGAATCCACCTATATACTCTTGAGCAACACACACACACACACACACACACACACACACACACACACCAAGCAACAGCAGTGAAAGCAATATTATTAAGTATGTCAGGGAAAAAAAAGGAAGAAAGATGTGGACTTAATAGTGTTATATTAAGGGGGGTCACCTGATTGTTTTACCTGTCTCTACTTTTCTCTCTTTCTTTGGCTTGTATCCATTCGGCCCCATTCAGCAAACTGTTTTAAGACGTTTATCCCCATCCAGGTGTCGATTTCTTCCTGGCGAGCGATAGCGAGTGAGCATTGTATGGAGAAATCCGGCTTTGCCGGAGAAATTTTTCTAACGAAAAATGTACAAATTTAGCTTGCTGTCAAGACAAAAATACATATATGCTGACTCGCTTCCGCTCGCCAGGAAAATATTGCCACCTGGATGGGAGTAAAAGTCTTAAAACAGTAGGCTGAATGGGGCCGAATGGATACAAGCCAAAGAGAGAGGGAGAGAAAGAGAAAAAAAAAGCGAGGTGGGCTCCCTTAAGAAAGAAGCATCTATTAGGCTAGATTTGTTTACAGTGTTTATGGTTGGAGGCTGATGTGAGAGGTAGTCATAATAATACATTAATTGGAGTCACCTGGTTGAAGAGAAATTAAGGCCGGACCATCTCTTTGAAACCTAACAATTTGTGTGATTTTGTGTATTTATATAGCATGATTCCGTAATACTTTAACTCCTTCTATACCGGCGACGTCTTATTAATTTTATTATAGCTATATTTAGACGTTGTTGTGCTGTTTTAAGAAGGATCTGTGGTAGTAAGCAGGGATAAGCGAGATAGTTTGAAGCCTGTTAAGGGGAGGTTTTTAGTGTGTCTCCTAGACTTCCATCAAACTTGAAATTACACCCCCTTGACCCCCTTTCAAGATAAATGTGTACATTTTTCGGCAGAAAAATGTCCTGGCCAAAGGCCAGATCCTCTTAAATTACAGGCTCGCTATCGCTTGCCAGGAAAAAATCGACACCTTAATGGGACGAAAGGTCTTAACAGTGACATAAATGGGGTGAAAGTTTTTAAAATCGCCAAACTAATTGGCCGAACGTCTTAAAATCTCAAAAGCAATGGGCTAAACATGAGGGAGAAAGGGGCAAAGAAAAAAATCTCACAAGTGGAAATCTCCCCTTAATGGCTGGAGACCCTTTTCAAACTGAGTAACATCGTCTAATAGTAGCCATAATAAAGTTGAAGGTACGGCACCGGTAATGAAGGGGTTAAGAATATACAAAATTATTCTTAGCATGATGTTTAGTACGATATAATGGATAGTGGGTTTCCAAAGACCAAACCAGCGAGAAGACAGGACAGGAACTCGAGCTACAACTACGTTACACTTTATATAATGCTGCGATTAAGCTATATAAGTAAGATAGTGGTTAGGAAGTAAAAATATGGACATGTTACCAAATAAAACTCTCGAATGGCGCTGAACGAGTATTGTAAGCTGGAAAAAAAACAAAACAAGACCAGGAGTGTTGTAAACGGGAAGAGGAAACTGGGATAGGAAGAAAGCAAAGACAAATATGTGTTACTGAGAAAATAAAGAGAGCAGTAGGCCTAAATACGCACACACACACACACACACACACACACACACACACGCAAACCCTTAAGGAGACCGACCCGCTTTTTTTCTTTCTGGGTTGTAGCCATTCGACCCCATTCAGCCTACTGTTTTAAGACGTTTATCCTCATCCAGGTGTCGATTTACACCTGGCGAGCGATGACGAGACAGCATATTTTGTATTATGTTTTAGACAGCTGGCTTAATTTGTAAATTTCTCCGGCGAAGCCGGATTTTTCCATACAATGATGGCTCGCTGTCTCTCGCCAATAAAAAATCGATACCTGAATGGGGAGAAACGTCTTAGAACAGTAGGTTGAATGGGGCCGAATGGGAAAAACCCAGAGATAAAAAGCAGATCGGTCCCCTCAACAATTTACAACGCAATTTAGGATGTGAAAAGCTTAGATACAGTTAAGAAAAATAGTGAAGAAAAATAGTAGAAAACACAAAACCTCACAAACTAAACACAAACCTCACAAACTAAACACAAACCTCACAAACTAAACACAAAATTCACAAACTAAACACAAAACCTCACAAACTAAACACAAAACCTCACAAACTAAACACAAACCTCACAAACTAAACACAAACATCACAAACTAAACACAAAACCTCACAACTAAACACAAACCTCACAAACTAAACACAAACCTCACAAACTAAACACAAACCTCACAAACTAAACACAAACCTCACAAACTAAACACAAACCTCACAAACTAAACACAAAACCTCACAAACTAAACACAAAACCTCACAAACTAAACACAAACCTCACAAACTAAACACAAACCTCACAAACTAAACACAAAACCTCACAAACTAAACACAAACCTCACAAACTAAACACAAACCTCACAAACTAAACACAAACCTCACAAACTAAACACAAACCTCATAAACAGAAACCTCACAAACAGAAACCTCACAAACTAAACACAAAACCTCACAAACTAAACACAAAACCTCACAAACTAAACACAAAACCTTACAAACTAAACACAAACCTCACAAACTAAACACAAACCTCACAAACTAAACACAAACCTCACAAACTAAACACAAAACCTCACAAACTAAACACAAACCTCACAAACTAAACACAAACCTCACAAACAGAAACCTGACAAACTAAACACAAAACCTCACAAACTAAACACAAAACCTCACAAACTAAACACAAACCTCACAAACTAAACACAAAACCTCACAAACTAAACACAAAACCTCACAAACTAAACACAAAACCTCACAAACTAAACACAAACCTCACAAACTAAACACAAAACCTCACAAACAAAACACAAAACCTCACAAACTAAACACAAAACCTCACAAACTAAACACAAAACCTCACAAACTAAACACAAACCTCACAAACTAAACACAAAACCTCACAAACTAAACACAAAACCTCACAAACTAAACACAAACCTCACAAACTAAACACAAACCTCACAAACTAAACACAAACCTCACAAACTAAACACAAAACCTCACAAACTAAACACAAACCTCACAAACTAAACACAAAACCTCACAAACTAAACACAAACCTCACAAACTAAACACAAAACCTCACAAACTAAACACAAAACCTCACAAACTAAACACAAACCTCACAAACTAAACACAAAACCTCA
Source organism: Paralithodes platypus (assembly GCA_032716605.1). Classification (NCBI taxonomy): domain Eukaryota; kingdom Metazoa; phylum Arthropoda; class Malacostraca; order Decapoda; family Lithodidae; genus Paralithodes; species Paralithodes platypus. Next base: position 10,633,579 of record CM064530.1, on the reverse strand, counting down.
CAAACTAAACACAAACCTCACAAACTAAACACAAACCTCACAAACTAACACAAACCTCACAAACTAAACACAAAACCTCAAACAAAACAAAACCTCACAACTAACACAAACCTCACAAACTAAACACAAACCTCACAAACTAACACAAACCTCACAAACTAAACACAACAAACCTCACAAACTAAACACAAACCTCACAAACTAAACACAAACCTCACAAACTAAACACAAAACCTCACAAACTAAACACAAACCTCACAAACTAAACACAAAACCTCACAAACTAAACACAAAACCTCACAAACTAAACACAAACCTCACAAACTAAACACAAAACCTCACAAACTAAACACAAAACCTCACAAACTAAACACAAAACCTCACAAACTAAACACATACATAGTTGTAGTCGAAGGTAAATACGTAAATATATAATACAGACAGACTGAGTAACGCATGGAGAAAGAGAAAGGGAGGCAAACAGATGAAACGAAAAATACATATTGCCATACAATAAAGTAAGTTACGAGTCATACTGGTTACGACACAGGAGGGACATTTTCGAGGAACATTATATACTTCACTCTTAGCAGTTTTAAAGTAGTTCAGGAGACAGATGTACATACATGTACGCAAAGGGCACTAGTCTTCTAATAATTCAGAGGATCATAAAACATATTATTACTGTTCATATATATTTACCAATAAATAAATAATACTTTAATAAATAATGCATAAGTGCTGAGGAAGTAAAATGATGGAGGAAAACTATATTAGTGAAAGAAATTTAAGACAACAAAATGCTGACAGGATTGCAAGTGATGATGCATGAAGAAACAATTATGAAGGTAGTGTTCATGAATAAAATCAGCGAGATAAATAGTCAATGCGTCTAAGAGCAAAACTTCTCTGTTTAAGATTAAGATCATATGTTGACACCCAGAGCCTGCAGAATATTTGTAGTAGTGGATGAGATGGTAAGTCAGGATATTACATTTGGTTGACTTTAGTTTACTTGGACTCGTTTGAGTCGGGAGCCCCGTAGCGACTCTGGGGTGGTCGGTACACTGGGGCCTCGAAGGAAGCCTCGGCGGACTCTGGGGCAGAGTAGGATGGACGGGGAGGGGTGTAGCGAGGAACTTCGTAGGATCCAGACTCGGAGGATCCGGAAGACTCGTAGGATCCTGAAGACTCTGGGTAGTGAGCCTCACCCTCGTAGGTGACCTCGGCCACGTATCCGTTGTCGCCGTCAACGTAGTACGTGACGGTCTGGAGACGACCGTCGGGAAGCTGCACGGAGTACGACCCCTGGGTGTTCTCACCGTCACGGGTCTCCTGGTGCTCAAAGTCGTTCTCGGAAGAGTCGTCCTCCACATCCCACTCGAAGTTGTACTTGGCCTCAACAGACTCGCCGGAGGAGTACTCATAGGAGCCTTCATCGGAACCGGAACCAGATGACTCATTACTCTGAGAAAATATGAAATATATTAAACTTATGATAAGATTATTAGTATTGATGAAGAAGCAGTTTAATACACTGAGTTTATTAAGGAAAATAACATCTTCAATGGTGTGTACCATTAGTAAGCACTCACTACCTTATTATTATGGAAGAACAGTGTATAGTACATTAACTTAAGTTGTGTGCTGTACCTCAGGAGCCTGGTAGCTGTAGGAAGGCCTCTCGTCAGCGGCCACGGCAGCCACCGCCACCAGGAGGGCGAATAAGATCTGGGGGAAGGTGACAATGAAATACGTTTTTGGATGAAAAATCGTTTGACAATCAAATTGCTACTTCTCTTGTATTCTAACTTGACGGAACTCGCAGTTACAATCACAAGCTGTTTTCATAATTTCGTTGAATTCAATTACCATCCATATCATAGGTATTATCGACAAATTGTATCCCGATTAAAACTGATTTATAAAATCAAATTTACAAATGGGATTATTCCGTAGAACACATATCATAGGCATGTGGAAAATTCGTAGATATTATGCTTTATACAACAATTAATAGATTAATGAGTAAGTGACATATAGAATGTTGTTTAAGACAAATACAAATTTCAGGTGCATGAGTATTGCAACTTGTAGCTGAATTATCACGGTATGTTTTAAATCAATTCAGTCTTCATATTTCGTCTAAATTAGTTCAAATGTTTATTAGATAATATTATGATTTTTTGTAGTACCGGAGAAGGTCATCTGTGTATAATTAGATTGGTATTCTTGAATATGGGAAAGGATTCGTTCTGTCCATTTAACAATTGGTGAGGGTACATGGGCAGCGAGGTTGTGCTTCTTTCTACTGCATAAAACGTAAGTATTTCTCTAATAATTGTCTATGTTATGGGCTTATATCGCCAGTGAGTTTACCTTTGAGTTCATAATGATGGTGCCGGAAGGACTAATGCCAAACCCTGGACCGACCTGCCTTATATACCCTCCTGAGTCCTGTGACGTCATACACTCAGTGGTGGCGTCACGGGAAGGACTCAGTACTTCCGGTCTGGATGCACCTCGGCCCCACCGCACCCCGTCGTGCACCTCGACGACGTATACAGACTAATAACACACATAACAAAGCCACTCCAACAGCTTCAACTCTCTCCAACACCCCTTCTCCCCTCTCTACACTCTCCTTGAAAATAGGAAAAGTAGAAAGTAGCTACAAGGTGCCGTTGTAAAGGCTTATCCCTCAATACCTTTACCTGACCTGAGTGCTCCTATTCTAACATGTAATGTGGAATATGTTAACCCTTACTGTACCGGCCACGCCCTATTAACTTTAGTCTTGCTGCTATTAGACGACTGTATTCAGCTTAAAAAGAGCCTCCGGCAGTTAATAAGCATCGAACTATCTCACTTAACCTTATTTGCTACCACAGATCCTTCTGAAACTGCACAAAATCGTCTAAATATAGCTAGAATAAAGTTTAAAAGACGCCGCTGGTACAGAGGGGATTAAGGGGGGTGGGTCGTTTTTCTGGACCCCATTCTTCCTCATGCTTAGCCCCATTAGTTTCCAGATTTTATGATGTTCGGCTCATTAGTTTGGCGATTTTAAGAACTTTCGCAACATTTATGTGTCAATATTAAGATTTTTCATGTCATTTAAGTGTCGGTTTTTTCCTGGCGAGCGAAAGCGAGCCTGTATTTTAAGAGCAACTGGCCTTTGGCCGGCACATTTTTCTATCGAAATATGTAGGCTACACATTTATCTTGAAGGAGGGTCTTGGGCGGGATGTTTTTTGTAAGTTTGATGGAGGTCTAAGGAAACTAAATAAACAATAAAAAGATAGGCCTACATAAATGAGCAAATAAATACGCCCATCACCCCTCAACCCCTTCAGCACGGTGACACTTTTTTTACCTTGGATTCTGGCTCACACTAGACGATGTTATGCCGTTTATGAAGGACCTATGTTATTCAGAGGGTTTATTGAGATTGTATTTTCCCCCTTTGAGTCCTAGAGAGGTAGATTATATGTTTAGGTAAACCGTCTAATGGTAACCAGAATACGAAGGAAATTACGTCATGGTGCTGAAGGGGTTAATTGGAAGCCAGGATAAAAAAACAAGAAAAATAATCCTAATTTCTTTGAGCGTAATTTATGAAATGGCAACTATATTATTGTATATATTATTTTTAACATCGATCTTAACACACCAATAACCTCCCAAATGAAATTAATGAAAGCCTGTGATTCTCCTAGGATTCGAACCCAGCTTATCTCATACAGAGTTTACACACTCTAACCATTATATATACCTTTATTAATTTCAAAAAGATTTATTGCCAAGAAACCCTTAAGGGGAGATGGGTCATTTTTCTAGATTCCCTTCTCCCTCATGTTTAGCCCCAATAGTTTTCAGATTATAAGATACTTGTTCCATTTGTCGATTTTAAGACGTTTTACCCCATTTCTTTGTCAATATTAAGACCTTTCGTGCTATTTAGGTGTATTTTTTTTTCCTGGCGAACGATAGTGAGCCTGTAATTACGGAAGAACCGGCCGAAAAATGTACAAATTAATCTAGAAGGGGAATCTAATGGATGTCTCTTTTAAGTTTGATGGAGGTCTAGTGAGGGAAGTAGAAAAATATTAAACAATGACAAAATCGACCAAAAAGTTAACCATCCCCTCTTAATATGGGAAGACCCTGACCACGAAGCCCAGAGGAACACATTGTATATCTATCTCACCTACATTTCTAAACACTTTGCATTGCTACTCGTAATAGGATAAGGTCAGGGGGACGCAGCGAGCCCAAGGGGAACGTTCAGCCTGTATACAACCCTGCCACTCCCTAAATCCTTCAGGTCCTGGGCAGTTTGAGTTAAGGGGAGATGGGCCGGTTTTCTGGACCACTTTCTCCCTCGTGTTTAGCCCCAGTAGTTTTGAGATGTTAAGACGTTTGGCCCATTAGTTTGACGATTTTAACACCTTTCGCCCCATTTCGTTGTCAATTTTAAGACCTTTCGGGCCATTTAGGTTTCGATTTTTTCTTGTCGAACGATAGCAAGCCTGTAATTTTAAGAGGAACCGTCCTTCGGCCGGGGGGGGGGGGGGGGGGGGGTCTAGGGGGTGTTCTCCTAAGTTTTGATGGAGGTCGAGCGAGGAAACAAAAAACATATATGAATAACTGAATAACTAGACCAAAAAAAGTCACTATCCCCTAAATGGGACATTTCTATTTACTTATATATATTATTATCTTAGTATTATCCTCCCTAGATCTCCATCAAGCTTAAAATAATACCCCACAGATCCCCTTTCGAGATATAATTGTCTATTTTTCGGTAGCAATTGCCCTGGCTAAAGGCGTTTCCTCTTAGATTGCAGGCTCGGTATCGCTCGCTAGGAAAAAATCAACACCTAAACGGCACGAAAGGTCTTGATATAAATAACAAAATGGAACGAAACGTTGAAAATCAACAAGCTAATGGGGCGAACGTCTTAACATCTCAAAACAAATGGGGCTAAACATGAAGGAGAAGGGGGTTCAGAAAAAAACCCTCCAACCCCCTTAACCCGTACAGTACCGGTGACGTCCTTTTCATTATATTCTGGCAACTCTTAGACGATTGTATTCAGTTTAGGAAGGACCTCTAGCAATTATAAGGCTTCAAACTGTCCCAAGCAACCCCTTCAACTCCCACAGATCTTTCCTAAGCGGCATAAATTCGTCTAAATGTAGCTAGAATAAAAAAATAACAGATGACTCGGGTACAGTAAGCGTTGATGTGGGTCCGTGAGTCTATGGAGCTGGATCTTTAACCCTTTCAGTGCGGGGGACGTAATTTTTATTATAATTCAGCTATAATTAGATTTATTTTCTGCTGTTTAAGAAGGATCAGGGGTAGCTAAAGGGTTATTTGGATAGCTTGTAGTTTTTAATTGCTAGAGGTCCTTCTTAATCATAATCATATAGTCTAATAGTACTTTACACAAATTTAAAGGTCGTCACCCATACTTAAAGGGTAAATAAATTATCAATAAAAACACTCAATAGGACGCTTCATTCCATGGTTTTCTAGTGCGATACAATGGGTTTTCAAAATCCAGCCACCGAGAAGACAGAGAAGGATAGAGTTACATTTTTGCAACATCAGGCTTCTGTGCAAGGACGTATATGTACTTTCAAATATGGGTATGATACCAAATGATGAAGCTTAAGGGGAGAGGGGCTGTTTTTTTTTTTTGTATCTATTACTTATTTGTTTTAATTTATTTTTTAGTTTCCTCGTTAGACCTCCTCCAAACTTAGAAAAACACCCCCTAGACACCCCTCCCGGCCTAAGGCCGGTATCTCCTATAATAGGCTCGCTATCGCTCGCCCCGAAAAAATCGACACCTAAATGGCACGATAGATCTTAAAATTGACAACGAAATGGTGTTAAGGATATTAAAATCGCCAAACTAATGGGCTGAACATCTTAAAATCACAAAACTAGTGGGGCTAAACATGAGAAGGAAAAAAGGTCCAGAAAAGCGGCCTATCTCCCCTTAACGAGTACTGGTAGTCGATAAAAACAAGTATATTTTATGAATGTAGGATGTCTTGAGGCACATGGACCTTTTTGTTTTGTCTTTGTTTTTCCTTCCTCTGTTTAGTGTCTCCTGAAGAAAATAAAAACAAGTCTAAGGGAGTTTGTAGACGAGAAGAGGAAACTCGATTCGGAAGGAAGGAAGGAAATTGTTGATGACGAGAAACTTATACTAAGTAAAAATACACAAGGGAAACCGCTAGAAAAAATATTAAGTACAAACACACTGAGCTAACTATGATATGTAAAGCATATATAAATTTATGAATCTGTATATAATGAATGAAATTTGACGAAAAAATATCATGATCAGGGAAAATTTCGCCATATATAAAGCTGAAGTGGAAGGTAAAGACATACAGACGGCGGAATTTATGGTCAAAGATATACAGCCAGTATAATGAATAATATAATTATCAGTATACATTTTGCCGTACAATAAATTCAGATATGAATCATGCAGGTTATTAATCGCAAGAAGACAGATAAAGAAATATAAGAGGGAATCTCTAAGCAAAAGGTCTATTTATTTAACTCATAATAGTTGAAAGGAGCTCACCACACATACACACACACACACACACACACATAAATCAGAGGATTGTAAAACATGTTGTTATTGTTCATATTTATTTACCAATAAATTAATAATACCGAATTAAATAAGTTATAAATGCTGCGAAAGTCAAAAGATCGATGTAAATTATTTTAGATAAAAACATTTACAGGAAAGGAAAATATAATAGATGATAGTAGAAAAAGTGATGATGCATGAATACTCCACTTGCCAGGCCGTGTTAATAATTAAAGTCGTGAATGTGTCTTGAGATTAGGATCTCATAGATTCTAAAACCAAGATGGTTGTTTATGACTGAAATAATTCATTATGACACTCAAAACCAGGAACTTATTGTTTTGGTGTATGGGAAGGCAAGTCAGTATATATAATTCTTTGGTTCGTGTTTACTTGGACTCGTTGGAGTCGGGAGCCCCGTAGCGACTCTGGGGTGCTGGGGCGGAGTAGGATGGACGGGGAGGGGTGTAGCGAGGAGCCTCGTAGGATCCAGACTCGGAGGATCCGGAAGACTCGTAGGATCCTGAAGACTCTGGGTAGTAAGCCTCACCCTCGTAGGTGACCTCGGCCACGTAGCCGTTGTCGCCGTCAACGTAGTATGTGACAGTCTGGAGACGACCGTCGGGAAGCTGCACGGAGTACGACCCCTGGGTGTTCTCACCGTCACGGGCCTCCTGGTGCTCAAAGTCATTCTCGGTTGAGTCGTCCTCCACATCCCACTCGAAGTTGTACTTGGCCTCAACAGACTCGCCGGAGGAGTGCTCGTAGGAGCCTTCATCGGAATCGGAACCAGATGACTCGTTGCTCTGAGAGAATATGAAAATAATGATTAGGCTTAAGATGAGATAATTAGTATTGATAAAGAAGCAGTTTAATACACTGAGTATATATTTCTAAGGTAAATAACATCTTAAATAGTGTGTACCATTAGTAAGCACTCACTACATCATGATTATGGAAGAACAGTGTATAGTTCAGTAACTTAAGCTGTGTACTGTACCTCAGGAGCCTGGTAGCTGTAGGAAGGCCTCTCGTCAGCGGCCACGGCAGCCACCACCACCAGTAGGGCGAATACGATCTGTGGGGAGAAGAATATGCCTTTAATCTTTTGATATTATTACTGTAACAATTTATAGTCAATTGAATATCCATATTTAATCCTACTGTATATGTCTATCAGTTAGTCATTTCGGAGGAGTGTAATTGTATGAAATTATCACCAAGGATATTATTCTAAAATATAGTAGAATTATACATCCCAGTTTAGGGTAGAGGGCTTACTGTACCTTTGAGTTCATTATGATGGTGCCGGAAGGACTGATGCCAAACCCTGGACCGACACTCCTTATATACCTGCCTTACCCTGTGACGTCATACGAAGGACTCGGTTGGGGTCGCGGACGGAGTGGACTAGAGAGCCTTTATTAAATATAGATTGTATAGCCGTTCACCTTGCTACCATGTCGAGGTCAGATATAGAATATTTGTTGATACATGGAATAGTTTTAGTTTATTCATTTTACTTGTGATATATATTTTTATTATGATAATAATAACAATAATAATAATTAATATTTGTATTATTATATGAAAGCGCATAACATCATCAACACATAATAACATGCACAAATTAATATATACAGTAGGTATCATATAAAGGTCCTGCTCATATTCCGTCACAAATCCATTCACAAGTCTTGGAAATATCTTGTTCACATAGAGACAAATGCGCCATCACTACTCATCTGCTCCTAACTTACATCCTATACTTGTTCCCCAGATGGTTTGGGTATAGAATATCTTGGGTACGAGTAATCTAGACCATTGTTGTTGTTTGTGTGAGTTTGTGTGTGTGTATGAAGGAGACAAAAATCAAAGCTGGCTGCAACAAGTGTCTTCCCCAAAGCTGAAAGAACGACAGTCGCCATTATAAAAGTGTATTTTTGTGGTGTATTGGAAATAAGTGTGGTTTGCTTGTTTAGTGTAATACAAATTAATAGGAGGAGAAGGTGTTTGTGAGAGCTAGCTGGAATACTCTCTGCGTAGGTGAGACAGACACAGAAACAGTGAGAGAAACCAGACAAATGAAACAGGAGTTCCAGCAACTCCTTATCACAAGCCGACGAGGCCTCCCCTGGGTATTGCCCTGCTCGATTAGTGTCAACAATCTACCCAATCAATTATGCTCATGTAGGTGGGCAACAAATGCAGTCACTGAATTTGTTATGTTTTCAAGGAAGAGTTTTTAATATATACAGTATGTATTTTAGGGCCATAAAATCATCGAACCATTCTGCTTCTACAATATCAGTAAGTGTCCCTGATGATATCGTGGCAAACGTACACAATCTTATATTTATATTTATTATTATTAATAGTCCCCCTATATAAGGGCAAAGGGGAAAGAGGAGTGTGTGGTAACCACCGAGGAATATGTCTTCTAAGCGTAGTAGGGAAGGTATACAGTAGGGTAGTGATTGAGAGAGTGAGAGTGAGAACGGAGAAATGGATAGGCGACGAGCAGGGAGGTTTTAGGAAGGGAAGAGGATGTGTAGATCAGATTTTTACCCTGAATTGTGTTGTGGAGAAGTATCTGGAGAAGAAACAAAAGGTGTATGTTGCCCTTATGGACTTGGAGAAGGCCTATGACAGAGTGGATAGAGAAGGTTTGTGGAAAGTACTTAGAATATACGGAGTAGAGGGCAAGTTGCTGAAAGCAGTGAAGAGCATGTATGAGGGTGCAAAGGCGGCAGTACGTGTGGAGAGTGAGCAGAGCGAGTTCTTTGACCTGAATGTTGGTTTGAAACAGGGGTGTGTGATGTCCCCGTGGTTGTTTACTGTATATATGGATGGAGTTATGAAAGAAATACTATCAAGAGCAGTGGATGTTGGTGTATCGCTGAAAAGGGAGGGAATTGAGTGGAAGCTACCTATACTGCTGTTTGCGGATGATACAGTTCTGATGAGTGATAATGAATGGGAGTTGCAGGGTCTGGTAAATGAGTTTGGAACAGTGTGCGAAAAACGGAATTTTGAAGGTAAATATGGGGAAGAGCAAGGTTATGGTCTTCGAAAGGGGTGAAGTCACAGAGTGTGAGGTGAAGCTGAACGGTCAGGCTATGGAGATCGTCAACTCTTTTAAGTATCTGGGCAGTGTGTTGAGTAAAGATGGGACTATGGATGAAGCGGTGCGGGAGAGGGTACAACAGGGGAAGAGGGTTGTAGGAACGCTAAAAGCAGTAACAAGAAATAGGGTGGTCAGTATGGAAGTGAAGAAGTCCTTGCATGACAGTGTGGTAATCCCGACACTGACTTACGGAAGCGAAGCATGGACGTTGGTTGAGAGACTCAGACCAAGAGTGAGAGCAGTGGAAATGAATTACTTAAGGAGTGCGTGCGGAGTTACATGGAGGGATAGACAGACTAATGAGGAAGTAAGAAGGAGGTGTGGTGTGGAGGTAGATGTGCTGGAAAGTGTGAAAAGGAACAACTTGAGATGGTTCGGCCATATGGAACGTATGGAAAGCGAGAGAATGACTAAGAGGGTGTACGAGAGCGAGGTGGAGGGACAGAGGGGGAGAGGTAGACCGAATATGAGGTGGAAGGATGGAGTGAGGAACTACATGAACGAAGGCGGTGCTGGTTGGGGGGAGGTGCGTCGACTGACTGGGGACAGAGGTGCATGGGGGCGGTTCGTTCGTGGTCACCCATTCGGGGATCACGGCGTCAGGCAATAGATAGATAGATAGATTATTATTAATAATATATATATTTTTTTTTGTGCGTGTGGTGAAGAGAAACTCATTAGCCATTTCAGTATTCGAGAACGATTTTTGTTTATTTTAGTCTGTTTATCATTATTATTAAGCTAATTTATTAATTTTATAAAGGAATTAGAGGAAGTCAGAGGGATAGTTGAGATAGTTACTCTCTCTTTGATTCCAAGAGATCCTTTCTAAACTGCACACAATCGTCTAATAATAGCCAGATTATAATGAAGAAACGAGTCATTGTATCTTGCAGGGACTAACCCATTCAGTACCGATTACATCCTTTCGATTATATTCTGGTTACGATTAGGCGATTGTATTCAGCTTAGGAAGGACGTCTACCCATTCAAAGCCCGCAGATTATTTCAATTAATGCTTTAAGATACCATATATCCTTCCTAAGCTTCATAGAACTGTCTAAAAGGTAGCTGAAATATAATGAAAAGTCGTCACCGGTACTATCTATCTATCTATATACTCAGGCCCAATCCCCAATATTCCTATATTCTTTTTTGTTTCCTTTTGTTTTGTTTTTTGGGAGGGGGGTTGCCGACTCAAGACAGAGCCAGAATAGGGACAACACAACAGAAAACAATGAACACACATAAACCAAAAAACATCCCAAGATCCCCCTTCTAGATAAATTTGTATATTTGTCAGTTGAAATTTCTCCTAAATTACAGGCTCGCTACGAAACTCCTTTTTTTGTTAGCTTTCTGAGTGTTTCAAGAGATATATTTATCTTGAAACTTGTCTTATCATAAAGGCTATGATTAATGTATATATTATGTATATATGTACAAGTAAACACGTAAAGATAAAAAAGAACACCACTTAGGATGGAAGTATGTGTTTAAAAGAAGCTGATAAATATTCAGGAGTTGCCAGGTAATTTGTTAAGGGACTAGTGGCTGGTTTCTTGGTCTATCAATTAATTTATTTTTTAGTTTCCTCGCTAGACCTCCATCAAACTTAGAAAAACACCCCCTAGACCCCCTTTCAAGATATATTTGTAAATTTGTCGGTTGAACAAATTTCCCGGCCAAAGGCCGGTTACTTTTAAAATTACAGGCTCGCTATTTGCTCGCCAGGAATAAATCGACACCTAAATGGCACGAAAGGTCTTAATATTGACAAAGAAATTGGGCGTAAAGTCTTAAAATCGCCAAACTAAATGACCGAACGTCTTAAAATCCGAAAACTAATTGGGCTAAGCATGAGGGAGAAGGGGGACCAGACAAACGGCCCATCGCCCCTAAAACCCCGATAGGTCGACCTAGAGCGTGACCCCTGGGACATCTAGTGGGGCAAATATTAACTAAGGTGAACACATAGGATGTACAGGCTCGCTATCGCTTGACAGGAAAATTCGACACCTAAATGGCACAAAATGTATTAATATTGACAAAGAAATGGGACGATAACAATGGGTTTCCAAAATCCAACCACGGAGAAGACAGAAAAGGAAAGAGTTACAGCAATGCAACATCTGGTTTCTGTGCAAGGACATACGTACTTTTAAATATCGGTATGTTACCAAAATGAAACACGCTCGGATGAAGCTGAACGAGTACTGGAAGCCGATATTTTGTGTTTGTTTTTTTATGAGTGTAAGATGTCTTGAGGCACATGGACCTTTTTGTTTTGTCTTTGTTTTTCCTTCCTGTTTAATGTCTCTTGAAAAAATAAAAACAAATCTAAGGGAGTTTGTAGACGGGAAGAGTAAACTGGAATCGGAAGGAAGGAAGGAAATTACTGATGACGAGAACATAAGACTAAGTAAACACACACACATAGGAATACACTGGGAAAATGTAAAGCATAAGCACACTGAGCTAACTATGATATGTAAAGCATATATACATTTATGATAATTAATATAATGAGTGAAATTTGACGAACAAATATCATGATCAGGCTAAATTTCATCATATGAAAAGCTGAAGTGGAATTTAAACAAATACAGACCGTGTAATTTATGGTCACAGACACACAGCCAGTATAATGAATAAATATATCAGTATACATTTTGCCGTATACTAAATTCAGATATGAATCATACAGGTTATGAGTTGCCTGAAGACGGAGATAAAGAAATATATCTCTAAGGAAAAGGGCTATATATTTGACTCATAAAAAGTTAAAATGAGCTCACCACACACACACACACACACACACACACAGATAAATCAGAGGATCGTAAAAGACTTGGTCATTGTATCATATTTATTTACCAATAAATTAATAATACCGAATTAATAAGTTATAAATGCTGCGAAAGTCAAATGATCGATGTAAATTATCTTAGAAAAAACATTTACAGGAAAGGAAAATATAAGAGATGATAGTAGAAAAAGTGATGATGCATGAATAATCCACTTTCCTGGTCGTGTTCATAATTAAAGTCATGAATGTGTCTTGAGATTAGGATCTCATAGATTCTAAAACCAAGATTGTTGTTTATGACTGAAATAATTCATTATGACACTCAAAACCAGGAACTTATTGTTTTGGTGTATGGGTAGACAAGTCAGTATATTATAATTCTTTGGTTCGTGTTTACTTGGACTCATTGGAGTCGGGAGCCCCGTAGCGACTCTGGGGTGCTGGGGCGGAGTAGGATGGACGGGGAGGGGTGTAGCGAGGAGCCTCGTAGGATCCAGACTCGGAGGATCCGGAAGACTCGTAGGATCCTGAAGACTCTGGGTAGTAAGCCTCACCCTCGTAGGTGACCTCGGCCACGTAGCCGTTGTCGCCGTCAACGTAGTATGTGACAGTCTGGAGACGACCGTCGGGAAGCTGCACGGAGTACGACCCCTGGGTGTTCTCACCGTCACGGGCCTCCTGGTGCTCAAAGTCATTCTCGGTTGAGTCGTCCTCCACATCCCACTCGAAGTTGTACTTGGCTTCAACAGACTCGCCGGAGGAGTGTTCGTAGGAGCCTTCATCCGAATCGGAACCAGATGATTCGTTGCTCTGAGAGAATATGAAAATAATTATTAGGATTAAGATGAGATAATTAGTATTGATAAAGAAGCAGTTTAATACACTGAGTTTATGTTTCTAAGGTAAATATCATTTTAAACAGTGTGTACCATTAGTAAGCAATCACTTCCTCATGATTATGGAAGAATAGTGTATAGTTCAGTAACTTAAGCTGTGTGCTGTACCTCAGGAGCCTGGTAGCTGTAGGAAGGCCTCTCGTCAGCGGCCACGGCAGCCACCGCCACCAGGAGGGCGAATACGATCTGTGGGGAGAAGAAAATGCCTTTAGTCTTTTGATATTATTACTGTAACAATTTATAGTCAATTGCATTTCCATATTTAATCCTACTGTATATGTCTATCAGGTATTCATTTCGGAGGAGTGTAATTGTATGAAATTGTCACCAAGGATACTATTCTAAAATATAGTAGAATTATACATCCCAGTTTAGGGTAGAGGGCTTACTGTACCTTTGAGTTCATTATGATGGTGCCGGAAGGACTGATGCCATACCCTGGACCGACCCTCCTTATATACCTGCCTGACTCTGTGACGTCATACGAAGGACTCGGTTGGGGTCGCGGACGGAGTGGACTAGAGAGCCTTTATTAAATAGAGATTGTATAGCCGTTCACCTTGCTACCATTTCGAGGTCAGATATAGAATATTTGTTGATACATGGAATAGTTTTAGTTTATTCATTTTACTTGTGATATAGGCCTATATTAGTATTATGATAATAATAACAATAATAATAATTAATATTTGTATTATTATATGAAAGCGCATATCATCATCACAACTTAATAACATGTACACATTAATATATAGGTAGCATATAAAGGTCATGCTCCTATTCCGTCACAAAACCATTCACAAGTCTTTGAAATATCTTGTTCACATAGATACAAATGCGCCATCACTACTCATCTGCTCCTAACTTACATCCTATACTTGTTCCCCAGATGGTTTGGGTATAGAATATCTTGGGTACGAGTAATCTAGACCATTGTTGTTGTTTGTGTGAGCTTGTGTGTGTGTATGTGTGTGTTTATGAAGGAGACAAAAAAACAAAGCTGGCTGCAACAAGTGTCTTCCCCAAAGCTGAAAGAACGACAGTCGCCATTATAAAAGTGTATGTTTGTGGTGTATTGGAAATAAGTGTGGTTTGCTTGTTTAGTGTAATACAAATTAATAGGAGGAGAAGGTGTTTGTCAGAGCTAGCTGGAATACTCTCTGTGTAGGTGAGACAGAAACAGAAACAGTGAGAGAAACCAGACAAATGAAACAAGAGTTCCAGCCACTCCTTATCACAAGCCGTCGAGGCCTCCCCTGGGTATTGCCCTGCTCGATTATTGTCAACAATCTACCCAATCAATTATGCTCATGTAGGTGGGCAAAAAATGCAGTCACTGAATTTTTTATGTTTTCAATGGAAGAGTTTTGAATATAAATTATACAGTATTTATTTTAGGGCCATAAAATCATCGAACCATTCTGCTTCTACAATATCAGTAAGTGTCCCTGATGATATCGTGGCAAACGTACACAATCTTATATTTATATTTATTATTATTAATAATATATATTTTTTTTTTTGTGCGTATGGTGGAGAGAAACTCATTAGCCATTTCAGTATTCGAGAACGAGTTTTTAATATTAGTCTGTTTATCATTAAGCGAATTTATTCATTTTATAAAGGAATTAGAGGAAGTCAGAGGGATAGTTGAGATAGTTACTCTCTCTTTGATTCCAAGAGATCCTTTCTAAACTGCACACAATCGTCTAATAATAGCCAGATTATAATGAAGAAACGAGTCATTGTATCTTGCAGGGACTAATCCATTCAGTACCGATTACATCCTTTCCATTATATTCTGGTCACGATTAGGCGATTGTATTCAGCTTAGGAAGGACGTCTACCCATTCAAAGCCCGCAGATTATTTCAATTAATCCTTTAAGATACCATATATCCTTCCTAAGCTTCATAGAATTGTCTAAAAGGCAGCTGAAATAAAATGAAAAGTCGTCACCTATCTATCTATCTATATACTCAGGCCCAATCCCCAATTTTCCTATATTCTTGTTTGTTTTCCTTTTGATTTGTTTTTTAGGAGGGGGGGGGGGGGGGCTTGCCGACTCAAGACAGAGCCAGAATAGGGACAACACAACAGAAAACAATGAACACACATAAACCAAAAAAACATCCCCAAGATCCCCTTCTAGATAAATTTGTATATTTGTCAGTTGAAATTTCTCCTAAATTACATGCTCGCTACGAAACTCCTTTTTTTGTTAGCTTTCTGAGTGTTTCAAGAGATATATTTATCTTGAAACTTGTCTTATCATAAAGGCTATGATTAATGTATATATTATGTATATGTACAAGTAAACACGTAAAGATAAAAAAGAACACCACTTAGGATGGAAGTATGTGTTAAAAAGAAGCTGATAAATATTCAGGAGTTGCCAGGTAATTTGTTAAGGGACTTGTGGCTGGTTTCTTGGTCTATCAATTAATTTATTTTTTAGTTTCCTCGCTAGACCTCCATCAAACTTAGAAAAACACCCCCTAGACCCCCCTTCAAGATATATTTGTAAATTTGTCGGTTGAACAAATTTCCCGGCCAAAGGCCGGTTACTTTTAAAATTACACGCTCGCTATTTGCTCGCCAGGGATAAATCGACACCTGAATGGCACGAAAGGTCTTAATATTGACAAAGAAATTGGGCGTAAAGTCTTAAAATCGCCAAACTAAATGACCGAACGTCTTAAAATCCGAAAACTAATGGGGCTAAGCATGAGGGAGAAGGGGGACCAGACAAACGGCCCATCGCCCCTAAAACCCCGATAGGTCGACCTAGAGAGTGACCCCTGGGACATCTAGTGGGGCAAATATTAACTAAGGTGAACACATAGGATGTACAGGCTCGCTATCGCTTGACAGGAAAATTCGACACCTAAATGGCACAAAATGTATTAATATTGACAAAGAAATGGGACGATAACAATGGGTTTCCAAAATCCAACCACGGAGAAGACAGAAAAGGAAAGAGTTACAGCAATGCAACATTTGGTTTCTGTGCAAGGACATACGTACTTTTAAATATCGGTATGTTACCAAATGAAACTCGCTCGGATGAAGCTGAACGAGTACTGGAAGCCGATTTTTTTTTTTTTTTTTTTATGAGTGTAAGATGTCTTGAGGCACATGGACCTTTTTGTTTTGTCTTTGTTTTTCCTTCCTGTTTAATGTCTCTTGAAAAAAATAAAAACAAATCTAAGGGAGTTTGTAGACGGGAAGAGGAAACAGGAATCGGAAGGAAGGAAGGAAATTACTGATGACGAGAACATAAGACTAAGTAAACACACACACATAGGAATACACTGGGAAAATGTAAAGCATAAGCACACTGAGCTAACTATGATATGTAAAGCATATATGCATTTATGATAATGTATATAATGAATGAAATTTGACGAACAAATATCATGATCAGGCTAAATTTCATCATATGAAAAGCTGAAGTGGAATTTAAACAAATACAGACCGTGTAATTTATGGTCACAGACACACAGCCAGTATAATGAATAAATATATCAGTATACATTTTGCCGTATACTAAATTTAGATATGAATCATACAGGTTATGAGTTGCCTGAAGACGGAGATAAAGAAATATATCTCTAAGGAAAAGGGCTATATATTTCACTCATAAAAAGTTAAAATGAGCTCACCACACACACACACACACACACACACACACATATAAATCAGAGGATCGTAAAAGATTTGGTCATTGTATCATATTTATTTACCAATAAATTAATAATACCGAATTAAATAAGTTATAAATGCTGCGAAAGTCAAATGATCGATGTAAATTATCTTAGAAAAAACATTTACAGGAAAGGAAAATATAATAGATGATAGTAGAAAAAGTGATGATGCATGAATAATCCACTTTCCTGGTCATGTTCATAATTAAAGTCATGAATGTGTCTTGAGATTAGGATCTCATAGATTCTAAAACCAAGATTGTTGTTTATGACTGAAATAATTCATTATGACACTCAAAACCAGGAACTTATTGTTTTGGTGTATGGGTAGGCAAGTCAGTATATTATAATTCTTTGGTTCGTGTTTACTTGGACTCATTGGAGTCAGGAGCCCCGTAGCGACTCTGGGGTGCTGGGGCGGAGTAGGATGGACGGGGAGGGGTGTAGCGAGGAGCCTCGTAGGATCCAGACTCGGAAGATCCGGAAGACTCGTAGGATCCTGAAGACTCTGGGTAGTAAGCCTCACCCTCGTAGGTGACCTCGGCCACGTAGCCGTTGTCGCCGTCAACGTAGTATGTGACAGTCTGGAGACGACCGTCGGGAAGCTGCACGGAGTACGACCCCTGGGTGTTCTCACCGTCACGGGCCTCCTGGTGCTCAAAGTCATTCTCGGTTGAGTCGTCCTCCACATCCCACACGAAGTTGTACTTGGCTTCAACAGACTCGCCGGAGGAGTGCTCGTAGGAGCCTTCATCCGAATCGGAACCAGATGATTCGTTGCTCTGAGAGAATATGAAAATAATTATTAGGCTTAAGATGAGATAATTAGTATTGATAAAGAAGCAGTTTAATACACTGAGTTTATGTTTCTAAGGTAAATATAATTTTAAAACAGTGTGTACCATTAGTAAGTACTCACTTCCTCATGATTATGGAAGAATAGTGTATAGTTCAGTAACTTAAGCTGTGTGCTGTACCTCAGGAGCCTGGTAGCTGTAGGAAGGCCTCTCGTCAGCGGCCACGGCAGCCACCGCCACCAGGAGGGCGAATACGATCTGTGGGGAGAAGAAAATGCCTTTAGTCTTTTGATATTATTACTGTAACAATTTATAGTCAATTGCATTTCCATATTTAATCCTACTGTATATGTCTATCAGGTATTCATTTCGGAGGAGTGTAATTGAATGAAATTGTCACCAAGGATATTATTCTAAAATATAGTAGAATTATACATCCCAGTTTAGGGTAGAGGGCTTACTGTACCTTTGAGTTCATTATGATGGTGCCGGAAGGACTGATGCCATACCCTGGACCGACACTCCTTATATACCTGCCTTACCCTGTGACGTCATACGAAGGACTCGGTTGGGGTCGCGGACGGAGTGGACTAGAGAGCCTTTATTAAATAGAGATTGTATAGCCGTTCACCTTGCTACCATGTCGAGGTCAGATATAGAATATTTGTTGATACATGGAATAGTTTTAGTTTATTCATTTTACTTGTGATATATATTTTTATTATGATAATAATAACAATAATAATAATTAATATTTGTATTATTATATGAAAGCGCATAACATCATCAAAACATAATAACATGCACAAATTAATATATACAGTAGGTATCATATAAAGGTCCTGCTCATATTCCGTCACAAATCCATTCACAAGTCTTGGAAATATCTTGTTCACATAGAGACAAATGCGCCATCACTACTCATCTGCTCCTAACTTACATCCTATACTTGTTCCCCAGATGGTTTGGGTATAGAATATCTTGGGTACGAGTAATCTAGACCATTGTTGTTGTTTGTGTGAGTTTGTGTGTGTGTATGTGTGTGTGTATGAAGGAGACAAAAATCAAAGCTGGCTGCAACAAGTGTCTTCCCCAAAGCTGAAAGAACGACAGTCGCCATTATAAAAGTGTATTTTTGTGGTGTATTGGAAATAAGTGTGGTTTGCTTGTTTAGTGTAATACAAATTAGTAGGAGGAGAAGGTGTTTGTGAGATCTAGCTGGAATACTCTCTGTGTAGGTGAGACAGAAACAGAAACAGTGAGAGAAACCAGACAAATGAAGCAGGAGCTCCAGCAACTCCTTATCACAAGCCGACGAGGCCTCCCCTGGGTATTGCCCTGCTCGATTAGTGTCAACAATCTACCCAATCAATTATGCTCATGTAGGTGGGCAAAAAATGCAGTCACTGAATTTGTTATGTTTTCAATGGAAGAGTTTTGAATATATACAGTATGTATTTTAGGGCCATAAAATCATCGAACCATTCTGCTTCTACAATATCAGTAAGTGTCCCTGATGATATCGTGGCAAACGTACACAATCTTATATTTATATTTATTATTATTAATAATATATATATATATTTTTTGTGCGTATGGTGGAGAGAAACTTATTAGCCATTTCAGTATTCGAGAACGAGTTTTTAAATATAGTCTGTTTATCATTAAGCAAATTTATTCATTTTATAAAGGAATTAGAGGAAGTCAGAGGGATAGTTGAGATAGTTACTCTCTCTTCGATTCCAAGAGATCCTTTCTAAACTGCACACAATCGTCTAATAATAGCCAGATTATAATGAAGAAACGAGTCATTGTATCTTGCAGGGACTAACCCTTTCAGTACCGATTACATCCTTTCCATTATATTCTGGTCACGATTAGGCGATTGTATTCAGCTAAGGAAGGACGTCTACTCATTCAAAGCCCGCAGATTATCTCAATTAATCCTTTAAGATACCATATATCCTTCCTAAGCTTCATAGAATTGTCTAAAAGGTAGCCGAAATATAATGAAAAGTCGTCACCGGTACTATCTATCTATCTATATACTCAGGTCCAATCCCCAATATTCCTATATTATTATTTTTTTGTCTTTGTTTAGGGGGGGGGGGGGGGGGGCCGACTCAGGACAGAGCCAGAATAGGGACAACAACAGAAAATAATGAACACACATAAACCAAAAAACATCCCAAGATCCCCCTTCTAGATAAATTTGTATATCTGTCAGTTGAAATGTCTCCTAAATTACAGGCTCGCTACGAAACTCCTTTTTTTGTTAGCTTTCTGAGTGTTTCAAGAGATATATTTATCTTGAAACTTGTCTTATCATAAAGGCTATGATTAATGTATATATTATGTATATATGTACAAGTAAACACGTAAAGATAAAAAAGAACACCACTTAGGATGGAAGTATGTGTTTAAAAGAAGCTGATCAATATTCAGGAGTTGCCAGGTAATTTGTTAAGGGACTAGTGGCTGGTTTCTTGGTCTATCAATTAATTTATTGTTTAGTTTCCTCGCTAGACCTCCATCAAACTTAGAAAAACACCCCCTAGACCCCCCTTCAAGATATATTTGTAAATTTGTCGGTTGAACAAATTTCCCGGCCAAAGGCCGGTTACTTTTAAAATTACAGGCTCGCTATTTGCTCGCCAGGAATAAATCGACACCTAAATGGCACGAAAGGTCTTAATATTGACAAAGAAATTGGGCGTAAAGTCTTAAAATCGCCAAACTAAATGACCGAACGTCTTAAAATCCGAAAACTAATGGGGCTAAGCATGAGGGAGAAGGGGGACCAGACAAACGGCCCATCGCCCCTAAAACCCCGATAGGTCGACCTAGAGCGTGACCCCTGGGACATCTAGTGGGGTAAATATTAACTAAGGTGAACACATAGGATGTACAGGCTCGCTATCGCTTGACAGGAAAATTCGACACCTAAATGGCACA
Source organism: Paralithodes platypus (assembly GCA_032716605.1). Lineage (NCBI taxonomy): Eukaryota > Metazoa > Arthropoda > Malacostraca > Decapoda > Lithodidae > Paralithodes > Paralithodes platypus. The sequence goes on along the minus strand of CM064530.1, from coordinate 10,612,660 downwards.
AAATGTATTAATATTGACAAAGAAATGGGACGATAACAATGGGTTTCCAAAATCCAACCACGGAGAAGACAGAAAAGGAAAGAGTTACAGCAATGCAACATCTGGTTTCTGTGCAAGGACATACGTACTTTTAAATATCGGTATGTTACCAAATGAAACACGCTCGGATGAAGCTGAACGAGTACTGGAAGCCGATATTTTGTGTTTGTTTTTTTATGAGTGTAAGATGTCTTGAGGCACATGGACCTTTTTGTTTTGTCTTTGTTTTTCCTTCCTGTTTAATGTCTCTTGAAAAAATAAAAACAAATCTAAGGGAGTTTGTAGACGGGAAGAGTAAACTGGAATCGGAAGGAAGGAAGGAAATTACTGATGACGAGAACATAAGACTAAGTAAACACACACACATAGGAATACACTGGGAAAATGTAAAGCATAAGCACACTGAGCTAACTATGAAATGTGAAGCATATATACATTTATGAAAATGAATATAATGAATGAAATTTGACGAACAAATATCATGATCAGGCTAAATTTCATCATATGAAAAGCTGAAGTGGAATTTAAACAAATACAGACCGTGTAATTTATGGTCACAGACACACAGCCAGTATAATGAATAAATATATCAGTATACATTTTGCCGTATACTAAATTCAGATATGAATCATACAGGTTATGAGTTGCCTGAAGACGGAGATAAAGAAATATATCTCTAAGGAAAAGGGCTATATATTTGACTCATAAAAAGTTAAAATGAGCTCACCACACACACACACACACACACACAGATAAATCAGAGGATCGTAAAAGACTTGGTCATTGTATCATATTTATTTACCAATAAATTAATAATACCGAATTAATAAGTTATAAATGCTGCGAAAGTCAAATGATCGATGTAAATTATCTTAGAAAAAACATTTACAGGAAAGGAAAATATAAGAGATGATAGTAGAAAAAGTGATGATGCATGAATAATCCACTTTCCTGGTCGTGTTCATAATTAAAGTCATGAATGTGTCTTGAGATTAGGATCTCATAGATTCTAAAACCAAGATTGTTGTTTATGACTGAAATAATTCATTATGACACTCAAAACCAGGAACTTATTGTTTTGGTGTATGGGTAGACAAGTCAGTATATTATAATTCTTTGGTTCGTGTTTACTTGGACTCATTGGAGTCGGGAGCCCCGTAGCGACTCTGGGGTGCTGGGGCGGAGTAGGATGGACGGGGAGGGGTGTAGCGAGGAGCCTCGTAGGATCCAGACTCGGAGGATCCGGAAGACTCGTAGGATCCTGAAGACTCTGGGTAGTAAGCCTCACCCTCGTAGGTGACCTCGGCCACGTAGCCGTTGTCGCCGTCAACGTAGTATGTGACAGTCTGGAGACGACCGTCGGGAAGCTGCACGGAGTACGACCCCTGGGTGTTCTCACCGTCACGGGCCTCCTGGTGCTCAAAGTCATTCTCGGTTGAGTCGTCCTCCACATCCCACTCGAAGTTGTACTTGGCTTCAACAGACTCGCCGGAGGAGTGTTCGTAGGAGCCTTCATCCGAATCGGAACCAGATGATTCGTTGCTCTGAGAGAATATGAAAATAATTATTAGGATTAAGATGAGATAATTAGTATTGATAAAGAAGCAGTTTAATACACTGAGTTTATGTTTCTAAGGTAAATATCATTTTAAACAGTGTGTACCATTAGTAAGCAATCACTTCCTCATGATTATGGAAGAATAGTGTATAGTTCAGTAACTTAAGCTGTGTGCTGTACCTCAGGAGCCTGGTAGCTGTAGGAAGGCCTCTCGTCAGCGGCCACGGCAGCCACCGCCACCAGGAGGGCGAATACGATCTGTGGGGAGAAGAAAATGCCTTTAGTCTTTTGATATTATTACTGTAACAATTTATAGTCAATTGCATTTCCATATTTAATCCTACTGTATATGTCTATCAGGTATTCATTTCGGAGGAGTGTAATTGTATGAAATTGTCACCAAGGATACTATTCTAAAATATAGTAGAATTATACATCCCAGTTTAGGGTAGAGGGCTTACTGTACCTTTGAGTTCATTATGATGGTGCCGGAAGGACTGATGCCATACCCTGGACCGACCCTCCTTATATACCTGCCTGACTCTGTGACGTCATACGATAGACTCGGTTGGGGTCGCGGACGGAGTGGACTAGAGAGCCTTTATTAAATAGAGATTGAATAGCCGTTCACCTTGCTACCATTTCGAGGTCAGATATAGAATATTTGTTGATACATGGAATAGTTTTAGTTTATTCATTTTACTTGTGATATAGGCCTATATTAGTATTATGATAATAATAACAATAATAATAATTAATATTTGTATTATTATATGAAAGCGCATATCATCATCACAACTTAATAACATGTACACATTAATATATAGGTAGCATATAAAGGTCCTGCTCCTATTCCGTCACAAAACCATTCACAAGTCTTTGAAATATCTTGTTCACATAGAGACAAATGCGCCATCACTACTCATCTGCTCCTAACTTACATCCTATACTTGTTCCCCAGATGGTTTGGGTATAGAATATCTTGGGTACGAGTAATCTAGACCATTGTTGTTGTTTGTGTGAGCTTGTGTGTGTGTATGTGTGTGTTTATGAAGGAGACAAAAAAACAAAGCTGGCTGCAACAAGTGTCTTCCCCAAAGCTGAAAGAACGACTGTCGCCATTATAAAAGTGTATGTTTGTGGTGTATTGGAAATAAGTGTGGTTTGCTTGTTTAGTGTAATACAAATTAATAGGAGGAGAAGGTGTTTGTCAGAGCTAGCTGGAATACTCTCTGTGTAGGTGAGACAGAAACAGAAACAGTGAGAGAAACCAGACAAATGAAACAAGAGTTCCAGCCACTCCTTATCACAAGCCGTCGAGGCCTCCCCTGGGTATTGCCCTGCTCGATTATTGTCAACAATCTACCCCATCAATTATGCTCATGTAGGTGGGCAAAAAATGCAGTCACTGAATTTGTTATGTTTTCAATGGAAGAGTTTTGAATATAAATTATACAGTATGTATTTTAGGGCCATAAAATCATCGAACCATTCTGCTTCTACAATATCAGTAAGTGTCCCTGATGATATCGTGGCAAACGTACACAATCTTATATTTATAGTTATTATTATTAATAATATATATATTTTTTTTTGTGCGTATGGTGGAGAGAAACTCATTAGCCATTTCAGTATTCGAGAACGAGTTTTTAATATTAGTCTGTTTATCATTAAGCGAATTTATTCATTTTATAAAGGAATTAGAGGAAGTCAGAGGGATAGTTGAGATAGTTACTCTCTCTTTGATTCCAAGAGATCCTTTCTAAACTGCACACAATCGTCTAATAATAGCCAGATTATAATGAAGAAACGAGTCATTGTATCTTGCAGGGACTAATCCATTCAGTACCGATTACATCCTTTCCATTATATTCTGGTCACGATTAGGCGATTGTATTCAGCTTAGGAAGGACGTCTACCCATTCAAAGCCCGCAGATTATTTCAATTAATCCTTTAAGATACCATATATCCTTCCTAAGCTTCATAGAATTGTCTAAAAGGCAGCTGAAATAAAATGAAAAGTCGTCACCTATCTATCTATCTATATACTCGGGCCCAATCCCCAATTTTCCTATATTCTTGTTTGTTTTCCTTTTGATTTGTTTTTTAGGAGGGGGGGGGGGGGTTGCCGACTCAAGACAGAGCCAGAATAGGGACAACACAACAGAAAACAATGAACACACATAAACCAAAAAACATCCCAAGATCCCCCTTCTAGATAAATTTGTATATTTGTCAGTTGAAATTTCTCCTAAATTACATGCTCGCTACGAAACTCCTTTTTTTGTTAGCTTTCTGAGTGTTTCAAGAGATATATTTATCTTGAAACTTGTCTTATCATAAAGGCTATGATTAATGTATATATTATGTATATATGTACAAGTAAACACGTAAAGATAAAAAAGAACACCACTTAGGATGGAAGTATGTGTTAAAAAGAAGCTGATAAATATTCAGGAGTTGCCAGGTAATTTGTTAAGGGACTTGTGGCTGGTTTCTTGGTCTATCAATTAATTTATTTTTTAGTTTCCTCGCTAGACCTCCATCAAACTTAGAAAAACACCCCCTAGACCCCCCTTCAAGATATATTTGTAAATTTGTCGGTTGAACAAATTTCCCGGCCAAAGGCCGGTTACTTTTAAAATTACACGCTCGCTATTTGCTCGCCAGGGATAAATCGACACCTGAATGGCACGAAAGGTCTTAATATTGACAAAGAAATTGGGCGTAAAGTCTTAAAATCGCCAAACTAAATGACCGAACGTCTTAAAATCCGAAAACTAATGGGGCTAAGCATGAGGGAGAAGGGGGACCAGACAAACGGCCCATCGCCCCTAAAACCCCGATAGGTCGACCTAGAGAGTGACCCCTGGGACATCTAGTGGGGCAAATATTAACTAAGGTGAACACATAGGATGTACAGGCTCGCTATCGCTTGACAGGAAAATTCGACACCTAAATGGCACAAAATGTATTAATATTGACAAAGAAATGGGACGATAACAATGGGTTTCCAAAATCCAACCACGGAGAAGACAGAAAAGGAAAGAGTTACAGCAATGCAACATTTGGTTTCTGTGCAAGGACATACGTACTTTTAAATATCGGTATGTTACCAAATGAAACTCGCTGGGATGAAGCTGAACGAGTACTGGAAGCCGATATTTTGTTTTTGTTTTTTTATGAGTGTAAGATGTCTTGAGGCACATGGACCTTTTTGTTTTGTCTTTGTTTTTCCTTCCTGTTTAATGTCTCTTGAAAAAAATAAAAACAAATCTAAGGGAGTTTGTAGACGGGAAGAGGAAACAGGAATCGGAAGGAAGGAAGGAAATTACTGATGACGAGAACATAAGACTAAGTAAACACACATAGGAATACACTGGGAAAATGTAAAGCATAAGCACACTGAGCTAACTATGATATGTAAAGCATATATGCATTTATGATAATGTATATAATGAATGAAATTTGACGAACAAATATCATGATCAGGCTAAATTTCATCATATGAAAAGCTGAAGTGGAATTTAAACAAATACAGACCGTGTAATTTATGGTCACAGACACACAGCCAGTATAATGAATAAATATATCAGTATACATTTTGCCGTATACTAAATTTAGATATGAATCATACAGGTTATGAGTTGCCTGAAGACGGAGATAAAGAAATATATCTCTAAGGAAAAGGGCTATATATTTCACTCATAAAAAGTTAAAATGAGCTCACCACACACACACACACACACACACACACATATAAATCAGAGGATCGTAAAAGATTTGGTCATTGTATCATATTTATTTACCAATAAATTAATAATACCGAGTTAAATAAGTTATAAATGCTGCGAAAGTCAAATGATCGATGTAAATTATCTTAGAAAAAACATTTACAGGAAAGGAAAATATAATAGATGATAGTAGAAAAAGTGATGATGCATGAATAATCCACTTTCCTGGTCATGTTCATAATTAAAGTCATGAATGTGTCGAGATTAGGATCTCATAGATTCTAAAACCAAGATTGTTGTTTATGACTGAAATAATTCATTATGACACTCAAAACCAGGAACTTATTGTTTTGGTGTATGGGTAGGCAAGTCAGTATATTATAATTCTTTGGTTCGTGTTTACTTGGACTCATTGGAGTCAGGAGCCCCGTAGCGACTCTGGGGTGCTGGGGCGGAGTAGGATGGACGGGGAGGGGTGTAGCGAGGAGCCTCGTAGGATCCAGACTCGGAAGATCCGGAAGACTCGTAGGATCCTGAAGACTCTGGGTAGTAAGCCTCACCCTCGTAGGTGACCTCGGCCACGTAGCCGTTGTCGCCGTCAACGTAGTATGTGACAGTCTGGAGACGACCGTCGGGAAGCTGCACGGAGTACGACCCCTGGGTGTTCTCACCGTCACGGGCCTCCTGGTGCTCAAAGTCATTCTCGGTTGAGTCGTCCTCCACATCCCACTCGAAGTTGTACTTGGCTTCAACAGACTCGCCGGAGGAGTGCTCGTAGGAGCCTTCATCCGAATCGGAACCAGATGATTCGTTGCTCTGAGAGAATATGAAAATAATTATTAGGCTTAAGATGAGATAATTAGTATTGATAAAGAAGCAGTTTAATACACTGAGTTTATGTTTCTAAGGTAAATATAATTTAAAACAGTGTGTACCATTAGTAAGTACTCACTTCCTCATGATTATGGAAGAATAGTGTATAGTTCAGTAACTTAAGCTGTGTGCTGTACCTCAGGAGCCTGGTAGCTGTAGGAAGGCCTCTCGTCAGCGGCCACGGCAGCCACCGCCACCAGGAGGGCGAATACGATCTGTGGGGAGAAGAAAATGCCTTTAGTCTTTTGATATTATTACTGTAACAATTTATAGTCAATTGCATTTCCATATTTAATCCTACTGTATATGTCTATCAGGTATTCATTTCGGAGGAGTGTAATTGTATGAAATTGTCACCAAGGATATTATTCTAAAATATAGTAGAATTATACATCCCAGTTTAGGGTAGAGGGCTTACTGTACCTTTGAGTTCATTATGATGGTGCCGGAAGGACTGATGCCATACCCTGGACCGACACTCCTTATATACCTGCCTTACCCTGTGACGTCATACGAAGGACTCGGTTGGGGTCGCGGACGGAGTGGACTAGAGAGCCTTTATTAAATATAGATTGTATAGCCGTTCACCTTGCTACCATGTCGAGGTCAGATATAGAATATTTATTGATACATGGAATAGTTTTAGTTTATTCATTTTACTTGTGATATATATTTTTATTATGATAATAATAACAATAATAATAATTAATATTTGTATTATTATATGAAAGCGCATAACATCATCAAAACATAATAACATGCACAAATTAATATATACAGTAGGTATCATATAAAGGTCCTGCTCATATTCCGTCACAAATCCATTCACAAGTCTTGGAAATATCTTGTTCACATAGTGACAAATGCGCCATCACTACTCATCTGCTCCTAACTTACATCCTATACTTGTTCCCCAGATGGTTTGGGTATAGAATATCTTGGGTACGAGTAATCTAGACCATTGTTGTTGTTTGTGTGAGTTTGTGTGTGTGTATGTGTGTGTATGAAGGAGACAAAAATCAAAGCTGGCTGCAACAAGTGTCTTCCCCAAAGCTGAAAGAACGACAGTCGCCATTATAAAAGTGTATTTTTGTGGTGTATTGGAAATAAGTGTGGTTTGCTTGTTTAGTGTAATACAAATTAGTAGGAGGAGAAGGTGTTTGTGAGATCTAGCTGGAATACTCTCTGTGTAGCTGAGACAGAAACAGAAACAGTGAGAGAAACCAGACAAATGAAGCAGGAGCTCCAGCAACTCCTTATCACAAGCCGACGAGGCCTCCCCTGGGTATTGCCCTGCTCGATTAGTGTCAACAATCTACCCAATCAATTATGCTCATGTAGGTGGGCAAAAAATGCAGTCACTGAATTTGTTATGTTTTCAATGGAAGAGTTTTGAATATATACAGTATGTATTTTAGGGCCATAAAATCATCGAACCATTCTGCTTCTACAATATCAGTAAGTGTCCCTGATGATATCGTGGCAAACGTACACAATCTTATATTTATATTTATTATTATTAATAATATATATATATATTTTTTGTGCGTATGGTGGAGAGAAACTTATTAGCCATTTCAGTATTCGAGAACGAGTTTTTAAATATAGTCTGTTTATCATTAAGCGAATTTATTCATTTTATAAAGGAATTAGAGGAAGTCAGAGGGATAGTTGAGATAGTTACTCTCTCTTCGATTCCAAGAGATCCTTTCTAAACTGCACACAATCGTCTAATAATAGCCAGATTATAATGAAGAAACGAGTCATTGTATCTTGCAGGGACTAACCCTTTCAGTACCGATTACATCCTTTCCATTATATTCTGATCACGATTAGGCGATTGTATTCAGCTAAGGAAGGACGTCTACTCATTCAAAGCCCGCAGATTATCTCAATTAATCCTTTAAGATACCATATATCCTTCCTAAGCTTCATAGAATTGTCTAAAAGGTAGCCGAAATATAATGAAAAGTTGTCACCGGTACTATCTATCTATCTATATACTCAGGTCCAATCCCCAATATTCCTATATTATTATTTTTTTGTCTTTGTTTAGGGGGGGGGGGGGCCGACTCAGGACAGAGCCAGAATAGGGACAACAACAGAAAATAATGAACACACATAAACCAAAAAACATCCCAAGATCCCCCTTCTAGATAAATTTGTATATTTGTCAGTTGAAATGTCTCCTAAATTACAGGCTCGCTACGAAACTCCTTTTTTTGTTAGCTTTCTGAGTGTTTCAAGAGATATATTTATCTTGAAACTTGTCTTATCATAAAGGCTATGATTAATGTATATATTATGTATATATGTACAAGTAAACACGTAAAGATAAAAAAGAACACCACTTAGGATGGAAGTATGTGTTTAAAAGAAGCTGATCAATATTCAGGAGTTGCCAGGTAATTTGTTAAGGGACTAGTGGCTGGTTTCTTGGTCTATCAATTAATTTATTGTTTAGTTTCCTCGCTAGACCTCCATCAAACTTAGAAAAACACCCCCTAGACCCCCCTTCAAGATATATTTGTAAATTTGTCGGTTGAACAAATTTCCCGGCCAAAGGCCGGTTACTTTTAAAATTACAGGCTCGCTATTTGCTCGCCAGGAATAAATCGACACCTAAATGGCACGAAAGGTCTTAATATTGACAAAGAAATTGGGCGTAAAGTCTTAAAATCGCCAAACTAAATGACCGAACGTCTTAAAATCCGAAAACTAATGGGGCTAAGCATGAGGGAGAAGGGGGACCAGACAAACGGCCCATCGCCCCTAAAACCCCGATAGGTCGACCTAGAGCGTGACCCCTGGGACATCTAGTGGGGTAAATATTAACTAAGGTGAACACATAGGATGTACAGGCTCGCTATCGCTTGACAGGAAAATTCGACACCTAAATGGCACAAAATGTATTAATATTGACAAAGAAATGGGACGATAACAATGGGTTTCCAAAATCCAACCACGGAGAAGACAGAAAAGGAAAGAGTTACAGCAATGCAACATCTGGTTTCTGTGCAAGGACATACGTACTTTTAAATATCGGTATGTTACCAAATGAAACACGCTCGGATGAAGCTGAACGAGTACTGGAAGCCGATATTTTGTGTTTGTTTTTTTATGAGTGTAAGATGTCTTGAGGCACATGGACCTTTTTGTTTTGTCTTTGTTTTTCCTTCCTGTTTAATGTCTCTTGAAAAAATAAAAACAAATCTAAGGGAGTTTGTAGACGGGAAGAGTAAACTGGAATCGGAAGGAAGGAAGGAAATTACTGATGACGAGAACATAAGACTAAGTAAACACACACACATAGGAATACACTGGGAAAATGTAAAGCATAAGCACACTGAGCTAACTATGAAATGTGAAGCATATATACATTTATGATAATGAATATAATGAATGAAATTTGACGAACAAATATCATGATCAGGCTAAATTTCATCATATGAAAAGCTGAAGTGGAATTTAAACAAATACAGACCGTGTAATTTATGGTCACAGACACACAGCCAGTATAATGAATAAATATATCAGTATACATTTTGCCGTATACTAAATTCAGATATGAATCATACAGGTTATGAGTTGCCTGAAGACGGAGATAAAGAAATATATCTCTAAGGAAAAGGGCTATATATTTGACTCATAAAAAGTTAAAATGAGCTCACCACACACACACACACACACACACACAGATAAATCAGAGGATCGTAAAAGACTTGGTCATTGTATCATATTTATTTACCAATAAATTAATAATACCGAATTAATAAGTTATAAATGCTGCGAAAGTCAAATGATCGATGTAAATTATCTTAGAAAAAACATTTACAGGAAAGGAAAATATAAGAGATGATAGTAGAAAAAGTGATGATGCATGAATAATCCACTTTCCTGGTCGTGTTCATAATTAAAGTCATGAATGTGTCTTGAGATTAGGATCTCATAGATTCTAAAACCAAGATTGTTGTTTATGACTGAAATAATTCATTATGACACTCAAAACCAGGAACTTATTGTTTTGGTGTATGGGTAGACAAGTCAGTATATTATAATTCTTTGGTTCGTGTTTACTTGGACTCATTGGAGTCAGGAGCCCCGTAGCGACTCTGGGGTGCTGGGGCGGAGTAGGATGGACGGGGAGGGGTGTAGCGAGGAGCCTCGTAGGATCCAGACTCGGAGGATCCGGAAGACTCGTAGGATCCTGAAGACTCTGGGTAGTAAGCCTCACCCTCGTAGGTGACCTCGGCCACGTAGCCGTTGTCGCCGTCAACGTAGTATGTGACAGTCTGGAGACGACCGTCGGGAAGCTGCACGGAGTACGACCCCTGGGTGTTCTCACCGTCACGGGCCTCCTGGTGCTCAAAGTCATTCTCGGTTGAGTCGTCCTCCACATCCCACTCGAAGTTGTACTTGGCTTCAACAGACTCGCCGGAGGAGTGTTCGTAGGAGCCTTCATCCGAATCGGAACCAGATGATTCGTTGCTCTGAGAGAATATGAAAATAATTATTAGGATTAAGATGAGATAATTAGTATTGATAAAGAAGCAGTTTAATACACTGAGTTTATGTTTCTAAGGTAAATATCATTTTAAACAGTGTGTACCATTAGTAAGCAATCACTTCCTCATGATTATGGAAGAATAGTGTATAGTTCAGTAACTTAAGCTGTGTGCTGTACCTCAGGAGCCTGGTAGCTGTAGGAAGGCCTCTCGTCAGCGGCCACGGCAGCCACCGCCACCAGGAGGGCGAATACGATCTGTGGGGAGAAGAAAATGCCTTTAGTCTTTTGATATTATTACTGTAACAATTTATAGTCAATTGCATTTCCATATTTAATCCTACTGTATATGTCTATCAGGTATTCATTTCGGAGGAGTGTAATTGTATGAAATTGTCACCAAGGATACTATTCTAAAATATAGTAGAATTATACATCCCAGTTTAGGGTAGAGGGCTTACTGTACCTTTGAGTTCATTATGATGGTGCCGGAAGGACTGATGCCATACCCTGGACCGACCCTCCTTATATACCTGCCTGACTCTGTGACGTCATACGAAAGACTCGGTTGGGGTCGCGGACGGAGTGGACTAGAGAGCCTTTATTAAATAGAGATTGAATAGCCGTTCACCTTGCTACCATTTCGAGGTCAGATATAGAATATTTGTTGATACATGGAATAGTTTTAGTTTATTCATTTTACTTGTGATATAGGCCTATATTAGTATTATGATAATAATAACAATAATAATAATTAATATTTGTATTATTATATGAAAGCGCATATCATCATCACAACTTAATAACATGTACACATTAATATATAGGTAGCATATAAAGGTCCTGCTCCTATTCCGTCACAAAACCATTCACAAGTCTTTGAAATATCTTGTTCACATAGAGACAAATGCGCCATCACTACTCATCTGCTCCTAACTTACATCCTATACTTGTTCCCCAGATGGTTTGGGTATAGAATATCTTGGGTACGAGTAATCTAGACCATTGTTGTTGTTTGTGTGAGCTTGTGTGTGTGTATGTGTGTGTTTATGAAGGAGACAAAAAAACAAAGCTGGCTGCAACAAGTGTCTTCCCCAAAGCTGAAAGAACGACTGTCGCCATTATAAAAGTGTATGTTTGTGGTGTATTGGAAATAAGTGTGGTTTGCTTGTTTAGTGTAATACAAATTAATAGGAGGAGAAGGTGTTTGTCAGAGCTAGCTGGAATACTCTCTGTGTAGGTGAGACAGAAACAGAAACAGTGAGAGAAACCAGACAAATGAAACAAGAGTTCCAGCCACTCCTTATCACAAGCCGTCGAGGCCTCCCCTGGGTATTGCCCTGCTCGATTATTGTCAACAATCTACCCAATCAATTATGCTCATGTAGGTGGGCAAAAAATGCAGTCACTGAATTTGTTATGTTTTCAATGGAAGAGTTTTGAATATAAATTATACAGTATGTATTTTAGGGCCATAAAATCATCGAACCATTCTGCTTCTACAATATCAGTAAGTGTCCCTGATGATATCGTGGCAAACGTACACAATCTTATATTTATATTTATTATTATTAATAATATATATATATTTTTTTTGTGCGTATGGTGGAGAGAAACTCATTAGCCATTTCAGTATTCGAGAACGAGTTTTTAATATTAGTCTGTTTATCATTAAGCGAATTTATTCATTTTATAAAGGAATTAGAGGAAGTCAGAGGGATAGTTGAGATAGTTACTCTCTCTTTGATTCCAAGAGATCCTTTCTAAACTGCACACAATCGTCTAATAATAGCCAGATTATAATGAAGAAACGAGTCATTGTATCTTGCAGGGACTAATCCATTCAGTACCGATTACATCCTTTCCATTATATTCTGGTCACGATTAGGCGATTGTATTCAGCTTAGGAAGGACGTCTACCCATTCAAAGCCCGCAGATTATTTCAATTAATCCTTTAAGATACCATATATCCTTCCTAAGCTTCATAGAATTGTCTAAAAGGCAGCTGAAATAAAATGAAAAGTCGTCACCTATCTATCTATCTATATACTCGGGCCCAATCCCCAATTTTCCTATATTCTTGTTTGTTTTCCTTTTGATTTGTTTTTTAGGAGGGGGGGGGGGGGTTGCCGACTCAAGACAGAGCCAGAATAGGGACAACACAACAGAAAACAATGAACACACATAAACCAAAAAACATCCCCAAGATCCCCTTCTAGATAAATTTGTATATTTGTCAGTTGAAATTTCTCCTAAATTACATGCTCGCTACGAAACTCCTTTTTTTGTTAGCTTTCTGAGTGTTTCAAGAGATATATTTATCTTGAAACTTGTCTTATCATAAAGGCTATGATTAATGTATATATTATGTATATATGTACAAGTAAACACGTAAAGATAAAAAAGAACACCACTTAGGATGGAAGTATGTGTTAAAAAGAAGCTGATAAATATTCAGGAGTTGCCAGGTAATTTGTTAAGGGACTTGTGGCTGGTTTCTTGGTCTATCAATTAATTTATTTTTTAGTTTCCTCGCTAGACCTCCATCAAACTTAGAAAAACACCCCCTAGACCCCCCTTCAAGATATATTTGTAAATTTGTCGGTTGAACAAATTTCCCGGCCAAAGGCCGGTTACTTTTAAAATTACACGCTCGCTATTTGCTCGCCAGGGATAAATCGACACCTGAATGGCACGAAAGGTCTTAATATTGACAAAGAAATTGGGCGTAAAGTCTTAAAATCGCCAAACTAAATGACCGAACGTCTTAAAATCCGAAAACTAATGGGGCTAAGCATGAGGGAGAAGGGGGACCAGACAAACGGCCCATCGCCCCTAAAACCCCGATAGGTCGACCTAGAGAGTGACCCCTGGGACATCTAGTGGGGCAAATATTAACTAAGGTGAACACATAGGATGTACAGGCTCGCTATCGCTTGACAGGAAAATTCGACACCTAAATGGCACAAAATGTATTAATATTGACAAAGAAATGGGACGATAACAATGGGTTTCCAAAATCCAACCACGGAGAAGACAGAAAAGGAAAGAGTTACAGCAATGCAACATTTGGTTTCTGTGCAAGGACATACGTACTTTTAAATATCGGTATGTTACCAAATGAAACTCGCTCGGATGAAGCTGAACGAGTACTGGAAGCCGATTTTTTTTTTTTTTTTTTTTTATGAGTGTAAGATGTCTTGAGGCACATGGACCTTTTTGTTTTGTCTTTGTTTTTCCTTCCTGTTTAATGTCTCTTGAAAAAAATAAAAACAAATCTAAGGGAGTTTGTAGACGGGAAGAGGAAACAGGAATCGGAAGGAAGGAAGGAAATTACTGATGACGAGAACATAAGACTAAGTAAACACACACACATAGGAATACACTGGGAAAATGTAAAGCATAAGCACACTGAGCTAACTATGATATGTAAAGCATATATGCATTTATGATAATGTATATAATGAATGAAATTTGACGAACAAATATCATGATCAGGCTAAATTTCATCATATGAAAAGCTGAAGTGGAATTTAAACAAATACAGACCGTGTAATTTATGGTCACAGACACACAGCCAGTATAATGAATAAATATATCAGTATACATTTTGCCGTATACTAAATTTAGATATGAATCATACAGGTTATGAGTTGCCTGAAGACGGAGATAAAGAAATATATCTCTAAGGAAAAGGGCTATATATTTCACTCATAAAAAGTTAAAATGAGCTCACCACACACACACACACATACACACACATATAAATCAGAGGATCGTAAAAGATTTGGTCATTGTATCATATTTATTTACCAATAAATTAATAATACCGAGTTAAATAAGTTATAAATGCTGCGAAAGTCAAATGATCGATGTAAATTATCTTAGAAAAAACATTTACAGGAAAGGAAAATATAATAGATGATAGTAGAAAAAGTGATGATGCATGAATAATCCACTTTCCTGGTCATGTTCATAATTAAAGTCATGAATGTGTCGAGATTAGGATCTCATAGATTCTAAAACCAAGATTGTTGTTTATGACTGAAATAATTCATTATGACACTCAAAACCAGGAACTTATTGTTTTGGTGTATGGGTAGGCAAGTCAGTATATTATAATTCTTTGGTTCGTGTTTACTTGGACTCATTGGAGTCAGGAGCCCCGTAGCGACTCTGGGGTGCTGGGGCGGAGTAGGATGGACGGGGAGGGGTGTAGCGAGGAGCCTCGTAGGATCCAGACTCGGAAGATCCGGAAGACTCGTAGGATCCTGAAGACTCTGGGTAGTAAGCCTCACCCTCGTAGGTGACCTCGGCCACGTAGCCGTTGTCGCCGTCAACGTAGTATGTGACAGTCTGGAGACGACCGTCGGGAAGCTGCACGGAGTACGACCCCTGGGTGTTCTCACCGTCACGGGCCTCCTGGTGCTCAAAGTCATTCTCGGTTGAGTCGTCCTCCACATCCCACTCGAAGTTGTACTTGGCTTCAACAGACTCGCCGGAGGAGTGCTCGTAGGAGCCTTCATCCGAATCGGAACCAGATGATTCGTTGCTCTGAGAGAATATGAAAATAATTATTAGGCTTAAGATGAGATAATTAGTATTGATAAAGAAGCAGTTTAATACACTGAGTTTATGTTTCTAAGGTAAATATAATTTAAAACAGTGTGTACCATTAGTAAGTACTCACTTCCTCATGATTATGGAAGAATAGTGTATAGTTCAGTAACTTAAGCTGTGTGCTGTACCTCAGGAGCCTGGTAGCTGTAGGAAGGCCTCTCGTCAGCGGCCACGGCAGCCACCGCCACCAGGAGGGCGAATACGATCTGTGGGGAGAAGAAAATGCCTTTAGTCTTTTGATATTATTACTGTAACAATTTATAGTCAATTGCATTTCCATATTTAATCCTACTGTATATGTCTATCAGGTATTCATTTCGGAGGAGTGTAATTGTATGAAATTGTCACCAAGGATATTATTCTAAAATATAGTAGAATTATACATCCCAGTTTAGGGTAGAGGGCTTACTGTACCTTTGAGTTCATTATGATGGTGCCGGAAGGACTGATGCCATACCCTGGACCGACACTCCTTATATACCTGCCTTACCCTGTGACGTCATACGAAGGACTCGGTTGGGGTCGCGGACGGAGTGGACTAGAGAGCCTTTATTAAATATAGATTGTATAGCCGTTCACCTTGCTACCATGTCGAGGTCAGATATAGAATATTTATTGATACATGGAATAGTTTTAGTTTATTCATTTTACTTGTGATATATATTTTTATTATGATAATAATAACAATAATAATAATTAATATTTGTATTATTATATGAAAGCGCATAACATCATCAAAACATAATAACATGCACAAATTAATATATACAGTAGGTATCATATAAAGGTCCTGCTCATATTCCGTCACAAATCCATTCACAAGTCTTGGAAATATCTTGTTCACATATTGACAAATGCGCCATCACTACTCATCTGCTCCTAACTTACATCCTATACTTGTTCCCCAGATGGTTTGGGTATAGAATATCTTGGGTACGAGTAATCTAGACCATTGTTGTTGTTTGTGTGAGTTTGTGTGTGTGTATGTGTGTGTGTATGAAGGAGACAAAAATCAAAGCTGGCTGCAACAAGTGTCTTCCCCAAAGCTGAAAGAACGACAGTCGCCATTATAAAAGTGTATTTTTGTGGTGTATTGGAAATAAGTGTGGTTTGCTTGTTTAGTGTAATACAAATTAGTAGGAGGAGAAGGTGTTTGTGAGATCTAGCTGGAATACTCTCTGTGTAGCTGAGACAGAAACAGAAACAGTGAGAGAAACCAGACAAATGAAGCAGGAGCTCCAGCAACTCCTTATCACAAGCCGACGAGGCCTCCCCTGGGTATTGCCCTGCTCGATTAGTGTCAACAATCTACCCAATCAATTATGCTCATGTAGGTGGGCAAAAAATGCAGTCACTGAATTTGTTATGTTTTCAATGGAAGAGTTTTGAATATATACAGTATGTATTTTAGGGCCATAAAATCATCGAACCATTCTGCTTCTACAATATCAGTAAGTGTCCCTGATGATATCGTGGCAAACGTACACAATCTTATATTTATATTTATTATTATTAATAATATATATATATATTTTTTGTGCGTATGGTGGAGAGAAACTTATTAGCCATTTCAGTATTCGAGAACGAGTTTTTAAATATAGTCTGTTTATCATTAAGCGAATTTATTCATTTTATAAAGGAATTAGAGGAAGTCAGAGGGATAGTTGAGATAGTTACTCTCTCTTCGATTCCAAGAGATCCTTTCTAAACTGCACACAATCGTCTAATAATAGCCAGATTATAATGAAGAAACGAGTCATTGTATCTTGCAGGGACAAACCCTTTCAGTACCGATTACATCCTTTCCATTATATTCTGATCACGATTAGGCGATTGTATTCAGCTAAGGAAGGACGTCTACTCATTCAAAGCCCGCAGATTATCTCAATTAATCCTTTAAGATACCATATATCCTTCCTAAGCTTCATAGAATTGTCTAAAAGGTAGCCGAAATATAATGAAAAGTTGTCACCGGTACTATCTATCTATCTATATACTCAGGTCCAATCCCCAATATTCCTATATTATTATTTTTTTGTCTTTGTTTAGGGGGTGGGGGGGGGGGGGGCCGACTCAGGACAGAGCCAGAATAGGGACAACAACAGAAAATAATGAACACACATAAACCAAAAAACATCCCAAGATCCCCCTTCTAGATAAATTTGTATATTTGTCAGTTGAAATGTCTCCTAAATTACAGGCTCGCTACGAAACTCCTTTTTTTTTAGCTTTCTGAGTGTTTCAAGAGATATATTTATCTTGAGACTTGTCTTATCATAAAGGCTATGATTAATGTATATATTATGTATATATGTACATGTAAACACGTAAAGATAAAACAGAACACCACTTAGGATGGAAGTGTGTGTTTAAAAGAAGCTGATAAATATTCAGGAGTTGCCAGGTAATTTGTTAAGGGACTAGTGGTTGGTTTCTTGGTCTATCAATTAATTTATTTTTTAGTTTCCTCGCTATACCTCCATCAAACTTAGAAAAACACCCCCTAGACCCCCCTTCAAGATATATTTGTAAATTTTTCGGTTGAAAAAAAATTCCGGCCAAAGGCCGGTTACTTTTAAAATTACAGGCTCGCTATTTGCTCGCCAGGAATATTTCGACACCTAAATGGCACGAAACGTAATATTGACAAAGAAATTGGGCGTAGTCTTAAAATCGGCAAACTAAATGACCGAACGTCTTAAAATTCGAAAACTAATGGGGGCTAAGCATGAGGGAGAAGGGGCACCAGACAAACGGCCCATCGCCCCTAAAACCCCGATAGGTCGACCTAGAGAGTGACCCCTGGGACATCTAGTGGGGCAAATATTAACTAAGGTGAAAACATAGGATGTACAGGCTCGCTATCGCTTGACAGGAAAATTCGACACCTAAATGGCACAAAATGTATTAATATTGACAAAGAAATGGGACGATAACAATGGGTTTCCAAAATCCAACCACGGAGAAGACAGAAAAGGAAAGAGTTACAGCAATGCAACATCCGGTTTCTGTGCAAGGACATACGTACTTTTAAATATGGGTATGTTACCAAATGAAACTCGCTCGGATGAAGCTGAACGAGTACTGGAAGCCGATATTTTTTGTTTGTTTTTTTATGAGTGTAAGATGTCTTGAGGCACATGGACCTTTTTGTTTTGTCTTGTTTTTCCTTCCTGTTTAATGTATCTTGAAACAAATAAAAACAAATCTAAGGGAGTTTGTAGACGGGAAGAGGAAACAGGAATCGGAAGGAAGGAAGGAAATTACTGATGACGAGAAAATAAGACTAAGTAAACACACACACATAGGAATACACTGGGAAAATGTAAAGCATAAGCACACTGAGCTAACTATGATATGTAAAACATATATACATTTATGATAATGTATATAATGAATGAAATTTGACGAACAAATATCATGATCAGGCTAAATTTCATCATATTATTGTTATTATTATTATATGAGATGCCGAAGTCTCCAACCAGGGTGCAGAAACACCATCAAGATCAATCCACATAAAACACCCGGAGGCACTGGAGAGAGACTATGGCAACTTAGGAAAAAATAAAAACACACACTGTATACTGTACTGTACATATACAGATTGTAAACACAGACAACATATTATGCAGTGGAGGATATCAAGCTTAAATATAATACAATAAAATAGAATAAAATAAGTTTAAAAATTAGAATTAATGCTGCAAAAAAGCATTAACTCTAGACTTAAAAATGGAGATATTAGCTGAATTGACTAGCTCATTTGGCAACTTATTCCACAAGTCAACCATGGCCGGCACAAAACACCGTGAAAACTGTGTAGTAGAAAAATTAACACGGCTCATGGCAAGATAATTAAGATTGCTTGTGAATCTAGTTGCACGAGCCCGGACATAGGGCCCAGGCAGAACCCCATGTAAGGGATGCCGAGGGTTGTTAAAAACTTTAAATAAAAGACTAAGGGCACCAACTTTACGTCGATGACACAGATCAAAAGACAAATTAGGTAGAATAAAACTGATGGAATTTAGCGACCTGTCAAGCAACTTGAGATGGCAGTCAGCTGCTGACAACCAGACAGGTGAGCAGTACTCGAAATGTGGCAAAATAAAAGCATAAAAAGACTTGATAACTGTGGCGTCACAAGCAAATGTTTTATAATATGAAAAGCTGAAGTGGAATGTAAACAAATACAGACCGTGTAATTTATGGTCACAGACACACAGCCAGTATAATGAATAAATATATCAGTATACATTTTGCCGTATACTAAATTCAGATATGAATCATACAGGTTATGAGTTGCCTGAAGACGGAGATAAAGAAATATATATCTAAGGAAAAGGGCTATATATTTCACTCATGAAAAGTTGAAATGAGCTCACCACACACACACACACACACACACACACACACACACACACACAGATAAATCAGAGGATCGTAAAAGATTTGGTCATTGTATCATATTTATTTACCAATAAATTAATAATACCGAATTAAATAAGTTATAAATGCTGCGAAAGTCAAATGATCGATGTAAATTATCTTAGAAAAAACATTTACAGGAAAGGAAAATATAATAGATGATAGTAGAAAAAGTGATGATGCATGAATAATCCACTTTCCTGGTCGTGTTCATAATTAAAGTCATGAATGTGTCTTGAGATTAGGATTTCATAGATTCTAAAACCAAGATTGTTGTTTATGACTGAAATAATTCATTATGACACTCAAAACCAGGAACTTATTGTTTTGTTGTATGGGTAGGCAAGTCAGTATATTATAATTCTTTGGTTCATGTTTACTTGGACTCGTTGGAGTCAGGAGCCCCGTAGCGACTCTGGGGTGCTGGGGCGGAGTAGGATGGACGGGGAGGGGTGTAGCGAGGAGCCTCGTAGGATCCAGACTCGGAGGACCCGGAAGACTCGTAGGATCCTGAAGACTCTGGGTAGTAAGCCTCACCCTCGTAGGTGACCTCGGCCACGTAGCCGTTGTCGCCGTCAACGTAGTATGTGACAGTCTGGAGACGACCATCGGGAAGCTGCACGGAGTACGACCCCTGGGTGTTCTCACCGTCACGGGCCTCCTGGTGCTCAAAGTCATTCTCGGTTGAGTCGTCCTCCACATCCCACTCGAAGTTGTACTTGGCCTCAACAGACTCGCCGGAGGAGTGCTCGTAGGAGCCTTCATCGGAATCGGAATCGGAACCAGATGATTCATTGCTCTGAGAGAATATGAAAATAATGATTAGGCTTAAGATGAGATAATTAGTATTGATAAAGAAGCAGTTTAATACACTGAGTATATATTTCTAAGGTAAATAACATCTTAAATAGTGTGTACCATTAGTAAGCACTCACTACCTCATGATTATGGAAGAACAGTGTATAGTTCAGTAACTTAAGCTGTGTGCTGTACCTCAGGAGCCTGGTAGCTGTAGGAAGGCCTCTCGTCAGCGGCCACGGCAGCCACCACCACCAGGAGGGCGAATACGATCTGTGGGGAGAAGAAAATGCCTTTAGTCTTTTGATATTATTACTGTAACAATTTATAGTCAATTGCATTTCCATATTTAATCCTACTGTATATGTCTATCAGGTAGTCATTTCGGAGGAGTGTAATTGTATGAAATTGTCACCAAGGATATTATTCTAAAATATAGTAGAATTATACATCCCAGTTTAGGGTAGAGGGCTTACTGTACCTTTGAGTTCATTATGATGGTGCCGGAAGGACTGATGCCAAACCCTGGACCGACCCTCCTTATATACCTGCCTGACTCTGTGACGTCATGCGAAGGACTCGGTCGGGGTCGCGGACGGAGTGAACTACAGAGCCTTTATTAAATAGAGATTGTATAGCCGTTCACCTTGCTACCATCTCGAGGTCAGATATAGAATATTTGTTGATACATTGAATAGTTTTAGTTTATTCATTTTACTTGTGATATATATTATTTTTATGATAATAATAACAAT
This sequence comes from Paralithodes platypus, assembly GCA_032716605.1. Classification (NCBI taxonomy): domain Eukaryota; kingdom Metazoa; phylum Arthropoda; class Malacostraca; order Decapoda; family Lithodidae; genus Paralithodes; species Paralithodes platypus. The sequence continues at coordinate 10,591,346 of CM064530.1, read as the reverse complement.
AATAATAATTAATATTTGTATTATTATATGAAAGCGCATAACATCATCAAAGCATAATAACATGTACACATTAATATATAGGTAGCATATAAAGGAAGAGAGTAAGAGAGTATGGGTCTGTGGGTTCAAGGATTGTGTGGGTGAGAATGAAAGTAGGAATACAAACATGGGTGATTGTATGCGTGTATGCCCCGACAGAGGATATACTTGAAAGAAAGAAAGAGGAGTTCTGGATGAATGTGGAGGCGTGCCTGGAGAAGTTTGACAAGAACGAAATAATATTTCTGATTGGGGATATGAATGGTAAGGTGGGTGATAGGAAAGTTGAGGGAGTGGTGGGAGGGTGGGGGGTACCATCAGAGGTGAATGGGAATGGTAGTGCACTTGTGGACGTATGTGTGGGGAGGAGGCTGTGGATAGCCAACACCTTCTTCCGACACAGAATGATCCACAGGTACACGTGGAAACGGATGTTGACGATGAAGGATAAGACAGTGGTGGAACGAAAGTCATTGATTGATTATATATGTGTGGATGAACGAATGAAGAAATCTGTGATGGATGCTAGGGTGTATAGGGGTATTGGAGGGGGTCTGTCTGATCATTATGTAGTGGTAGCTAAGGTTAGGTTACAAAAGAAGTGGGTGAGGAGAGCTGGAGGGAGGCGAGAGGAGGGTGGAATGGTGAGGAGGGTGGAGACGTTGCAGGAGGAGGAAGTCAGGGAGGAGTACAGGAGAGCAGTGGAAAGACGACTAGGTGGGTTCGACCTGGAAGTTATGGAGGAAGTGGAGGAGATGAGCAAGGTGTTTAAGGATGAAATCTGTGCAGCATGTGATGAGGTGTGTGGAGTGAGGAAAAGAGGGAGGGGAGTGAAAGGTACAGCATGGTGGACAGAAGAGGTAAGAATAGCTGTGGAAGAAAAGAAGAAAGCATATAGAAAGTGGTTGGGTAGTAGAGGGAATGAAGATTCCGAGAGACAGAAACGAGCGAGGTACGTGGAGAGTAAGAGGGTGGTGAAGAGAGTAGTGAAGGAAAGTAAGAGAAGAGTAGATGAGGAATTTGGAAGGAATCTGAGTGTAAAATGGAGGGAGAGTAAGAAACTGTTCTGGAAAGAAGTCAAGAAAGTTAGGGAAGGTAGCAAGGGAAACAGTAAGGGTGTGAAAGATAAGAATGGGAGAATGCTAGCCGAGAAGCAAGAGAGAGTCGAAAGATGGAGGGAGTACTTCAGTGAGTTGCTAAATGTAAGGAATGAAGAGCCAGCAAACATAGCTGGATATGGTATGGGAGGGAGAAGAAGAGAAGTAGTGGAGGAGGAGGTGGGGATCAGGAGGTCAGAAGTGTGGGAAGCCATGAAAAAAGTGAAGTTGGGGAAAGCACCAGGAACAGATGGAGTGTGTGGGGAAATGTTGAGGTATGGTGGTGAGATAGTGATAGAATGGGTATGGAAAATGTGCAAACTAGCATGGGAGAAGGGGAGTGCACCCTATGACTGGAAGACTGGCATAATAGTCCCCCTATATAAGGGCAAAGGGGAAAGAGGAGTGTCTGGTAACCACCGAGGAATATGTCTTCTAAGCGTAGTAGGGAAGGTATACAGTAGGGTAGTGATTGAGAGAGTGAGAGTGAGAACGGAGAAATGGATAGGCGATGAGCAGGGAGGTTTTAGGAAGGGAAGAGGATGTGTAGATCAGATTTTTACCCTGAATTGTGTTGTGGAGAAGTATCTGGAGAAGAAACAAAAGATGTATGTTGCTTTATGGACTTGGAGAAGGCCTATGACAGAGTGGATAGAGAAGGTTTGTGGAAAGTACTAAGAATATACGGAGTAGAGGGCAAGTTGCTGAAAGCAGTGAAGAGCATGTATGAGGGTGCAAAGGCGGCAGTACGTGTGGAGAGTGAGCAGAGCGAGTTCTTTGACCTGAATGTTGGTTTGAAACAGGGGTGTGTGATGTCCCTGTGGTTGTTTACTGTATATATGGATGGAGTCATGAAAGAAATACTATCAAGAGCAGTGGATGTTGGTGTATCGCTGAAAAGGGAGGGAATTGAGTGGAAGCTACCTATACTGCTGTTTGCGGATGATACAGTTCTGATGAGTGATAATGAATGGGAGTTGCAGGGTCTGGTAAATGAGTTTGGAACAGTGTGCGAAAAACGGAATTTGAAGGTAAATACAGGGAAGAGCAAGGTTATGGTCTTCGAAAGGGGTGAAGTCACAGAGTGTGAGGTGAAGCTGAACGGTCAGGCTATGGAGATCGTCAACTCTTTTAAGTATCTGGGCAGTGTGTTGAGTAAAGATGGAACTATGGATGAAGAAGTGCGGGAGAGGGTACAACAGGGGAAGAGGGTTGTAGGAACGCTAAAAGCAGTAACAAGAAATAGGGTGGTCAGTATGGAAGTGAAGAAGTCCTTGCATGACAGTGTGGTAATCCCGACACTGACTTACGGAAGCGAAGCATGGACGTTGGTTGAGAGACTCAGACCAAGAGTGAGAGCAGTGGAAATGAATTACTTAAGGAGTGCGTGTGCGGAGTTACATGGAGGGATAGACAGACTAATGAGGAAGTAAGAAGGAGGTGTGGTGTGGAGGTAGATGTGCTGGAAAGTGTGAAAAGGAACAACTTGAGATGGTTCGGCCATATGGAACGTATGGAAAGCGAGAGAATGACTAAGAGGGTGTACGAGAGCGAGGTGCAGGGACAGAGAGGGAGAGGTAGACCGAATATGAGGTGGAAGGATGGAGTGAGGAAGTACATGAACGAAGGCGGTGCTGGTTGGGGGGAGGGGCGTCGACTGACTGGGGACAGAGGTGCATGGGGGCGGTTCGTTCGTGGCCACCCCTTCGGGGATCACGGCGTCAGGCAATAGATAGATAGATAGATATAAAGGTCCTGCTCCTATTCCGTCACAAATCCATTCACAAGTGTTTGAAATATTTTGTTCACATAGAGACAAATGCACCATCACTACTCATCTGCTCCTAACTTACATCCTATACTTGTTCCCCAGATGGTTTGGGTACGAGTAATCTAGACCATTGTTGTTGTTTGCGTGAGTTTGTGTGTGTGTATGTGTGTGTGTATGAAGGAGACAAAAATCAAAGCTGGCTGCAACAAGTGTCTTCCCCAAAGCTGAAAGAACGACAGTCGCCATTATAAAAGTGTATTTGTGTGGTGTATTGGAAATAAGTGTGGTTTGCTTGTTTAATGTAATACAAATTAATAGGAGGAGAAGGTGTTTGTGAGAGCTAGCTGGAATACTCTCTGTGTAGGTGAGACAGAAACAGAAACAGTGAGAGAAACCAGACAAATGAAACAGGAGTTCCAGCCACTCCTTATCACAAGCCGTCGAGGCCTCCCCTGGGTATTGCCCTGCTCGATTAGTGTCAACAATCTACCCAATCAATTATGCTCATGTAGGTGGGCAAAAAATGCAGTCACTGAATTTGTTATGTTTTCAATGGAAGAGTTTTGAATATATACAGTATGTATTTTAGGGTCATAAAATCATCGAACCATTCTGCTTCTACAATATCAGTAAGTGTCCCAGATGATATCGTGGCAAATGTACACAATCTTATATTTATATTTATTATTATTAATAATATATATATATTTTTTTGTGCGTGTGGTGGAGAGAAACTCATTAGCCATTTCAGTGTTCGAGAACGATTTTTTTTATATTAGTCTGTTTATCATTAAGCGAATTTATTCATTTTATAAAGGAATTAGAGGAAGCCGGAGGGATAGTTGAGATAGTTACTCTCTATTTAATTCCAAGAGATCCTTTCTAAACTGCACACAATCGTCTAATAATAGCCAGATTATAATGAAGAAACGAGTCATTGTATCTTGCAGGGACTAACCCATTCAGTACCGATTACATCCTTTCCATTATATTCTGGTCACGATTAGGCGATTGTATTCAGCTTAGGAAGGACGTCTACCCATTCTAAGCCCGCAGATTATCTCAATTAATCCTTTAATATACCATATATCCTTGCTAAGCTTCATAGAATTGTCTAAAAGGTAGCTGAAATATAATGAAAAGTCGTCACCGGTACTATCGATCTATCTATATACTCAGGCCCAATCCCCAATATTCCTATATTCCTTTTTGTTGGCTTTGTTTAGGGGGGGGGGGGGGCCCGACTCAAGACAGAGCCAGAATAGGGACAACACAATAGAAAACAATGAACACACATAAACAAAGAAACATCCTCAAGATCCCCCTTCTAGATAAATTTGTATATTTGTCAGTTGAAATTTCTCCTAAATTACAGGCTCGCTACGAAACTCCTTTTTTTGTTAGCTTTCTGAATGTTTCAAGAGATATATTTATCTTGCAACTTGTCTTATCATAAAGGCTATGATTAATGTATATATTATGTAGATATGTACAAGTAAACACGTACAGATAAACAAAACACCACTTAGGATGGAAGTATGTTGTTGTTGTTGTTGTTGTTCCCCAAGCTGCCTGGCCGAACAGCCCCAAGGCCCCGAGTAAGGCCAAGGCCATAAACGAGCGCCCCCACAGAACCCTCTCTGCCGACCACAATAAAGACTGGGTGACCGAAGCCACTGCATGGCGAGGAGCTGAGAGGGTGCGTAAACGCCCGGGAAACCAAAGCCCCACCCAGGGCCCTGTGCCCCTCAGCAATTATGAAGAGAAAGTTGAGGGGCAAAGGAATAATGTGACACTTTAGCTTCCAATCTTGGTAGATTGGGAGGTCAATCCACGGAAGAGACGCCGTCACTTGAGATTTAGAAAATATATAAGTAAAAGGAACAGTCAGAGTAAGCTATGGGTATGGCAGAGATCGCTCAGGTCTCACTCTGATAGACCAGTCCATCGCCAAAGTGGATGGAAGTACGTGTTTAAAAGAAGCTGATAAATATTCAGGAGTTGCCAGGTAATTTGTTAAGGGGCTAGTGGCTGGTTTCTTTGTCTATTAATTAATTTATTTTTTAGTTTCCTCGCTAGACCTCCATCAAACTTAGAAAAACATCCCCTATATTCCCTTCAAGATATATTTGTAAATCTTTCGGTTGAAAAAATTTCCCGGCCAAAGGCCGGTTACTTTTAAAATTACAGGCTCGCTATTTGCTCGCCAGGAATAAATCGACACCTAAATGGCACGAAAGATCTTAATATTGACAAAGTCATTGGGCGTAAAGTCTTAAAATCGCCAAACTAATGGGCCGAACGTCCTAAAATATGAAAACTAATGGGGATAAGCATGAGGGAGAAGGGGGTCCAGACAAATTAACTATCCCCCCTTAAGCCCCGTAGGTCGACCCAGAGAGTGACCCCGGGGACATCCAGTGGGGAAACGTTAACTAAGGTGTGAGCGTAGGATGTACAGGCTCGCTATCGCCTGAGAGGAAAATTCGACACCTAAATGGCACAAAAGGTCTTGATATTGACAAAGAAATGGGACGATTACAATGAGTTTCCAAAATCCAACCACGGAGAAGACAGAACAGGAAAGAGTTACAGCTTTGTAACATCCGGCTTCAGCGCAAGGACATACGTACTTTCAAATATGGGTACGTTATCAAAAGAAACTCGCTCGGATGAAGCTGAACGAGTACTGGAAACCGATAAAAACAAGTCTAAGAGAGTTGTACACGGGAAGAGGATACTGGAGTCGGAAGGAAGGAAGGAAATTACTGATGACGAGAAAATAAGCCTAAGTAAATACACATATAACAATACGCTGACAAAAAATAACGTAGACACACACTGAGCGAACTATGATAAATAAAACGTACATCAATTCATGAATATGTATGTAATGAATGAAAATTGACGAACAAATATCATGATCAGGGAAAATTTCACCATATATAAAGCTGAAGTGGAAGGTAAAGACATACAGACGGCGGAATTTTTGGTCAAAGATAATTATACAGCCAGTATAATGAATAAATATATCAGTATACATTTTGCTGTAGAATAAATTCAGATATGAATCATGCAGGTTATTAATCGCAAGAAGACAGAGATAAAGAAATATAAGAGGGAATCTCTAAGCAAAAGGGCTATTTATTTGACTCATAATAGTTGAAAGGAGCTCACCACACATACACACACACACATACACACACACACATAAATTAGAGGATCGTAAAATATATTGTTATTGTTCATATTTATTTACCAATAAATTAATAATACCGAATTAAATAAGTTATAAATGCTGCGAAAGTCAAAAGATCGATGTAAATTATTTTAGATAAAAACATTTACAGGAAAGGAAAATATAATAGATGATAGTAGAAAAATTGATGATGCATGAATAATCCACTTGCCAGGCCGTGTTCATAATTAAAGTCGTGAATGTGTCTTGAGATTAGGATCTCATAGATTCTAAAACCAAGATTGTTGTTTATGACTGAAATAATTCATTATGACACTCAAAACCAGGAACTTATTGCTTTGGTGTATGGGAAGGCAAGTCAGTATATTATAATTCTTTGGTTCGTGTTTACTTGGACTCGTTGGAGTCGGGAGCCCCGTAGCGTCTCTGGGGTGCTGGGGCGGAGTAGGATGGACGGGGAGGGGTGTAGCGAGGAGCCTCGTAGGATCCAGACTCGGAGGATCCGGAAGAAGACTCGTAGGATCCTGAAGACTCTGGGTAGTAAGCCTCACCCTCGTAGGTGACCTCGGCCACGTAGCCGTTGTCGCCGTCAACGTAGTATGTGACAGTCTGGAGACGACCGTCGGGAAGCTGCACGGAGTACGACCCCTGGGTGTTCTCACCGTCACGGGCCTCCTGGTGCTCAAAGTCATTCTCGGTTGAGTCGTCCTCCACATCCCACTCGAAGTTGTACTTGGCCTCAACAGACTCGCCGGAGGAGTGCTCGTAGGAGCCTTCATCGGAATCGGAACCAGATGACTCGTTGCTCTGAGAGAATATGAAAATAATGATTAGGCTTAAGATGAGATAATTACTATTGATAAAGAAGCAGTTTAATACACTGAGTTTATGTTTCTAAGGTAAATAACATCTTAAACAGTGTGTACCATTAGTAAGCACTCACTTCCTAATGATTATGGAAGAACAGTGTATAGTTCAGTAACTTAAGCTGTTTGCTGTACCTCAGGAGCCTGGTAGCTGTAGGAAGGCCTCTCGTCAGCGGCCACGGCAGCCACCGCCACCAGGAGGGCGAATACGATCTGTGGGGAGAAGAAAATGCCTTTAGTCTTTTCATATTATTACTGTAACAATTTATAGTCAATTGCATTTCCATATTTAATCCTACTGTATATGTTTATCAGGTAGTCATTTCGGAGGAGTGTAATTGTATGAAATTGTCACCAAGGATATTATTCTAAAATATAGTAGAATTATACATCCCAGTTTAGGGTAGAGGGCTTACTGTACCTTTGAGTTCATTATGATGGTGCCGGAAGGACTGATGCCATACCCTGGACCGACCCTCCTTATATACCTGCCTGTCTCTGTGACGTCATACGAAGGACTCGGTCGGGGTCGCGGACGGAGTGGACTAGAGAACCTTTATTATATAGAGATTGTATAGCCTTTCACCTTGCTACCATTACGAGGTCAGATATAGAATACTTCTTGATACAAGGAATAGTTTTGGTTTATTAAGTTTACTTGTGATATATATTATTATTAATACTAATAAAAATAAAAATAATAATTATTATATAGACGCGCATATCATCATCAAAGCATAATACAAAGTAAACATTAATATGTAGGTAGCATATATAGGACCTGCTCCTATTCCGTCACAAATCCATTCACAAGTCTTTGAAATATTTTGTTCACTTAGAGACAAATGCGCCATCACTACTCATCTGCTCCTAACTTACATCCTATACTTGTTCCCCAGATGGTTTGGGTATAGAATATCTTGGGTACGAGTAATCTAGACCATTGTTGTTGTTTGTGTGAGTTTGTGTGTGTGTATGAAGGAGACAAAAATCAAAGCTGGCTGCAACAAGTGTCTTCCCCAAAGCTGAAAGAACGACAGTCGCCATTATAAAAGTGTATTTATGTGGTGTATTGGAAATAAGTGTGGTTTGCTTGTTTAGTGTAATACAAATTAATAGGAGGAGAAGGTGTTTGTGAGAGCTAGCTGGAATACTCTCTGTGTAGGTGAGACAGAAACAGAAACAGTGAGAGAAACCAGACAAATGAAACAGGAGTTCCAGCCAATCCTTATCACAAGCCGACGAGGCCTCCCCTGGATATTGCCCTGCTCGATTAGTGTCAACAATCTACCCAATCAATTATGCTCATGTAGGTGGGCAAAAAATGCAGTCACTGAATTTGTTATGTTTTCAATGGAAGAGTTTTGAATATATACAGTATATATTTTAGGGTCATAAAATCATCGAACCATTCTGCTTCCACAATATCAGTAAGTGTCCCTGATATTATAGTGGCAAACGTACACAATCTTATATTTATATTTATTATTATTAATAATATATATATTTTTTTGTGTGCGTGTGGTGGAGAGAAACTCATTAGCCATTTCAGTATTCGAGAACGAGTTTTTAATTTTAGCCTGTTTATCATTAAGCTAATTTATTCATTGTATAAAGGAATTAGAGGAAGTTAGAGGGATAGTTGAGATAGTTACTCTCGCTTTGATTCCAAGAGATCCTTTCTAAACTGCACACTATCGTCTAATAATAGCCAGATTATAATGAAGAAACTAGTCATTGTATCTTGCAGGGACTAACCCATTCAGTACCGATTACATCCTTTCCATTATATTCTGGTCACGATTAGGCGATTGTATTCAGCTTAGGAAGGACGTCTACCCATGCAAAGCCCGCAGATTATCTCAATTAATCCTTTAAGATACCATATATCCTTCCTAAGCTTCATAGAATTGTCTAAAAGGTAGCTGAAATATAATGAAAAGTTGTCACCGGTACTATCTATCTATCTATCTATATACTCAGGCCCAATCCCCAATATTCCTATATTATTTGTTGTTGTCTTTGTTTGGGGGGGGGGGGGGGCGACTCAAGACAGAGCCAGAATAGGGACAACACAACAGAAAACAATGAACACACATAAACCAAAAAACATCCCCAAGATCCCCCTTCTAGATAAATTTGTATATTTGTCAGTTGAAATTTCTCCTAAATTACAGGCTCGCTACGAAACTCCTTTTTTTGTTAGCTTTCTGAGTGTTTCAAGAGATATATTTATCTTGCAACTTGTCTTATCATAAAGGCTATGATTAATGTATATATTATGTAGAAATGTACAAGTAAATACGTAAAGATAAACAAAAACACCACTTAGGATGGAAGTATGTGTTTAAAAGAAGCTGATAAATATTCAGGAGTTGCCAGGTAATTTGTTAAGGGGCTAGTGGCTGGTTTCTTGGTCTATTAATTAATTTATTTTTTAGTTTCCTCGCTAGACCTCCATCAAACTTAGAAAAACACCCCCTAGACTTCCCTTCAAGATATATTTGTAAATCTTTCGGTTGAAAAAAATTCCCGGCAAAAGGCCGGTTACTTTTAAAATTACAGGCTCGCTATTTGCTCGCCAGGAATAAATCGACACCTAAATGGCACGAAAGATCTTAATATTGACAAAGTCATTGGGCGTAAAGTCTTAAAATCGCCAAACTAATGGGCCGAACGTCCTAAAATATGAAAACTAATGGGGATAAGCATGAGGGAGAAGGGGGTCCAGAAAAATTAACCATCCCCCCTTAAGCCCAGTAGGTCGACCCAGAGAGTGACCCCGGGGACATCCAGTGGGCAAACGTTAACTAAGGTGTGAGCGTAGGATGTACAGGCTCGCTATCGCTCGACAGGAAAATTCGACACCTAAATGGCACAAAAGGTCTTGATATTGACAAAGAAATGGGACGATTACAATGGGTTTCCAAAATCCAACCACGGAGAAGACAGAACAGGAAAGAGTTACAGCTTTGCAACATCCGGCTTCTGTTTCAAATATGGGTACGTTACCAAATGAAACTCGCTCGGATGAAGCTGAACGAGTACTGGAAGCCGATAAAAACAAGTCTAAGAGAGTTGTACACGGGAAGAGGACACTGGAGTCGGAAGGAAGGAAGGAAATTACTGATGACAAGAAAATTAGCCTAAGTAAATACACACATAACAATACGCTGACAAAAAAATAACGTACAAACACAATGAGCGAACTATGATAAATAAAACATACATCAATTTATGAATATGTATGTAATGAATGAAATTTGACGAACAAATATCATGATCAGGGAAAATTTCACCATATATAAAGCTGAAGTGGAAGGTAAAGACATACAGCCGGCGGAATGTATGGTCAAAGATATACAGCCAGTATAATGATTAAATATATCAGTATACATTTTGCCGTACAATAAATTCAGATATGAATCATGCAGGTTATTAATCGCAAGAAGACAGAGATAAAGAAATATAAGAGGGAATCTCTAAGCAAAAGGGCTATTTATTTAACTCATAATAGTTGAAAGGAGCTCACCACACATACACACACACACACACACAGCCCGTAGCCTAGTAGGTAGCGCTCTCGTCTCACACACGAGGGGTCGGGGGTTCAATCCCCCGGCCGGGCGGAGACAAATTAGGCTTGTCTCCTTTCATGTGTTAGCCTCAGTTCACCTAGCTGTAAATAGGTACCTGGAATAAGTGGACGACGTTGTGACGTCCCATCTGGGGTTGGCAAAAATGGTACAAGGCGAGATGGGTATCATATGGTTCACCTAAGCTGATGGCTACCTAAGCCTTCGGGCGAGACGGTACCGTCTATAGTGAGAATGGTACCATACAGATCCACCCTAAGCCTTCGTTTCCGATGTCGCCAATTGGCTAAAAATACAGACTACACACACATCCACAGCCATTCCAACGATACATATAACACCTACACATATAGGAGGCGGGAAATAACGAGCATGCTCACTCCCGCAATACAACTAGAGTAAGAACTAGAGTAAGTACACACACATAAATCAGAGGATCGTAAAATATATTGTTATTGTTCATATTTATTTACCAATAAATTAATAATACCGAATTAAATAAGTTATAAATGCTGCGAAAGTCAAAAGATCGATGTAAATTATTTTAGATAAAAAACATTTACAGGAAAGGAAAATATAATAGATGATAGTAGAAAAAGTGATGATGCATGAAAAATCCACTTGTCAGGCCGTGTTCATAATTAAAGTCGTGAATGTGTCTTGAGATTAGGATCTCATAGATTCTAAAACCAAGATTGTTGTTTATGACTGAAATAATTCATTATGACACTCAAAACCAGGAACTTATTGTTTTGGTGTATGGGAAGGCAAGTCAGTATATTATAATTCTTTGGTTCGTGTTTACTTGGACTCGTTGGAGTCGGGAGCCCCGTAGCGTCTCTGGGGTGCTGGGGCGGAGTAGGATGGACGGGGAGGGGTGTAGCGAGGAGCCTCGTAGGATCCAGACTCGGAGGATCCGGAAGAAGACTCGGAGGATCCGGAAGAAGACTCGTAGGATCCTGAAGACTCTGGGTAGTAAGCCTCACCCTCATAGGTGACCTCGGCCACGTAGCCGTTGTCGCCGTCAACGTAGTATGTGACAGTCTGGAGACGACCGTCGGGAAGCTGCACGGAGTACGACCCCTGGGTGTTCTCACCGTCACGGGCCTCCTGGTGCTCAAAGTCATTCTCTGTTGAGTCGTCCTCCACATCCCATTCGAAGTTGTACTTGGCTTCAACAGACTCGCCGGAGGAGTGCTCGTAGGAGCCTTCATCGGAATCGGAACCAGATGATTCGTTGCTCTGAGAGAATATGAAAATAATTATTAGGCTTAAGATGAGATAATTACTATTGATAAAGAAGCAGTTTAATACACTGAGTTTATGTTTCTAAGGTAAATAACATCTTAAACAGTTTGTACCATTAGTAAGCACTCACTTCCTAATGATTATGGAAGAACAGTGTATAGTTCAGTAACTTAAGCTGTTTGCTGTACCTCAGGAGCCTGGTAGCTGTAGGAAGGCCTCTCGTCAGCGGCCACGGCAGCCACCGCCACCAGGAGGGCGAATACGATCTGTGGGGAGAAGAAAATGCCTTTAGTCTTTTCATATTATTACTGTAACAATGTATAGTCAATTGCATTTCCATATTTAATCCTACTGTATATATTTATCAGGTAGTCATTTCGGAGGAGTGTAATTGTATGAAATTGTCACCAAGGATATTATTCTAAAATATAGTAGAATTATACATCCCAGTTTAGGGTAGAGGGCTTACTGTACCTTTGAGTTCATTATGATGGTGCCGGAAGGACTGATGCCAAACCCTGGACCGACACTCCTTATATACCTGCCTGTCTCTGTGACGTCATACGAAGGACTCGGTCGGGGTCGCGGACGGAGTGGACTAGAGAACCTTTATTATATAGAGATTGTATAGCCGTTCACCTTGCTACCATTACGAGGTCAGATATAGAATACTTCTTGATACAAGGAATAGTTTTTGTTTATTAAGTTTACTTGTGATATATATTATTATTTTTAATAATAATACAAATAATAATAATAATTATTATTATATAGACGCGCATATCATCATCAAAGCATAATAAAAAGTAAACATTAATATGTAGGTAGCATATATAGGACCTGCTCATATTCCGTCACAAATCCATTCACAAGTCTTTGAAATATTTTGTTCACTTAGAGACAAATGCGCCATCACTACTCATCTGCTCCTAACTTACATCCTATACTTGTTCCCCAGATGGTTTGGGTATAGAATATCTTGGGTACGAGTAATCTAGATCATTGATGTTGTTTGTGTGAGTTTGTGTGAGTGTATGAAGGAGACAAAAATCAAAGCTGGCTGCAACAAGTGTCTTCCCCAAAGCTGAAAGAACGACAGTCGCCATTATAAAAGTGTATTTATGTGGTGTATTGGAAATAAGTGTGGTTTGCTTGTTTAGTGTAATAAAAATTAATAGGAGGAGAAGGTGTTTGTGAGAGCTAGCTTGAATACTCTCTGTGTAGGTGAGACAGAAACAGAAACAGTGAGAGAAACCAGACAAATGAAACAGGAGTTCCAGCCACTCCTTATCACAAGCCGCCGAGGCCTCCCCTGGGTATTGCCCTGCTCGATTAGTGTCAACAATCTACCCAATCAATTATGCTCATGTAGGTGGTCAAAAAATGCAGTCACTGAATTTGTTATGTTTTCAATGGAAGAGTTTTGAATATATACAGTATGAATTTTAGGGCCATAATATCATCGAACCATTCTGCTTCTACAATATCAGTAAGTGTCCCAGATGATATCGTGGCAAACGTACACAATCTTATATTTATATTTATTATTATTAATAATATATATAAATTTTTGTTGTGCGTGTGGTGGAGAGAAACTCCTTAGCCATTTCAGTATTCGAGAACGAGTTTTTAATTTTAGTCTGTTTATCATTAAGCTAATTTATTCATTGTATAAAGGAATTAGAGGAAGTCAGAGGGATAGTTGAGATAGTTACTCTCTCTTTAATTCCAAGAGATCCTTTCTAAACTGCACACAATCGTCTAATAATAGCCAGATTATAATGAAGAAACGAGTCATTGTATCTTGCAGGGACTAACCCATTCAGTACCGATTACATCCTTTCCATTATATTCTGATCACGATTAGGCGATTGTATTCAGCTTAGGAAGGACGTCTACCCATTCAAAGCCCGCAGATTATTTCAATTAATCCTTTAAGATACCCTATATCCTTCCTAAGCTTCATAGAATTGTCTAAAAGGCAGCTGAAATATAATGAAAAGTCGTCACCGGTACTATCTATCTATCTATATACTCAGGCCCAATCCCCAATATTCCTATATTATTTTTTGTTGTCTTTGTTTAGGGGGGGGGGGGGGCGTCTCAAGACAGAGCCAGAATAGGGACAACACAACAGAAAACAATGAACATACATAAACAAAGAAACATCCCAAGATCCCCATTCTAGATTAATTTGTATATTTGTCAGTTGAAATTTCTCCTAAATTATAGGCTCGCTACGAAACTCATTTTTTTGATAGCTTTCTGAATGATTCAAGAGATATATTTATCTTGCAACTTGTCTTATCATAAAGGCTATGATTAATGTATATATTATGTAGAAATGTACAAGTAAACACGTAAAGATAAACAAAAACACCACTTAGGATGGAAGTATGTGTTTAAAAGAAGCTGATAAATATTCAGGAGTTGCCAGGTAATTTGTTAAGTGGCTAGTGGCTGGTTTCTTGGTCTATCAATTAATTTATTTTTTAGTTTACTCGCTAGACCTCCATCAAACTTAGAAAAACACCCCCTAGACTTCCCTTCAAGATATATTTGTAAATCTTTCGGTTGAAAAAAATTCCCGGCCAAAGGCCGGTTACTTTTAAAATTACAGGCTCGCTATTTGCTCGCCAGGAATAAATCGACACCTAAATGGCACGAAAGATCTTAATATTGACAAAGTCATTGGGCGTAAAGTCTTAAAATCGCCAAACTAATGGGCCGAACGTCCTAAAATATGAAAACTAATGGGGATAAGCATGAGGGAGAAGGGGGTCCAGAAAAATTAACCATCCCCCCTTAAGCCCCGTAGGTCGACCCAGAGAGTGACCCCGGGGACATCCAGTGGGCAAACGTTAACTAAGGTGTGAGCGTAGGATGTACAGGCTCGCTATCGCTCGACAGGAAAATTCGACACCTAAATGGCACAACAGGTCTTGATATTGACAAAGAAATGGGACGATTACAATGAGTTTCCAAAATCCAACCACGGAGAAGACAACAGGTAAGAGTTACAGCTTTGCAACATCCGGCTTCTGTTTCAAATATGGGTACGTTACCAAATGAAACTCGCTCAGATGAAGCTGAACGAGTACTGGAAGCCGATAAAAACAAGTCTAAGAGAGTTGTACACGGGAAGAGGATACTGGAGTCGGAAGGAAGGAAGGAAATTACTGATGACGAGAAAATAAGCCTAAGTAAATACACTCATAACAATAAGCTGACAAAAAAATAACGTACAAACACACTGAGCGAACTATGATAAATAAAACATACATCAAATCATGAATATGTATGTAATGAATGAAATTTGACGAACAAATATCATGATCAGGGAAAATTTCACCATATATAAAGCTGAAGTGGAAGGTAAAGACATACAGCCGGCGGAATTTATGGTCAAAGATATACAACCAGTATAATGATAAAAATAATATATCAGTATACATTTTGCCGTACAATAAATTCAGATATGAATCATGCAGGTTATTAATCGCAAGAAGACAGAGATAAAGAAATATTAGAGGGAATCTCTAAGCAAAAGGGCTATTTATTTAACTCATAATAGTTGAAAGGAGCTCACCACACATACACACACACACACACACACACATAAATCAGAGGATCGTAAAAGATGTTGTTATTGTTCATATTTATTTACCAATAAATTAATAATACCGAATTAAATAAGTTATAAATGCTGCGAAAGTCAAAAGATCGATGCAAATTATTATAGATAAAAAACATTTACAGGAAAGGAAAATATAATAGATGATAGTAGAAAAAGTGATGATGCATGAATAATCCACTTTCCTGGTCGTGTTCATAATTAAAGTCATGAATGTGTCTTGAGATTAGGATCTCATAGATTCTAAAACCAAGATTGTTGTTTATGACTGAAATAATTCATTATGACACTCAAAACCAGGAACTTATTGTTTTGGTGTATGGGAAGGCAAGTCAGTATATTATAATTCTTTGGTTCGTGTTTACTTGGACTCGTTGGAGTCAGGAGCCCCGTAGCGACTCTGGGGTGCTGGGGCGGAGTAGGATGGACGGGGAGGGGTGTAGCGAGGAGCCTCGTAGGATCCAGACTCGGAGGATCCGGAAGACTCGTAGGATCCTGAAGACTCTGGGTAGTAAGCCTCACCCTCGTAGGTGACCTCGGCCACGTAGCCGTTGTCGCCGTCAACGTAGTATGTGACAGTCTGGAGACGACCATCGGGAAGCTGCACGGAGTACGACCCCTGGGTGTTCTCACCGTCACGGGCCTCCTGGTGCTCAAAGTCATTCTCGGTTGAGTCGTCCTCCACATCCCACTCGAAGTTGTACTTGGCCTCAACAGACTCGCCGGAGGAGTGCTCGTAGGAGCCTTCATCGGAATCGGAATCGGAACCAGATGATTCGTTGCTCTGAGAGAATATGAAAATAATGATTAGGCTTAAGATGAGATAATTAGTATTGATAAAGAAGCAGTTTAATACACTGAGTTTATGTTTCTAAGGTAAATAACATCTTAAATAGTGTGTACCATTAGTAAGCACTCACTACCTCATGATTATGGAAGAACAGTGTATAGTTCAGTAACTTAAGCTGTGTGCTGTACCTCAGGAGCCTGGTAGCTGTAGGAAGGCCTCTCGTCAGCGGCCACGGCAGCCACCACCACCAGGAGGGCGAATACGATCTGTGGGGAGAAGAAAATGCCTTTAGTCTTTTGATATTATTACTGTAACAATTTATAGTCAATTGCATTTCCATATTTAATCCTACTGTATATGTCTATCAGTTAGTCATTTCGGAGGAGTGTAATTGTATGAAATTATCACCAAGGATATTATTCTAAAATATAGTAGAATTATACATCCCAGTTTAGGGTAGAGGGCTTACTGTACCTTTGAGTTCATTATGATGGTGCCGGAAGGACTGATGCCAAACCCTGGACCGACCCTCCTTATATACCTGCCTGACTCTGTGACGTCATACGAAGGACTCGGTCGGGGTCGCGGACGGAGTGAACTACAGAGCCTTTATTAAATAGAGATTGTATAGCCGTTCACCTTGCTACCATCTCGAGGTCAGATATAGAATATTTGTTGATACATGGAATAGTTTTAGTTTATTCATTTTACTTGTGATATATATTATTATTATGATAATAATAACAATAATACTAATTAATATTTGTATTATTATATGAAAGTGCATAACATCATCAAAACATAATAACATGCACAAATTAATATATACAGTAGGTAGCATATAAAGGTCCTGCTCCTATTCCGTCACAAATCCATTCACAAGTCTTTGAAATATCTTGTTCACATAGAGACAAATGCGCCATCACTACTCATCTGCTCCTAACTTACATCCTATACTTGTTCCCCAGATGGTTTGGGTATAGAATATCTTGGGTATGAGTAATCTAGACCATTGTTATTGTTTGTGTGAGTTTGTGTGTGTGTATGTGTGTGTGTATGAAGGAGACAAAAATCAAAGCTGGCTGCAACAAGTGTCTTCCCCAAAGCTGAAAGAACGACAGTCGCCATTATAAAAGTGTATTTTTGTGGTGTATTGTAAATAAATGTGGTTTGCTTGTTTAGTGTAATACAAATTAATAGGAGGAGAAGGTGTTTGTGAGAGCTAGCTGGAATACTCTCTGTGTAGGTGAGACAGCAACAGAAACAGTGAGAGAAACCAGACAAATGAAGCAGGAGCTCCAGCAACTCCTTATCACAAGCCGACGAGGCCTCCCCTGGGTATTGCCCTGCTCGATTAGTGTCAACAATCTACCCAATCAATTATGCTCATGTAGGTTTGGAAAAAAATGCAGTCACTGAATTTATGTTTTCAATGGAAGAGTTTTGAATATATACAGTATGTATTTTAGGGCCATAAAATCATCGAACCATTCTGCTTCTACAATATCAGTTAGTGTCCCTGATGATATCGTGGCAAACGTACACAATCTTATATTTATATTTATTATTATTAATAATATATATATATATTTTTTGTGGGTATGGTGGAGAGAAACTCATTAGCCATATCAGTATTCGAGAACGAGTTTTTAAATATAGTCTGTTTATCATTAAGCGAATTTATTCATTTTATAAAGGAATTAGAGGAAGTCAGAGGGATAGTTGAGATAGTTACTCTCTCTTCGATTCCAAGATATCCTTTCTAAACTGCACACAATCGTCTAATAAAAGCCAGATTATAATGAAGAAACGAGTCATTGTATCTTGCAGGGACTAACCCTTTCAGTACCGATTACATCCTTTCCATTATATTCTGGTCACGATTAGGCGATTGTATTCAGCTAAGGAAGGACGTCTACTCATTCAAAGCCCACAGATTATCTCAATTAATCCTTTAAGATACCATATATCCTTCCTAAGCTTCATAGAATTGTCTAAAAGGTAGCCGAAATATAATGAAAAGTTGTCACCGGTACTATCTATCTATCTATCTATATACTCAGGCCCAATCCCCAATATTCCTATATTATTATTTTTTTGTCTTTGTTTAGGGGGGGGGGGGGGCCCTCCCCTAAGTCGGTGTGGCCGACTCAGGACAGAGCCAGAATAGGGACAACAACAGAAAATAATGAACACACATAAACAAAGAAACATCCCAAGATCCCCCTTCTAGATGAATTTGTATATTTGTCAGTTGAAATTTCTCCTAAATTACAGGCTCGCTACGAAACTCATTTTTTTGTTAGCTTTCTGAATGTTTCAAGAGATATATTTATCTTGCAACTTGTCTTATCATAAAGGCTATGATTAATGTATATATTATGTAGATATGTACAAGTAAACACGTACAGATAAACAAAAACACCACTTAGGATGGAAGTATGTGTTTAAAAGAAGCTGATAAATATTCAGGAGTTGCCAGGTAATTTGTTAAGGGGCTAGTGGCTGGTTTCTTGGTTTATTAATTAATTTATTTTTTAGTTTCCTCGCTAGACCTCCATAAAACTTAGAAAAACACCCCCTAGACTTCCCTTCAAGATATATTTGTAAATCTTTCGGTTGAAAAAATTTCCTGGCCAAAGGCCGGTTACTTTTAAAATTACAGGCTCTCTATTTGCTCGCCAGGAGTAAATCGACACCTAAATGGCACGAAAGGTCTTAATATTGACAAAGTCATTGGGCGTAAAGTCTTAAAATCGCCAAACTAATGGGCCGAACCTCCTAAAATATGAACACTAATGGGGATAAGCATGAGGGGGAAGGGGGTCCAGAAAAATTAACCATCCGCCCTTAAGCCCCGTAGATCGACCCAGAGAGTGACCCCGCGGACATCCAGTGGGCAAACGTTAACTAAGGTGTGAGCGTAGGATGTACAGGCTCGCTATCGCTCGACAGGAAAATTCGACACCTAAATGGCACAAAAGGTCTTGATATTGACAAAGAAAAGGGACGATTACAATGGGTTTCCAAAATCCAACCACGGAGAAGACAGAACAGGAAAGAGTTACAGCTTTGCAACATCCGGCTTCTGTTTCAAATATGGGTACGTTACCAAATGAAACTCGCTCAGATGAAGCTGAACGAGTGCTGGAAGCCGATAAAAACAAGTCTAAGAGAGTTGTACACGGGAAGAGGATACTGGAGTCGGAAGGAAGGAAGGAAATTACTGATGACGAGTAAATAAGCCTAAGTAAATACACACATAACAATACGCTGACAAAAAAATAACGTACAAACACACAGAGCGAACTATGATAAATAAAACATACATCAATTCATGAATATGTATGTAATGAATGAAATTTGACGAACAAATAACATGATCAGGGAAAATTTCACCATATATAAAGCTGAAGTGGAAGGTAAAGACATACAGCCGGCGGAATTTATGGTCAAAGATATACAGCCAGTATACTGATTAAATATATCAGTATACATTTTGCCGTACAATAAATTCAGATATGAATCATGCAAGTTATTAATCGCAAAAAGACAGAGATAAAGAAATATAAGAGGGAATCTCTAAGCAAAAGGGCTATTTATTTAACTCATAATAGTTGAAAGGAGCTCACCACACATACACACACACACACACACACATACATCAGAGGATCGTAAAAGATGTTGTTATTGTTCATATTTATTTACCAATAAATTAATAATACCGAATTAAATAAGTTATAAATGCTGCGAAAGTCAAAAGATCGATGCAAATTATTATAGATAAAAAACATTTACAGGAAAGGAAAATATAATAGATGATAGTAGAAAAAGTGATGATGCATGAATAATCCACTTTCCTGGTCGTGTTCATAATTAAAGTCATGAATGTGTCTTGAGATTAGGATCTCATAGATTCTAAAACCAAGATTGTTGTTTATGACTGAAATAATTCATTATGACACTCAAAACCAGGAACTTATTGTTTTGGTGTATGGGAAGGCAAGTCAGTATATTATAATTCTTTGGTTCGTGTTTACTTGGACTCGTTGGAGTCAGGAGCCCCGTAGCGACTCTGGGGTGCTGGGGCGGAGTAGGATGGACGGGGAGGGGTGTAGCGAGGAGCCTCGTAGGATCCAGACTCGGAGGATCCGGAAGACTCGTAGGATCCTGAAGACTCTGGGTAGTAAGCCTCACCCTCGTAGGTGACCTCGGCCACGTAGCCGTTGTCGCCGTCAACGTAGTATGTGACAGTCTGGAGACGACCATCGGGAAGCTGCACGGAGTACGACCCCTGGGTGTTCTCACCGTCACGGGCCTCCTGGTGCTCAAAGTCATTCTCGGTTGAGTCGTCCTCCACATCCCACTCGAAGTTGTACTTGGCCTCAACAGACTCGCCGGAGGAGTGCTCGTAGGAGCCTTCATCGGAATCGGAATCGGAACCAGATGATTCGTTGCTCTGAGAGAATATGAAAATAATGATTAGGCTTAAGATGAGATAATTAGTATTGATAAAGAAGCAGTTTAATACACTGAGTATATATTTCTAAGGTACATAACATCTTAAATAGTGTGTACCATTAGTAAGCACTCACTACATCATGATTATGGAAGAATAGTGTATAGTTCAGTAACTTAAGCTGTGTGCTGTACCTCAGGAGCCTGGTAGCTGTAGGAAGGCCTCTCGTCAGCGGCCACGGCAGCCACCGCCACCAGGAGGGCGAATACGATCTATGGGGAGAAGAAAATGCCTTTAGTCTTTTGATATTATTACTGTAACAATTTATAGTCAATTGCATTTCCATATTTAATCCTACTGTATATGTCTATCAGGTAGTCATTTCGGAGGAGTGTAATTGTATGAAATTATCACCAAGGATATTATTCTAAAATATAGTAGAATTATACATCCCAGTTTAGGGTAGAGGGCTTACTGTACCTTTGAGTTCATTATGATGGTGCCGGAAGGACTGATGCCAAACCCTGGACCGACACTCCTTATATACCTGCCTGACTCTCTGACGTCATACGAAGGACTCGGTCGCGGTCGCGCACGGAGTGTACTACAGAGCCTTTATTAAATAGAGATTGTATAGCCGTTCACCTTGCTACCATCTCGAGGTCAGATATAGAATATTTGTTGATACATGGAATAGATTTAGTTTATTCATTTTACTTGTGATATATATTATTATTATGATAATAATAACAATAATAATAATTAATATTTGTATTATTATATGAAAGTGCATAACATCATCAAAGCATAACATGTACACATTAATATATAGGTAGCATATAAAGGTCCTGCTCCTATTCCGTCACAAATCCATTCACAAGTCTTTGAAATATCTTGTTCACATAGAGACAAATGCACCATCACTACTCATCTGCTCCTAACTTACATCCTATACTTGTTCCCCAGATGGTTTGGGTATAGAATTTGTTGGGTACGAGTAATCTAGACCATTGTTGTTGTTTGTGTGAGTTTGTGTGTGTGTATGAAGGAGACAAAAATCAAAGCTGGCTGCAACAAGTGTCTTCCCCAAAGCTGAAAGATCGACAGTCGCCATTATAAAAGTGTATTTTGTGGTGTATTGGAAATAAGTGTGGTTTGCTTGTTTAGTGTAATCCCCATTAATAGGAGGAGAAGGTGTTTGTGAGAGCTAGCTGGAATACTCTCTGTGTAGGTGAAACAGAAACAGTGAGAGAAATCAGACAAATGAAACAGGAGTTCCAGCCACTCCTTATCACAAGCCGACGAGGCCTCCCCTGGGTATTGCCCTGCTCGATTAGTGTCAACAATCTACCCAATCAATTATGCTCATGTAGGTGGGCAACAAATGCAGTCACTGAATTTGTTATGTTTTCAATGGAAGAGTTTTGAATATATACAGTATGTATTTTAGGGCCATAAAATCATCGAACCATTCTGCTTCTACAATATCAGTAAGTGTCCCTGATGATATCGTGGCAAACGTACACAATCTTATATTTATATTTATTATTATTAATAATATATATATATATATTTTTGTGCGTGTGGTGGAGAGAAACTCATTAGCCATTTCAGTATTCGAGAACGAGTTTTTAAATATAGTCTGTTTATCATTAAGCGAATTTATTCATTTTATAAAGGAATTAGAGGAAGTCAGAGGGATAGTTGAGATAGTTACTCTCTCTTCGATTCCAAGAGATCCTTTCTAAACTGCACACAATCGTCTAATAATAGCCAGATTATAATGAAGAAACGAGTCATTGTACCTTGCAGGGACTAACCCTTTCAGTACCGATTACATCCTTTCCATTATATTCTGGTCACGATTAGGCGATTGTATTCAGCTAAGGAAGGACGTCTACTCATTCAAAGCCCGCAGATTATCTCAATTAATCCTTTAAGATACCATATATCCTTCCTAAGCTACATAGAATTGTCTAAAAGGTAGCCGAAATATAATGAAAAGTTGTCACCGGTACTATCTATCTATCTATATACTCAGGCCCAATCCCCAATATTCCTATATTATTATTTTTTTGTCTTTGTTTAGGGTGTGGCCGACTCAGGGTGTGTGTCGGGTGTGGCCGACTCAGGACAGAGCCAGAATAGGGACCACAACAGAAAATAATGAACACACATAAACCAAAAAACATCCCAAGATCCCCCTTCTAGATAAATTTGTATATTTGTCAGTTGAAATGTCTCCTAAATTACAGGCTCGCTACGAAACTCCTTTTTTTTTTTAGCTTTCTGAGTGTTTCAAGAGATATTTTTATCTTGAAACTTGTCTTATCATAAAGGCTATGATTAATGTATATATTATGTATATATGTACATGTAAACACGTAAAGATAAAAAAGAACACCACTTAGGATGGAAGTGTGTGTTTAAAAGAAGCTGATAAATATTCAGGAGTTGCCAGGTAATTTGTTAAGGGACTAGTGGTTGGTTTCTTGGTCTATCAATTAATTTATTTTTTAGTTTCCTCGCTATACCTCCATCAAACTTAGAAAAACCCCCCCTAGACCCCCCTTCTAGATATATTTGTAAATTTTTCGGTTGAAAAAAAAATCCGGCCAAAGGCCGGTTACTTTTAAAATTACAGGCTCGCTATTTGCTCGCCAGGAATATTTCGACACCTAAATGGCACGAAACGTAATATTGACACAGAAATTGGGCGTAGTCTTAAAAACGCCAAACTAAATGACCGAACGTCTTAAAATTCGAAAACTAATGGGACTAAGCATGAGGGAGAAGGAGGACCAGACAAACGGCCCATCGCCCCTAAAATCCCGATAGGTCGACCTAGAGAGTGACCCCTGGGACATCTAGTGGGGCAAATATTAACTAAGGTGAAAACATAGGATGTACAGGCTCGCTATCGGTTGACAGGAAAATTCGACACCTAAATGGCACAAAATGTATTAATATTGACAAAGAAATGGGACGATAACAATGGGTTTCCAAAATCCAACCACGGAGAAGACAGAAAAGGAAAGAGTTACAGCAATGCAACATCCGGTTTCTGTGCAAGGACATACGTACTTTTAAATATCGGTATGTTACCAAATGAAACTCGCTGGGATGAAGCTGAACGAGTACTGGAAGCCGATATTTTGTTTTTGTTTTTTTATGAGTGTAAGATGTCTTGAGGCACATGGACCTTTTTGTTTTGTCTTGTTTTTCCTTCCTGTTTAATGTCTCTTGAAAAAAATAAAAACAAATCTAAGGGAGTTTGTAGACGGGAAGAGGAAACTGGAATCGGAAGGAAGGAAGGAAATTACTGATGACGAGAAAATAAGACTAAGTAAACACACACACATAGGAATACACTGGGAAAATGTAAAGCATAAGCACACTGAGCTAACTATGATATGTAAAGCATATATACATTTATGATAATGTATATAATGAATGAAATTTGACGAACAAATATCATGATCGGGCTAAATTTCATCATCATATTATTATTATTATTATATGAGATCCCGAAGTCTCCAACCAGGGTGCAGAAACACCATCAAGATCAATCCACACAAAACACCCGGAGGCACTGGAGAGAGACTATGGCAACTTAGGAAAAAATATAAACATACACTGTATACTGTACTGTACATATACACATATTAAACACAGACAACATATTATGCAGTGGAGGATATCAAGCTTAAATATAATACAATAAAATATAATAAAATAAGTTTAAAAATTAGAATTAATGCTGCAAAAAAAGCATTAACTCTAGACTTAAAAATGGAGATATTAGCTGAATTGACTAGCTCATTTGGCAACTTATTCCACAAGTCAACCATGGCCGGCACAAAACACCGTGAAAACTGTGTAGTAGAAAAATTAACACGGCTCATGGCAAGATAATTAAGATTGCTTGTGAATCTAGTTGCACGAGCCCGGACATAGGGCCCAGGCAGAACCCCATGTAAGGGATGCCGAGGGTTGTTAAAAACTTTAAATACAAGACTAAGGGCACCAACTTTACGTCGATGACACAGATCAAAAGACAAATTAGGTAGAATAAAACTGATGGAATTTAGCGACCTGTCAAGCAACTTGAGATGGCAGTCAGCTGCTGACAACCAGACAGGTGAGCAGTACTCGAAATGTGGCAAAATAAAAGCATAAAAAGACTTGATAACTGTGGCGTCACAAGCAAATGTTTTATAATATGAAAAGCTGAAGTGGAATGTAAACAAATACAGACCGTGTAATTTATGGTCACAGACACACAGCCAGTATAATGAATAAATATATCAGTATACATTTTGCCGTATACTAAATTCAGATATGAATCATACAGGTTATGAGTTGCCTGAAGACGGAGATAAAGAAATATATCTCTAAGGAAAAGGGCTATATATTTCACTCATGAAAAGTTGAAATGAGCTCAGCACACACACACACACACACACACACAGAGATAAATCAGAGGATCGTAAAAGATTTGGTCATTGTATCATATTTATTTACCAATAAATTAATAATACCGAATTAAATAAGTTATAAATGCTGCGAAAGTCAAATGATCGATGTAAATTATCTTAGAAAAACATTTACAGGAAAGGAAAATATAATAGATGATAGTAGAAAAAGTGATGATGCATGAATAATCCACTTTCCTGGTCGTGTTCATAATTAAAGTCATGAATGTGTCTTGAGATTAGGATCTCATAGATTCTAAAATCAAGATTGTTGTTTATGACTGAAATAATTCATTATGACACTCAAAACCAGGAACTTATTGTTTTGGTGTATGGGTAGGCAAGTCAGTATATTATAATTCTTTGGTTCATGTTTACTTGGACTCGTTGGAGTCAGGAGCCCCGTAGCGACTCTGGGGTGCTGGGGCGGAGTAGGATGGACGGGGAGGGGTGTAGCGAGGAGCCTCGTAGGATCCAGACTCGGAGGATCCGGAAGACTCGTAGGATCCTGAAGACTCTGGGTAGTAAGCCTCACCCTCGTAGGTGACCTCTGCCACGTAGCCGTTGTCGCCGTCAACGTAGTATGTGACAGTCTGGAGACGACCATCGGGAAGCTGCACAGAGTACGACCCGTGGGTGTTCTCACCGTCACGGGCCTCCTGGTGCTCAAAGTCATTCTCGGTTGAGTCGTCCTCCACATCCCACTCGAAGTTGTACTTGGCCTCAACAGACTCGCCGGAGGAGTGCTCGTAGGAGCCTTCATCGGAATCGGAATCGGAACCAGATGATTCGTTGCTCTGAGAGAATATGAAAATAATTATTAGGCTTAAGATGAGATAATTACTATTGATAAAGAAGCAGTTTAATACACTGAGTTTATGTTTCTAAGGTAAATATCATTTTAAACAGTGTGTACCATTAGTAAGCACTCACTTCCTCATGATTATGGAAGAATAGTGTATAGTTCAGTAACTTAAGCTGTGTGCTGTACCTCAGGAGCCTGGTAGCTGTAGGAAGGCCTCTCGTCAGCGGCCACGGCAGCCACCGCCACCAGGAGGGCGAATACGATCTGTGGGGAGAAGATAATGCCTTTAGTCTTTTGATATTATTACTGTAACAATTTATAGTCAATTGCATTTCCATATTTAATCCTACTGTATATGTCTATCAGGTATTCATTTCGGAGGAGTGTAATTGTATGAAATTGTCACCAAGGATATTATTCTAAAATATAGTAGAATTATACATCCCAGTTTAGGGTAGAGGGCTTACTGTACCTTTGAGTTCATTATGATGGTGCCGGAAGGACTGATGCCATACCCTGGACCGACCCTCCTTATATACCTGCCTGACTCTGTGAGGTCATACGAAGGACTCGGTTGAGGTCGCGGACGGAGTGGACTAGAGAGCCTTTATTAAATAGAGATTGTATAGCCTTTCACCTTGCTACCATTTCGAGGTCAGATATAGAATATTTGTTGATACATGGAATAGTTTTAGTTTATTCATATTACTTGTGATATATATTATTATGATAATAATAACAATAATACTAATTAATATTTGTATTATTATATGAAAGCGCATAACATCATCAAAGCATAACAACATGTACAAATTAATATATAGGTAGCATATAAAGGTCCTGCTCATATTATTCCGTCACAAATCCATTCATAAGTTTTTTTAAATCTCATATTGACAAAGAGACTAATGAGCCATCACTACTCATCTGCTCCTAACTTACATCCTTACTTGTTTCCCAGATGCTTTGGGTACAGAATGTCTTGGGTACGAGAGATATCGACCAATATTGTTGTTTGTTTGTGTGTGTGTGTGTGTGTGTGTGTGTGTGTGTGTGAAGGAGATAAAAGGCAAAGCTGTCTTCAACAAGTGTCTCCTCCAAAGGTAAAAGAGCGACAGTCGCCTTATTAAAAGTTTATTTTTGTGATGTTTTGGAAATATGTGTGGTTTGCTTTTTTAGTGTAATAACATGAAGAGGAGGGGGAGGTGTTTGTGAGAGCTAGCTGGAATACTCTCTGTATAGGTGCGACAGAAACAGTGAGGGAAGCCAGACAAATTAAACAGGAGTTCCAACAACTCCTTATTACATGCCGACGAGGCCTCCCCTGGGTATTGCTCTGCTCGACTGGTGTCTACAATCTTCCCAATCAATTATACTCCATGTAGGTAGGCATACAATGCAGTTACTTAATTCGTTATGTTTTCAATGGAAGAGTTTTGAATATATTTGTATTTTAGGGCCATATAATCATGGAATCATTCTGCTTCTACAATATCGGTAAGTGTCACTGATAATATCGCGGTAACCATACACAATCATATATTTATGTATATTACTATTAATAATATTTTGTTAATGTTTGTGCGAGTGTGGTTTAATAAGGAAATGGTTTATTTATTGGTCGATATATTATTATTTTACTTACATATTTTGTTTTTAGTGGTCCTCACTAAACCTCCATCAAGCATAAAGAAACGTCCCCAAGATCCCCCTTTCTAGATAAATTTGTATATTTTTCAGTAGCGCCCGGTTTTTCCTAAATTACAGGCTCGCTACAAAACTCCATTTGTGTTAGCATTCCGAGTGTTTCAAGAGATCCAGTTATCTTGAAACTTGTCTTATCATAAAGGCTATGCTTATTCTATATATTATGTATAAATGTACGGTCGAGGTTAATAAGTGTTGTCAGATATTTCACAAAATTTCGGACACTGACTAATACTCTGAGGGATAAGCACTTTTCCCAATAACTATAAAGATACCAATAACACTTATTGAGCGAAAACCACTGGAATCTATGACAACACGTAATACCCCCGTGATTGTACAAGTAAACACGTCAAGATAAAAAAAAAACAAAAAAAACAGCACTTAGGAGGGAAGAATGTGTTTAAAAGAAGCTGATGAATATTCAGGAGTTGCCCGGTAACTTTTAAAACCCCGCAGGTCGACCTAGAGAGAGAGACCCCTGGGACAGCTAGTGGGCAACAATTAACTATAGGGTGTGATAATAGGATGTACAATCGAGGATATTAAGTGTTGTCATAGATTCCAGTGGTTTTCGCTCAACAAGTGTTATTGGTATCTTTATAGTTACTGGGAAAAGTGGTTATCCCTCAGAGCATTAGTCAGTGTCCGAAACTTTGTGAAATATCTGACAACACTTATTAACCTCGATCGTACAGGCTGTCTATTGCTAGACAGGAAAATTCGACACCTGAATGGCACAAAAGGTCGTAATAATTGATAAAGGAGTAGAACGAAAGTAGAATCGCCTAACTAATAGGGCGAACGTCTTATAGTCTCAAAACATATGGGTCTAAACATGAGGGAGTAGG
The DNA here is from genome assembly GCA_032716605.1 of Paralithodes platypus. Lineage (NCBI taxonomy): Eukaryota > Metazoa > Arthropoda > Malacostraca > Decapoda > Lithodidae > Paralithodes > Paralithodes platypus. The sequence goes on along the minus strand of CM064530.1, from coordinate 10,562,809 downwards.
GGGTCTAGAAAAGTTACCTATCTCCCTATAAAGTACATCTAACTATTGGCCCATATTTTCTCCTTCCCAAATTATTCACCAGTAGAGCTTGGTCTTGTTCGTTCGCCCTACCGGCCTTCATAGCTTTCCTTGAGAGGGTCTGGACACGCCCTAGCTAGATGAACGCCAGGGGTGAAAGTGTAAGTGGTATATACCCTTCCTACGGAGATGAGACTTAAGGGGGCAGACCGTATTTTTTTGTTCTCTCTCTCTCTGGGTTGTATCCATTCGGCCCCATTCAGCCTACTGTTTTCAGACGTTTATTCCTATCCATGTGTCGATGTTTTCCGGCCGAGTGATAACGAGCCTGTATTATATGAGGAACCGGCCTTCGGCCTGTACATTTTTCGATAGAAAAATGTACAAATATATCTTGAAGGAGGGTCTCGAGGGGGTGTTTTTCTTAACCTTGATGGAGGTCTAGGGAGGAAACTAAAATAGATAATAAATAAACACATAAATGACCTACTAAATACGCCCATCCCTCTTAAGGGGGGTGACCTGCTTTGTTTTATTTCTCTCCTTTTCTCTCTTTCTCTGGCCTGTATCCATTCGGCCTCATTCTGCCAACTATTTTAAGACGTTTATCTCCATCTAGGTGTCGATTTCTTCCTGGCGAGCGATAGCGAGCTAGCATTATATGAAGAAATCCGGCTTCGCCGGAGAAATTTTTCTGTCGAAAAATGTACAAATTTAGCCTGCTGTCAAACAAAAATAAAAAATATGCTGGCTCGCTACCGCTTACCAGTAAAAAATTGACACCTGGATGGGGATAAACGTCTTAAAACAGTAGGCTGAATGGGGCCAAATGGATACAAACCAGAGAAAGATAGAAAAGGACAGAAATAACAAAAAACAGGTCACCCCCCTTAAAGTACACCTACCTATATTGGCCCATATTTTCTCCTGCCCAACTTATATTCACCAGTGGAGCTCGTTCTTGTTGTTCGTTCGCCCTACCGGCCTTCATAGCTTTTCTTGAGGAGGGTCTGGACACGCCCTAGCTATAGATGAACGCCCGGGGTGAAAGTGTAAGTGTTTTATATACCCTTGCTACGGAGATGACTTAAGGGGAGGTTTTTAGTTGATTCCCTAGACTTCCATCAAGCTTAAAATTACTCCCCCTAGACCCCCTTTCAAGATAAATTTGTAAATTTTTCGGTAGAAAAATGTCCCGGCCGAAGGCCGGTTCCCCTTAAATTACAGGCTCGCTATCGCTCGCCAGGAAAAAATCGACACCTAAATGACACGAATGGTCTTACAATTGACAGAAATTGGGCAAGGAGTCTTAAAATCGCCAAACTAATGGGGCGAACGTCTTAAAATCTCAAAAGCAATGGGGCTAAACATGAGGGAGAGGGGGGGTCCAGAAAAAATCCTCCAGGTGGAAATCTTCCCTTAAGGGGGGGGGGGGTTGTAGATATTGTTCTGGTTCCCTTCTCCGTCATGTTTAATTAACCCCTTTATGTTTTTAGATTTGATCACATTCCTTCCATTAGTTTGGCGATTTGAAGACCTTTCGTCTCATTTTGTTGACGATAAGCACACAACCCCTCATACACCGCATCGTTATTTCTGAATGAGTCAAAAAGTAGCCCCATGAAGACCATATGACGCATTTGGTCAGTTTATTCTGGTTAATGCTAGACAATTTTATTGGTCAAAGTTGGGATCTGCGTGAGTCAAAAGGTTAATGAAGATCGAGTTTACTCTTTTTATTGCTGGAGTTGCTTCCTAAGCTAAACATGAAGGTACTTTAGAAGTAATTTAGGTGTTGGAAAGATGTGTGAGTGTGATGTGATTGTTAAATTTAGTGAAATTAGTTGGTGGAGGAGGTGCTTGTAAGAGTTAGCTGACTTAGTCTCTGTGTAGGTGAGGCACAAATAGAAACAGTGGGGGAGGCCAGACTAATGAAACAGGAGTTCCAGTAACTCCTTATCATATGCGACCTCCCCTGGGTACTGCCCTGCTCGATTGGTGCCTACAATCTTGATTTTTGTTTTCCGCGTAACTCTACATTCTTGGCCAGGTGTAGATACGCTCTAGATAAGGTAACGCCAACGAACTTGACAATAACCTTGATACCTGACCTCTCTGTAACTCAAAAGGGCCTTGAGCAAACTGGCTGTAAATATTCACAACTATTTCTTGGTGGACTCTTCCCAAATGATAGCAACGTCAGCCCGATTGCTTTTATTCATTTCGAGTTATACACAATTAAAGGGTCAAGATAATTATCAAGTTCGCTGGCCCTACCCTTTAGTCAGGTATTAATCTGGAATGCATGGGTAGGAATAGACACACCCTAGATGAGCCGCTGGGTGAAAGTGTTAGCCTTTAATTGGACTTTAGGGGACCGACCCGTTTTTTTTTTCTTTCTGGGTAATAGCCATTCGACCCCAATCAGCCTACTGTCTTAAGCCGTTTATCCACATTCAGGTGTCGATTTACTGCATATTTCGGATTATGTTCTAGAGTGCTGACTTAGTCTCCGGCGAAGCCGGATTTCTCCATACAATGATGGCTCGCTATCGCTCGCCAGGAAAAAATCGATACCTGAATGGGGAGAAACGTCTTAAAACAGTACATGTAGGTTGAATGGGACCGAATGGATACAAGCCAGAGAAAGAGAGAAAAGGAGAGAAGAATAGCCGGTGACCCCCCTTAACGGACATACCAGGCACCCCATAAACTTGATGAACAAAAAACCCTCCCCCTTCCCACCCTCCTCTTCTTACGGGAGACCGGCCAAGTATGCGTGCCAAACTTTGCTGTGACATTTAATCTAGTCGTAAATGTTTTTCACCTCCTTGCATCCTTGCTCTACTTGGCAACGGGGATAGGAACAGGACAGATTAGCCCTTCTACAATGCCGTCACTTTAATTTTATTCCGGATAACAGTTGGCGAGTTTACTTATCATTATTATTGAATTTTATGTTTTATTGAAAGCATACAGATGATCTGAAATGCCAATGATCTTTCCTAAGCAGAATGATATCGCTATACTTAATGATAGCCAGAACCAATTGAAAAACATGTGCAATTGTAGGCCTACTGAAAGAGTTAACATTGGAAGTGAGTGGATATAAGACTTATAAACCTTATAAGGGTTTTCACCCAGTAGGCTGGTGACAAATAGTTCTAAACTCCTTCTGTACCGGTGACGTGTTTTTTTTATTATAGGTATATTTAGACGCGACGTTGCTGCCTTAGTCTTAGTAGAAAGATGTGTGATAGTAAAAAGAGTTGTTATTGTTGTTGTCGTTCCCTAAGCTGCCTGGTCGAACAGCCCCGAGTCCCTAAGGAAGGCCATGGCTACGATCGGGCTTTCCAACAGGGCTCTCAAGGAATGTAAATTAAGTTGCTAGCGTAAGTGATTGTGTGGAATGTAGTCTTCTACTATGTGTTTAATGGTATGGGGTGCTGCTTTACATCCTGGGCAGGTGTCATCGACGGAGTCATCCAGTTCGAACCTTGTTAATTACTGAAGGCTTATTTTAAACTGAAGAAAATCGCCTAATGGTAGCCAACATAAAATAAACAGGACGGCCCTGGTACTGAAAGAGTTAATAATAATACAGATAAACGCCTAAAATCATCTAATGTTAGCCAGAATCAATGGTAAAAAGGCGTTGTCGTGCTGAAGGGGTTATACAAACAAAACCCTGAAAAATCCCACAATGATATTATTTCGACCATCTAATTTATGAGCTGCAAATATGGCAAATACTGGCAACAATTTATATATACTCAGGCCCAATCCCCACTTTTCCAATTTGTTGTTTTCTTTTCTTTCCCCCTCTTTTCCTTTTTTGTTTTCTTTTTTTTAGGGGGGGGGGGGGGGGTGGCCGACTCAAGACAGAGCCAGAATAGGGACAACACAACAGAAAACAATGAACACCCAAAAACAAAATACAAATTCACACACATACTGGCAACAATTTCTATATTATTCTGGGGATGTGTTTAGTAAGTCAAGGTTGGGGAATTAAGGGAGGAAATGGGTTGGTAACAAAAAATTTGGACGAGTATGATATATATGTTGGCTCTGACCTCTGATAGTGTGTGTGTGAGAGAGAGAGAGAGAGAGAGAGAGAGAGAGAGAAATATATATATATATATATATATATATATATATATATATATATATATATATATATATATATATATATATATATATAGAGAGAGAGAGAGAGAGAGAGAGAGAGAGAGAGAGAGAGAGAGAGAGAGAGAGAGAGAGAGAGAGAGAGAGAGAGAGAGAGAGAGAGAGAGGGGGAAAGAAGAAGAAGCCGAAGAAGAAGAAGAAGACAAAGAAGAAGAAGAAGACAGAACAAAAAGTCAAAAGTAATCAACAGTTGAAATTAATAAACCCCAAATCAAAACCACTACTTACAAAAATCTCAAAATCCCATACTGCTCCCCGATATGCAAATTTCTGACCGATGCGCAGATCAGTTTCTTATTATTTCTTGCCGCCGAACGTACGCCTCCACATAAAGATTGAAATGATACTCGCCAACTTATTATTGTCTTATCCTTGGAGAAAGTAGAACGCGGGGGAGAGGGAATAATATATGCTGGACCGTTCTAAATAAATAGATTTTTAAGTTATGTAAGGGTGATGTCAAGCGAGGGCATTTTGTTTTCATTATAATGTATACTTGTAATGATAAGTCAATATAATGCAGTTGTGGTGATAATAAATATATAAATAAAATAAATAAATACATAAATATATAACGGCAATGTTCGAGGTGCAAGTATTGTTCTTGTACTATTATGAAGCTCTTTCGCATTGGAATCGGAATCTAGATCGATGGTAGATTGTCTTAGGTAGTTTAGTGCTAACGGAACGTAACCCCTTCTGTACCAGCGATGTCTTTTTATTTACATTCTAGTTATATCTAGACGATTTTATGCAGTTTAAGAAGGATCTGTGGTAGTAAAAAGGGTTGAGTGAGATAGTTCGAAGCCTTTTAATTACATGATATTTTATTAAACTGAATAAAATCGTCATATTGAAGCCAGAATGGGTTGATCATTGAACCGGGCAGACTACAATTGCCCATGAAATCGCTCGTGTGACGTTAATTTAAGGATCGGTACAATGGAAATTGTGATATTCTTCATATTATTGTTGATATTTTTAAGATATACTGTTGTCCGTTAGCCTTTCCGTCGTCACTATTTGTTTTCGCTCACACGATCACGTAGGCTAATTTACGTTAGACTGGTTTAATGATGGGATATGGTAATTTAATCCTAGGTTAGATTATGTTAGGCTGGATTAACGATGGGATAAGGTAATTAAATGATAGGTTAGATTACGTTACGCTGGTTTAATGATAGTGGTAGTTTACCTTAGATTTGGTTAGGTCAGGGGTGGTCGAATCAACCTTGAATGTTGGCAACATGGCTGCAGGCGAGAGAATACGTGGACAAGTAGCCTACACGCACACACAAACACACACACGCGCAAATAAACACACACAGTCACATACACACACACTTAAATATATGTTTGTTCACAATACAAATTCCTTCTCCCCCCCCCCCCCCACTCTCTCTCTCTCTCTCTCTCTCTCTCTCTCCTACCAATCAAGTTTTTGTATTCTCTTATAATGTAGGATATACAGCTCAGCCTTTGTTTACATAAAAAAACAAAACCGGACGTTCAAAGCCAGACCGGATATGTCTCCATAAAACAGACCTATTTAGCGAACACGTTCATCTCATGGTTACTATTATTACTAATAATAATAATAGTATTATTATTATTATTATTATTATTATTATTATTATTTATTCATTTATATACTATATATATTATGCCATGTCATTCAGTTTCCTCATAAATGTTGCTCTCTCCTGAAATACATACCCATTTCACAATAAATATTCTCTCTAAAGACGAATATGTTATTTGTGTATGTGCGTAATAGAAGTTTATCTACAGACATTTGTATTTAGTTCCATATGGAATACTTAAATGTTTGTAGCTTAAGGGGTAGTTTATATTTGTCTTCGTAATGTTCCAATTCGTAGGGTCCGGGACCACTTTCGTGTCTGTCTCATGTTGTAGGTAAATTTTAGAAGGGGAGGAGAATTTCTAGCCACCCGCCCCCGAAGTCGAAAAAGTAATACAGGAGGAGAGACAGACAGAAACGGCTAAGGTTGGGTAGAGGATGCCCAACCTCACTCTGGACAGGACCAGCCTACAAGGCAATATGGTAAATGCAAAAAATAAAGGAAATATAAAGACAAAAACAAAAAAATCTTGCATTTCCTTGACTGTCTTTATGTCACTGGGTCACAAGAACGCTAAGTAAATCAGATCAAGGTGAACTACACATGCAAGAAAAGTTAAATGATAGCAATTGAAGACACGCCGGGTCCTATTTTTTATGCTGTCTATATCGGGTACGGTTTTCACATCACTGTATTAGAAATTTTTCCTTCTCCGCGTGGTGACGGCCTTTTCTTGCGTTCATATTAATATTTGACGATTCTCTTTGTAACATTTCTTGTCGTCAAAGTTTCTGTATCTCTCTCGAAATATTTCCATAACTCTTATCATGCGCGATCTTGTTTAATTTTGACTAACCCAAGATTATTATATAAAGTTTGAGAATGGCTTTTCGTAGTCAAGGAAAATATAATTGTAAAACTTTCGGAGCGGCAACGTGAACACGCGCGTAGGCAACCACTTGTATATGGCATCTGATCCCCGCCACCTTCTCCGCGGAAGTTAGCCCAAGGTCCGCGGCAGTAGCAGGGGGTGAGGATATAAGTGTGATGATCTTAATTTCGCTTATTCAGCTTCTTTTCTAGTCAAGATTGTACCATAATGTATGAAAAATATATAGAATATAATAGCATATCTTAAAATAACTTTACATACAGATGCCATACTTGTATGCTCCCCTACTCGTGTCGGTAAAGGTACACTTCGGGCGATTTAACTACCCAATACGGGAATATACTTGATCCTTTCAAAAACAACATACATATCGATTAACTCACTTTGATGTGAAGTTGTTATCTGGAATTATTGACAATCGTACATAAATCCCGTAGTTGAAGGTAAGATATCCGCAAATACGATTAACGAATGATAGCCAAAATCGGCAACAGAGTAAAAAGAAGAAAAACACAGAAAACCCGCTTCGAAACACAGAAAATCCGCTTAGAAACACAGAAAACCCGCTTAGAAACTACGTGTGAGACGCCGCCTATTAACAGTATTGCCACATGCTAACCACCTAACGCACTAATTACACAAGTCAATTGATCTGAGGGGAGAAACTCATATAATAGCTCTGATCTTTCTAAAACATTAATTACGGCAACTCTCTCTATTATCAAAGCTTCCCAAGTACGGATAATTAGCAACCCCTGTGTCCTGTAAAGTATTGCCCGATGTTTATCATGAGCATGGGCATATCAAACCACTCACTACCAACATATTATTGAACGTGACGATAGTGCGTTGTTATGCGTGCGATTATTTTGCTTGGGAAACAGATTAACTTGCTCATGTAGTAATGTACACCCTATGTGGGGGATTGTGTTCTTTTAATAAATTCATTTTATTTCAGTAAGCGTTGTTTTCACATAGCGATTTTGATTAGTTGCTTTGCATTTATATTGTCTTTGTCCCAGTTTTGGTTTGTTTAGTTTGCAAGTTTTACATTTTAATTAACAAAATAAACCATCAAAATCATCGACATTTCAATCGGTCAGCCAAATATCACCTCTCAGCCCAAATACGCTCGCTTACCCAAATTTGGACACTTACCCTAATTAGACGGCTCGCTAAATAGATACACTTGCATTGGTCGCTTGGTACAGTTGACCTAATTCGACCATGACGACATAGTTCGATTGGAAACAGTTCAACCGATTCCTTAGCTCAGAACACTTTGGACAACATTTGGGTGACACTTGCTTTGAGTTGTATGTATGGCGGAGATATCTGCTCTATTGAAGACCCCTTTTCTTCTTGGCCTTGTTTTATTAGTTTTCCATTATATATGACTATCCCCAAATTGTTCAAGAAATCCTTCATGTATTCAGACATTGTAAGGAAAACTATTTAAGCAGTAACTTTGCAATAGCCCCACCCTTAAATACCTCTTGACATCAACAGATTCATGATAGGCTACTGACTGACCTGACCTTTCCCCCGGGGCAGCGGTGGTGACACTGACCTGACCACTGACATTGGCACTGCTCCGAGGGCCAACTGGGCGTAAGACATAACTATTTTTTTGTCGGGCTCTATCTCGAGTCGGCCACCTCCTGCTATGGGGTATGTGCCTGAGTACATACATACATACATACATACATAATACATAATACATACATACATAGCCTACATGCATACATACATACATACATGTTTGCTAAATAGGGCAACAACACTGACCGATCTTTCGTATTACAAGATCTCTTATCGTGGCTAGTCACGCGCTACTGAATAATCTTGACTCACGTTCATTGAGCAGGACCTACAGTATAATCCATGGATCTTGACAACACTGGAAATGGTCAAGTGCTTCTAGAGTAGTCGTTATAGGTAGCGCCAACGAACTTGACAATAATCTTGATCTCTGACCTTCTTATAACTCAAAATGAATGGAAGCAACCGGGCTGAAGCTCCTCTCATTTGGGAAGAGTCCACCAGGTAATAGGTATGGATATTTACAGCCAGTTTGCTCTATTCCCTTTTGAGTTACGAAGAGGTCAGGGGTCGAGATTTTTGTCAAATTCGTTGGCGCTACCTATAGTTACTCCATTTACGTGAAAGTTATACTATTATTTGAGCTCCTCTAACTATTATTTGAGCTCCTCTAACTATTATTTGAGCTCCTCTAACTATTATTTGAGCTCCTCTAACTATTATTTGAGCTCCTCTAACTATTATTTGAGCTCCTCTAAGTATTATTTGAGCTCCTCTAACTATTATTTGAGCTCCTCTAACTATTATTTGAGCTCCTCTAACTATTATTTGAGCTCCTCTAACTATTATTTGAGCTCCTCTAAGTATTATTTGAGCTCCTCTAACTATTATTAAGGGGAGGTTTCTAGTTTGTTTCCTACTCCTCCAGCAATCTTAAAATTTCACCCCCTTGACCCCCTTTCAAGATAAATTTGTACATTTTTCGGTAGAAAAATTTCCCGGCTGAAAGCCGGTTCCTCTTAAATTACAGGCTCGCTATCGCTCGCCAGGATAAAATCGACACCTAAATGGCACGAAAGGTCTTAAAATTGATAGAAATGGGTTGAAAGTTCTTCAAATCGTCAAAATAATGGGGCGAACATCTTAAAATTAGAAAAACAATGGGGCTAAACATGAGGGAGAAAGGAGTCAAGAAAAAAATCCCTCAAGTGGAAACCTCCCCTTAACCCGTTCAGTACCAGGGACGCTCTTTTCATCATATTCTTGCAACAATTAGATTTTATTCAGCTTAGGAAGGACTTCTAGCCATAAGAAGGCTGCAGACTATCTCAACCAATCCTTTTAACTACCACATATACTTCCTAAGCTGCATAATGGCGTCTAAATCTAGCTAAGAATATAGTATAAAACACGTCGCTGGTACTCAAAGGGTTAATTAGCATGATAGTTATAGCGCTAACCTTGGATACCTACTGTAGCAGGTCACAATAGTCAAGTTTTCATTCGGCATTGCTCCAATTATATATATATATATCTATCCATCAGACTAACTATCAATATATCTATCTATCTACCAATGCACTGGAGTCTTAATGAGAGATGGGCAGTTTTTCTGGTCCCCCTTCTCCCTCGTGTTTACCCCCATTAGTTTTCAGATGTTATGACGTTCGGCCCATTAGTTTGACATTTTTAACACATTTCACCCCATTTTGTTGTCAATTTCAAGACCTTTCGTGTCATTTAGGTGTTGATTTTTTCCTGGCGACCGATAGCGATTCTGTAATTTTAAGAGAAACCGACCTGGGGCCGGGAGATATTTCTACCGAAAAAATGTATAAGTTTATCTTGATGGGGGGTGTTTTTTTACAGTTTGATGGAGGTCTAGGAAGGAAACTAAATAATATATGAATGAATGCATAAATAGACCAACACAAATAGCCCCTATCCCCTTAAACCTCTTCGATTAAGTCTTGCCAATCCCGTGCCAATACCGTAGCTAATGTACATCTTTAGTCCTGGACGTGCCTAGCCCCGGGGTAGGCTCGACCTTAGTGTGGGAGTCCCTACCTTGACACTAACCTACAACATGGGAGAGATCTGAGACGGTATGGGGAAATAGTTCACCTTAATATTTGCTAATTAGATCCAACAAGTGTACTATAGGTAGCGCCATCGAACTTCACAATAATCTTGACCCTTTAACTTCTTATAACTCAATGTGAATGAAAGCAATCGGTCTGAAATTCCTCTCATATGGGAAGAGTCCACCAGGTAATAGGTATGGATATTTACAGCCAGTTTGCTCTAGTCCCTTTTGAGTAACGAAGAGGTCAGGGATCTAGATATTTGTCAAGTTCGTTGGCGCTACCTATAATATAGTTTTTTTCAAGGATTATATTAACCACACACCACGTAACATAATTTGATAATTTGACACCTGTTATAATCCATCTCCATGCAGAGATATAGCTATAACAGCGTACTTAAATATAGTGTTGTGCCAGCTGGACGTCTTCGAATCTGTATCATATATTAAGATAATGAATAATCCTCAATACAAGAAGCAAGGTAAACGAAGTAAACATGGAGTGGGATGAAGAAATACCTTGAGCCCATCGTGTGACGCATGATGGTATTTGTGCTGTATTACCCATTTGTGCTGTATTACCCATTTGTGCTGTATTACCCATTTGTGCTGTATTACCCATTTGTGCTGTATTACCCATTACAAATAATAATACATGTACTGTACTTAAGGGGAGGGTTTTAGTTTGTTTCTTACTCCTCCAGCAATCTTAAAATTTCACCCCCTTGACCCCCTTTCAAGATAAATGTGTACATTTTTCGGTAGAAAAATGTCCCGGCCGAAGGCCGGTTGCTCTTAAATTACAGGCTCGCTATCGCTCGCCAGGAAAGTATCGACACCTAAATGGCACGAAAGGTCTTAAAAGTGACATAAATGGGGCGAAAGTTAATAAAATCACCAAACTAATGGGGCAAACGTCTTAAAATATCAAAAGCAATGGAGCTAGACATGAGGGAGAAGGGGGTCAAGAAAAAAGTCCCTCAAGTGGAAATCTCCCCTTAAGTTACTGCGCATAGTTATTTGTTAAATGCCCCAAACATGAAAATACCTGGTTTTAAATACAAAAAACAAATATTAGTCTATAGCCATGTCTTTAAGTTATTTGTTAGAGATAATCAACACTATTCGAATCTATAGAACATAGAATAACATACTAGCTATAATGCTATCAGTGTAATTATAAGATTAACAGATTAGTTCAGCTACATAAAACTCTATGTATTATATAAATGTGATATTGGAAAGCGTAACTAACCTAAATTGGCCAAGCGAATTATTGACATTGATTTGTGGGTTTTTTATTGGTGTGGTAATCGTAAATGCAATGGAGAAAAATAATTAATAATAATAATTAACGCCGTATATAGTCAAGGATTCAGTCACTCGTAATTAAGGGGAGATGGTTCACTTGTTGGGCGATTTTTGCATGTATTCATTATTTTTCTAGTTTCCTCCCTAGACTCCATCAAATTTAAAACAAAAAACATCCATTAGATCCCCCTTCTAGATTAATTTGTACATTTTTCGGTGGAAAAATTTCCCGGCCGAAGGCCGATTCTTTAAACATTACAGGCTCACCATCGTTCGCCTGGGAAAAAATCGACACCTAAATAAAACGAAAGGTCTAAATATTGAAGAAGAAATGGGGCGAAATATCTTAAAATCGATTAACTAATGGGGCAAACATCTTAGCATCTGAAAACTAATGGGGCTAAACATGAGGGAGAAAGTGGTCCAGAAAACCGGCCCATCCCCCCTTAAATCAATACATTACTCGTTTGACAAAGATATCTCTTGGTGATAGTTGTTATTGTTTTTGTTACTGTTGAAGTAATGCCGGAGTCACACGAGCGCTTTTTCGAGCAATTTTTACGGGCAATTATGGTCTGGAAGCTTAACAAATTACACTTTATCTGAATTCAACCGCCTAACATAATCTACCTTCAATCTAGTTTCCTATACCAATGCGAACAATTCCTGAAATATTACGAGAACAAATTTGCTCATGGAAAATTGACGAAAAAAGCTCTCGTGTGAAAGCGGCTTAACAGTGGCAATGAGAAGGAATGTCGCGTTAACCCTTTCAAGCTCCAATACGCGTTTATGTTGTGTTTCTGGCTACTATTAGACAATTTTATTCAGATTAGTAACGGTATATGGAAGTCACAGGGTTGATTGAGGTAGTATTTACTCTTTTAATTCCCACAGACACTTCCTAAGCTGCATAAAATCGTCTAATGATAGCCAAAATAAACTGCTAAAACGCGTCAGAGCTTCAAAGGGTTAATGGTGCACACAATAAAAGTGACCGCGAAAATGAGTAGCAATAAAGTCAATGTGCTTGTCACCATGGTAGTTATGTTGCATTGCCTCAATATATTAACCCTCGGCTGGAAAACAAATAAATAAAACATAATATTTACTTGAACACAGTAACCCAATTCTTTCAAAATATCATGACACTTTCTTACTTTTTATTTTGGAGATTAGTAGGCGATGTTATTCAACTTAGTGGGGACCAGTAGGAATCAAATTTAAGAGTTCTATTAAATATCTCGATCTGTTGCTCTCACAGGTTAATCCTGAATTTGATAAAATAGTCTAATGAATGCCAGAATAAGATGAGACATTAGTTAATAGTATTCTGAAAGTGTTAATATATTTAAGTCCTCTCTTGATTAACTCTGTTACTCTCACAGATAAATCCTGAATTTAATATAATCGTCTATTAAAAGCCAGAACTAAATGACAAAGTAGTTCATGGTATTCTGAAAGGGTTTATGGCAGAGAGGTGGAAGATTGTCCCCAAAGGGTTTATGGCAGAGAGGTGGAAGATTGTCCCCAAAGGGTTTATGGCAGAGAGGTGGAAGATTGTCCCCAAAGGGTTTATGGCAGAGAGGTGGAAGATTGTCCCCAAAGGGTTTATGGCAGAGAGGTGGAAGATTGTCCCCAAAGGGTTTATGGCAGAGAGGTGGAAGATTGTCCCCAAAGCAGGTCGCACGGATACACTAGTAAAGGTTATGGGAGAGGCGGGTATATAGTGGTGAACAGAAGGTTATAATGCTACTTAATATGTTCACCTGTGGACCTCTAATGAATGATGATGATGATGGTGATATATATATATATATATATCACCATCATCATCATCACCATTCATTAGAGGTCCACAGGTGAACATATTAAGTAGCATTATATCCTTATGTTCACCACTATTATATATACCAGCCTCTCCCATAACCTTTACTACCTGAAGGTGATAGTGTATCCGTATATATATATATATATATATATATATATATATATATATATATATATATATATATATATATATGGTTCTAATCTCTACACCACGGCAGACTGACGTGGTGTAGTTGATTAAAGCGTCGGCTATCGTCCTGACGGTCGGCGGTTGGAACCCCACTGAGAGATTAGAAACATTTAGTGGCTCACGTGTATTTGTGATAATTATATACTCAATATATATATATATATATATATATATATATATATATATATATATATGTATATATACAGTATATACAGTATATCTACGGAGAGAGAGAAAGAGAGAGCGTGAGCATGTTGACATACTGTATCTATACTTCAATACCCCTCCCAATAAGGCAACATAACTAGCTATAATCAGTGGGTGCAACGGAAGGCGTGTATGTCAGTGTGTGTGTGTGTGTGTGTGTGTGTGTCACTGTATGTGTGTGTGTCAATGTCGTGGTCACCGCACACACAAAGGAATATCAACCAATCCTTATCACGATCGTAAATTAGCGTCCATGTTGCATCCTTTTCGCTGTTTACCATATTATGTGATATCGGTAAATAATTCAAGCACATGAACAATACTAAATCTTCCCAAGCAATCGGGCTGACATTTCTATCATTTGGGAAGAGTCCACCAGGAAAAAGGTGTGGACATTTACAGCCAAATTGCTCAAGGTCTTTTTGAGTTACGAAGAGGTCAGGGGTCGAGATAATTGTCAAGTTCGTTGGCGCCACCTATAGTAGATTTACGGAACACAGGTCAAGGTACACAGTATGGCGATTATAAAAACAAACCTACTGGACTTAATGGGAGGTTTTTAGTTTGTTCCCTAGACCTCCATCAAGGTTAAAACTACACCCCCTAGATCCCCTTTCAAGATAAGTGTGTACATTTTTCGGTAAACGTTTCCCAGCCATAGGCAGGCTCCTCTTATATTACAGGCTTGCTATAGCTTAGCATGTTATTAACTTACTATTACCTAGTTAAATCTAACCTATCCTTAATCGCTAGGCTTAGGTTACATAACCTTATATACCGTAGCCAACTTAACTAACTTAACTTAGCCTTAAATTATACTAATCTATCTAGTTCCAAAGTGCGGGCTAAGCAATATGAGTGTCAGTGAAAACCCTCGTCAGCGAAACAACTGGACATCCTCTGATAGACATGATCATATAAACCACACCTACATAAAGACATGTTCACGACTCTCAGCTATTTAAGGGGGTCACCTGCTTGTTTTCCTCTCCTTTTCTCTCTTTCTCTGGCCTGTATCCATTCGGCCCCATTCAGCCTACTGTTTTAAGACGTTTATCCCCATCCAGGTGTCGATTTCTTCCTGGCGAGCGATAGTGAGCCAGCATTACATGGAGAAATTCGGCTTCGCCGGAGAAATTTTTCTATCGAAAAATATACAAATTTAGCCTACTGTCAAAAACATAGTAAAAAATATGCTGGCTCGCTATCGCTCGCCAGGAAAAAATCGACACCTGGATGGGGATAAACGTCTTAAAACAGTAGGCTGATTGGGGACGAATGGGTTACAACCCAGAGAGGGTGAGAGAGAGAGAGAAAAATAAATAAAATGAGGTGGGCCCCCTTAAGGTAGCGCATGAGAATTACTGATCTACACACTCTTATCTCGACTCCTAGTTCACAATACCATATATATACTTTCATCCCCAATGCCTGTCCAGAAACGTTAATTATCTTCTCAGAAACTGGCATTCAAATATCGAAAGGCATGTGGGCTACGTAAATGTGATGATACTTAGCATCAGCAGCGTCCTCGGAGATTCGAACCTTCACGTGGAGAACTCGGCCCCTCCCCCCATTACCCCTCTTACTCACTAATTGCTATAAAGGGGTACACATTTGTTTCCACCAATACTGAACGATTCCTTTTATACTTCGAGGGTAAGCTATGACACACACACACACACACACACACACACACACACACACACACACACACACACACACACACAATGAAGCATATACAAAATAATACAAGCATATTAAAGGGCATTCTCAATTATACCCTACCAACTGAACCCTGCTAGACAAAACTGAAACATTCTTTTACAAAACCACCGAATCATTGAAGCGTTACCACATTCCAGGCAGCAGAGAGCCTTGGAGAATAAATTGGATAAAAACATATATAGATTGTGATACATACCCTGCTTGGTGGCTCTCGTTTTCACTCTCTCGCTCTTGCTCTCTGTGCTATCCTTTCTCCTTAATAATCTCTCTCTCTCTCGCTCTCTCTCACACACACACACACACACACACTCTCTCTCTCTCTCTCTCTCTCTCTCTCTCTCTCTCTGGAAAGAATACTACTAAAATATAACAACATATATTTGGAAGACGAAACAATGAGCCAAGGAGAAAGGTGTAAAACAATTTAACCAATTTAGTCAATTATCAATTAAATAAAGTAAACAACTTTTGTACCCGAAGAACTTACTTGCGGATGGCGTTCGATTATAACCCTTTCAAGATCCAATACGCATTTTTTTTTCCGTTTTCCGGCAAATAGTAGACGATTTTATTCAGATTAGGAAGGGTATATGGAAGTCACAGGGGTAATTAAGATAGTCGCTCTCATATAACTCCCACAGATCCTTCCTAAACTGTACACAATCGTCTAATGCCGGCCAGAATAAACTGTCAAAATGCGTCATAATCTTTAAAGGGTTAAATAAATCCACGATATACAAATATCAGGTAATAATACAACATACCCTTTCATAGAAAAGTGTTACATACTTATCATTTCGTGGGTTATGTTGAAACTTTATACTACTAAAGGAATCATAATTTGGATAATTATGTATTATTTGAGGAATCAAAATATTGATTTTCAGTACGGTATGCTGTACAAACAACAAATGCTATACATAATCACAAACAATCTAGTAGACATAGAAAAAGACACATATTTACACCCTACAAACATACGATCCACAAGAGGCAGCCACACCCGAAAATACCACACATACCAGGCAAGCACCGACATATACCACACATACCAGGCAAGCACCGACATATACCACACATACCAGGCAAGCACCGACATATACCACACATACCAGGCAAGCACCGACATATACCACACATACCAGGCAAGCACCGACATATACCACACATACCAGGCAAGCACCGACATATACCACACATACCAGGCAAGCACCGACATATACCACACATACCAGGCAAGCACCGACATATACCACACATACCAGGCAAGCACCGACATATACCACACATACCAGGCAAGCACCGACATATACCACACATACCAGGCAAGCACCGACATATACCACACATACCAGGCAAGCACCGACATATACCACACATACCAGGCAAGCACCGACATATACCACACATACCAGGCAAGCACCGACATATACCACACATACCAGGCAAGCACCGACATATACCACACATACCAGGCAAGCACCGACATATACCACACATACCAGGCAAGCACCGACATATACCACACATACCAGGCAAGCACCGACATATACCACATACCAGGCAAGCACCGACATATACCACACATACCAGGCAAGCACCGACATATACCACACATACCAGGCAAGCACCGACATATACCACACATACCAGGCAAGCACCGACATATACCACACATACCAGGCAAGCACCGACATATTTGTGTACTCATCATTTTTTCCCCCGAAGCATCCAAGAGTGGAATCACCATCCATCTCATAAATATAGCTAACAGTCCCACTCTTGATAGTTTTACAGCTAGGATCACCAAAACATATTCTCCTTATCCTCATCCTTCCCATTATTCCGATAACTTACCGCACAACCCCAGCATATCATGCTGCCCGTGTGCAGCCCTCTGCGGGTTCCCAAGCTAAAAAGTTGATAAGTGGATATTAGGATTGAAAAGTATAGTTTCAATTAACTCACCACAACACAAAAACAAACACACGCACACATCAACCCACACACAAAGAGAGAGAGAGAGAGAGAGAGAGAGAGAGAGAGAGAGAGAGAGAGAGAGAGAGAGAGAGTATAAGCATTTATAGGGATTTTTAACTGTCTGCACTTAAATATTCCTGTATATTGTTGCGCCACCCAAGTCACGAGTTTATAAGGGTGTCAGAGGGTCGACCTTCTTGTGGACTTTTATTACAAGCCAGCGGTCCCCTTGCAGCTATGAGGTAGGAGGTCGTGAAGCCTTTAGTGTATATACTTGCGAAAACTTCAACCTTTTGATGCCTCCCGAACAGATGATGTAGATCGACCTCATTAATGGGAGATGTGCCGTTTTTTTGGTCTATTAATTAATGTATTCCTATATTTCTTAGGGTTCTCGCTAGACCTCCGTCAATCTTAGAAAAACATCCCCTAGACCCCTTTTAAAAATATATTTGTACATTTTTCGGCAGACAAATTTTCCGGCCGAAGGCCGGTCATTCTTAAAATTACAGGCTCGCTATCACTCGCCATGAAAAAATCGACATCTAAATTGCAGGAACGGTCTAAATATTGACAAAGATATGAGACTTAAACTCTTAAAATCGCCAAACTAATAATTATTATGCCGAACGTCCTAAAATCGAGAAAACAATGTGCTAAACTCGAGGGAGAAAGGGGACCAGAACAACGACCCATCTCGCCTTTAAGTGGGGTATTCAGTCAGTTTAGCGGCAAGAGTCGGTCGGCACCTTTTGCTGACACTATCTCATCCGAAGTTTTGTGGGTTTATTTATTATGTTCTCTCCACTAACCAACTTTACTCCTAAACTCGATTAATGAAATTAACAAACTACACATGTGGCAGTCCGGGGATTCGAACCCAGGGCGCTCACACCGAAAATCAACACACTTATGCATTGCACCACGAAGACAGTTAAAGAATGTTGCACAAGCCTACGATTTATTATACAGTTTCGAATCCTGCATACCAATCTTAGCATGTACAATATCCCAACTGCACTATCGGAGGCTATGCATATATGTGAATGGAAATAGTAGTTAATGGGGCACTTAACCCTAGGGAAGGCCTCTCGATAAACTACGACTGAACCAGAGTTAATTAATAATTAATTCATGAATTAATTATTATATTTTGTTTAATCATTATTGACGATTTGGCTTGATTATTGCCATTTTCGAGCATCACCTTTCCAAATTTCTTTCAAACCCCCACACAGACCTTTTTCAAGGTAAATTTGTACATTTTTGGATAGAAAAATTTCCCGGCCGAAGGCCGATTTCCTCTAAATCATAGGTTGTCTATCGTTCGTCCAGAAATAAATAATCGACATCTGAATGGGATAAAGCGTCCTTTGGGATGAAACATCTTAAGTATCCAAAGTAATGGAGCGAAACATGGAAGTCCATCAAGAATTATTATTTTAGTTTCTTCCCTAGACCTCCATCGAGCTTAAATAAACATCCCCAAGATCTAGATCAAATTTGTAAATTTTTCGTTAGAAAAATGTCCCGGTTCTTCTTAAATGACAAGCTACCTATCGCTCGCCAGGAAAATATCGACAACTAAATGGCACGACAGATTGTAATATTGACAAAGGAATGGAGCTAAGAGTCTGAACATCGTCAAACTAACAGCCCGACCGACTTAAAATCTGAAAAGTAATGGGACTAAACACAAGGGGAAAAGGGGGGGGGGGGGGGGCAGAAAAACAAACAAACATCCCCCTTCAATAAACCGTAATGATGAGCTCTTTGAAAGACCGGAGGACTATCAAGGAACAGGGAAAACGTCTTAACATTACAAAGTTAATGAACAAGGAGGTCGATTAGCTCTGGTTTTTATTGAACAGTAGTGGCAAAACAAATTATGGACACCATTTGTTGAAACAATGACACATTGACGAAGTATACTGACCATTTCAATAAGTCACATATATCGGATCACTGGGTTTCCCTAGCCAATGCTCCGTTTCTCTGTTTTGTCATGAGGGAAGCGTTCAGGTATTCTTGACCATGACTGTACAGTCATGTATTTAATCATTTCCGGCTGTATTGACAAGAGACCTATGCGTTTCCTATACAGTATATGGCAACATCGATATTTGCCAATATAACCGAACCTAACTAAACCTAGCATAGGCTCATTGACGGTCTATAAAATAATGTAACAGATCAATGATACTAATGAGCAGTGTAGTACATGCGTATATAATATAGCAATACAAACAGATGGGGCACACAATTGCATAGTGTAATACCTGTCTAAACTAAGGTAAGCAATAGATAAATAAATTCACATATATATATATATATATATATATATATATATATATATATATATATATAAATATTTATACATCCATCTTACAGCCAGTCCCTTGAAATGCGCCAGCTGGGGTATTAGTCGGGTGAAGAAATATGGCTGCTGGTCCATATATTTCATATGCAAATTTTTAGCGGTGTCTACATGCCTGCCCACACCCTTATTTACCTAATCACCTGGCAGACAAGCAGCACAAAGGAGGTATGTGTGGTATAGCTCAATTGTCTTTCATATATAACCACTTTTTTAACACCGTCTTTCTTTTATATTCTAGTTATATTTAGACGATTTTGTTCAGTTTAAGAAGGATATGTTGTAGTATAAATGTATAAGCGAGATAGTGCTAAGCCTGTTAATTGTTGGAGGCCCTTTTTAAACTGATTGAAAGCGTCCTATTGTAGCCAGGATAGAGTTAAAAGGACGGCGCCGGTACAAAAGGGGTTAAATGCTGTATGCAAATTTTCAGTCCACATGAGCAAGAATACACCTACCCCTTTGGGGATCTATGCCTTGGCTTCATGTTTGATTTTGGTTATCATTAGGAGATTTTATGATGCTTAGGAAGGATCTAGGATGATCAACTACAATGGTCAAGCAAGCAAAACATCCTGCGAAATTCGGGTTATCAGTACAGTACTCTAACTAGCGGACCCAATGCTGCCAATTTAGCTACTATCCTGCTAGATTTGGAGGGGTTTACTTTGATCTAGCGGCCATTGTTTACATCTAGCGACATGAATTTGAGCCATATTTTGGAGATTTGAGCCATTTTAAAGTGATACTGTAGAGATTATGCCAAGTTTCTAGCGATTTTGTCTAGCCATATTCTGGAGATTTCAGCCATTTTAGAGGCATATTGTAGATATTATGCCATGATTCTAGCGATGTTTTCTATCCATTTTATGGAGATTTGAGCCATTTTAGAGCAATATTGTAGTGATTGTGCCATTTTATTTATTACGGTATCTAGCGGACTTGTTTCGGTAACCCTGAGCGGACCACACCTTACCCACCCGACCCGTGTGACCTTGCCTGGGAGTCTGGTCATAATAGTGGGCCAATTATATCGCCTGCAGTATACCCCCTGTGTTTCAAATTACCGGTGTTCACTCTTATTTTTCATAGCCCACACACACGCACGCGGTTACGCATCTATTGCACGCCTACACATTAATATCAAGCTTGTATACAGTACGTACTCAGGTAAATACAGAACCAACACACACACACACACACACACACACACTTGGGTATAATGTACAAACACAAGAACAGGTAGATATTTGCCTCCCTATCATTCCTTCAACTTTAGGGGGGACACTTGGTACAGGAAGTTTTGCCTTTTATCTTCTTCATAAACATACGAAAAACAAATAAAACACACACACACACAGAACAGACATTCCAACTGACATACACATACCTTTAGAGACAGATGAATAAGAAAGAAACATTAAAGTAAAACAAAATACTAAGTAATCAAATATATTCCTCACAATATATTTTTCCCCAATTAAGCACCAACATCAGGATCAACAGTCAGGTGAACTTGGACCGGAGAGCCAGTAGTTTTACACACTATACAGAATATGTATCTAGTACGCTGAAATAGTTATATAGTACACCACTGGTCATTGATAGAAGTCAGGATATATTTCTATGTCATTCTCTTTTGCATATTTTCAGCCACTCTCTCTCTATACATATATATATATATATATAGAGAGAGAGAGCACCATCTTGTACTAATAGGCAGCGGTCCTATTACTCGTTGCAATATAGCCCCACTATAACATCATAATTATAGTTTATATATAGGCTACATGCTCTCTCTCCATCAACCTTCAGATTTACCTCATTGCTCTCTCTCTTTCTCTCTCTCTCTTCTCTTCGTGTGTACTGTAATTTGTATTTACCTCTTGCGCTAGTTATATTTATTAGAACTTTTCCTCCTCTCTCTCCCTCTATTTCGCTCTCGTTCTCTCTCTATATATCTCTCTCTCTCTCTCTCTCTCTCTCCCTTACAGAATCCATGTGCCTTATGGTTAAATTAAAATAAGTTAGGTATGTGCTTCTCTCTCATCTAGAAAAGCCTTTTAACATTTCAATTTCGCTTAATCAGCTGCGCTCGTAAACTATGTGTGTGTGTGTGTGTGTGTGTGTATTCATAAATGTAGTTTGACATTAATTGAGTTTTTGGCTCGTATTGTCCCGCTTCCTAGACATTATTATCAGTGGCAATTACCCATTTCCTTGCTCAAGGGATATGGTAACCGCCGGCTATGTCTCAGAAAACCTTCATCAACCTGAGCGAGATTTGAACCCTGGTCTGCTGGGTTGCAGGCAGGGACGGTACCACTGAACTAGCCGCGCGGGTGTGTGTGTGTGTGTGTGTGTGTGTGTGTGTGTGTGTGTGTGTGTGTGTGTGTGTGTGTGTGTGTGTGTTTTTTGTTTTGCTGTTCTGTTATGTTTTTATTAACAGTGATTACATTCTTCCTTCCTTCCTATACTCCAGTTTCCTCTTCCCGTTTGTAACTCCGCCAGTTTTGTTTTTCTCTAAGCCTGCAATACGAGTCCATGCAGCTCCATTCAAGATATAGTTTCATCTGTAATAATATATCCTGACTTTAATTTCCTCACTTCCTTGCCCAACCCGATCGAAGCATTATATATTGAGTTACATAGTTAATGATGAAGTGGTTATTCTTTCTTCCTGGCATGGTACACTCGGATGCCATAGTCTCTAACCCACTCATTAATATTGATTGCTAATGATCGAGGTATATCTCTGAACATGAATTTATGAGTATAATTTTCTTATATCACCTATAAAACTATATATACTGTATACTATCATTGAAAAGCAAGTTCTATCCAAAAATCAATCCACGTAGTTTGTATTGCACAGAGAAAATAATAGGTGACCACGGCATCTTAACCCATTATCTTACCGTACAAGAAATAATTTTTAACCCCTTCTGTACCGTCGAATTTCTTTGTATTTTATCCTGGTTACCGCTAATCGATTTAATAGATAGATCCTGCATTGGACAACTAAAGGTTAACAGTGATAATATTGATTAAGTGATAGGAAAGGATAGCAACACAGAAGGCTATCCCATTACCTGTCATCCTCTCTGACTAGCCTAGAACAATACTAAAATGTTTAAGGGGGTAGGGCTTACTTTTGTGTTTATTTATTGATTTGCGTATTATTATTGTAGCTTCCTCCCGTATCCCCCCATCAAGCTTAAAAAAACATCCCCCAGATACCCCTTCTAAAATATTTTGTACATTTTTCGGTAGAAAAATTTCCCGGCCGTAGGCCGGTTTCTCTCATAATTAAAGGCTCGCTATCGCTCGCCAGGAATTGTTTTACACATAAATGACACGAAAGGTCTTAATATTGTCAGAGAAATGGGGAGAAAGGTCTTAAAATCGACAGACTAATTGGGCGAACGTCTTAAAATCTAAAAACGAATCGGGCTAAACATGAGGGAGAAGAGGGGTCAGAAACCCCCCCAGCTCATCTCCCCTTAACTGATCTATTCCGTGGAAAGTTGCTCCTCTATGCAACTCTTACCAATATCCTCAGCTACCAAAGATGGCCAGTAACCCCATTCTAAGGATTATTTGGGGAGATTTATTACTGGACAGAGGGTTATGCCACGCCCGACCCACTACACACCGTTTCCATTTAACCCCATCAGCACGATGACGTATTTTTCATTACGTCCTGGTTACTATTAGATGATTTTCTTTAGCTTATAATCTACCTCTAGGATTCAAAGTGGTAAATACGGGTTGTACTGTAGGTCTCCATCCATTTTGTAACATTAGTTCGGTAAATTATTTCATAAGAACTCGTATTTTCCTTGAAAGGAACGGGGTTTCAAATACGCATTATTATCATGGTATGTAAGTTGGGTTGCTGGCAATAGATGTAGAGTATTCGTCTTAGATAAAGGGAGGTGTTTAGTTTGTTCCCTAGACTTCCATCAAGCTTAAAATTACTCCCCCTAGACCCCCTTTCAAGAAAAATTTGTACATTTTTCGGTAGAAAAATGTCCCAGCTGAAAGCTGGTTCCTCTTATATTACAATCTCGCTATCGCTCGCCAGGATAAAATCGACACTTACATGGCACGAAAGGTCTTAAAATTGACAGAAATGGGTCGAAAGTTCTTAAAATCGTCAAAATAATGGGGCGAACGTCTTAAAATTAGAAACACAATGGGGCTAAACATGAGGGAGAAAGGAGTCAAGAAAAAAATCTCTCAAGTGGATATCTCTCCTTAAGAAAATGCGAGTGCGCGAGTTTGTACATTCATCGTAGATAATAATTGAGTGTTGCGACTGATTTATACTCGATTTTTGTTTTTCACCTCGTGGAATGCATAGTTGTTTACCAGCTGATGTCTCGATATGTAATGGGAAAAATAAGAAGCGTATTGTTTCTGCCAACGTTTACGATTAACGACATACTGTATATACTGTACCTATAAAAACACTTAGTAACAATTAAGCACTTATGATGAAGACTAGGCAATATCCCACCAGCTAAGCAAATACAGACTATATTGTCTTGGAATTCCCTATTTATAGTATGCCAGATTCTTCTGTTGTCAGAAATGAAAGTATAATGCCTCTGCAAATGGTTTAATTATGTATTATACACAGAATGCCTGTAGTTGTAAATATCAGCTTCAATTCTTACACTGTCCATCAGGAGGTGATATTATTAGTTCAGCTTGTTGAGTTGCACGCAACCATACACGCAGGTCATAATAATTATTACGTCACCAAATAACTTGATTTGAGAGAAACTCATACAGTATGGTGTAATGGTATGTCCTGTACCACCCACTCACAACTCTCTCACTCTTAGTTTGTTTCTCTCACTCTCTCTCTCTCTCTCTCTCTCTCTCTCTCTCTCTCTCTCTCTCTGCACATGTCTAATCACCTATACCCTTACCTATCTTAAGTAGTTTGCTATGTACGTTAATTAAAAAAAAACAAAAAAAAAAATATATATACTGTATATATAATAATTATATATATAGTATATACATATATTTTTTATATATTATAATACATAATTATATACATACATATATATATATATATATATATATATATATATATATATATATATATATATATATATATATATATTTATATACTGCATATGATATCACGCCCGACATCTTCTATTTATCTATCATTACACTCCATGCAACGGACTATTATAATTATTATCAAGCAAGGAGATTGAGTGGTTTACTGGTTTCAACAAACACACGCACACACATACACACACACACACACACACACACTCTCTCTCTCTCAGTCCGTCTGCCTAATCACCAGGAATCTCGTTATCTCTCTAGGTAGTTAACAATGGCCTTTAAAAATCGACCTAAGTGATTTTTTTCCCTTCTAACCTTCTGCCAATACTCTCATAAATTACGTGCGCTATTTTTTTCAGCCTACCCCTTTCATTATAGGATGGTGCTGATGTAACTTTTTTCTGGCTAACATTAGACGATTGCTTTCATATTTTCTGATTTATTAAGGGAGTCAATACAGTCTCACGTAACCCTTTGGCTTCCACAGGTCTGTCCTAAGCTAAATAAAATCGCCTAATGATAGCCATAAAGTATGAAGAAGACGTCATCGTATACTGAGAATGTTAGGCAAATTCAGGTGAGCCATGATATAAATAGTTTGATGTATCATATTATAATATTTATGCTGGGTTTATTATTTCATAATTATTTCATGGATACGACATGTTTGCGGCATTATATTGGAACAAATTAATACGTAATTTTAGGCACTCATAATTGTTCCACATATACAGTATATATTAGTAGGGATATATTTAAGTTAAAGACTCTAGATCTGTGTGCTTCCTAGCCTTATTATAATAGTCTGATAGTAGCCAGAACATTGTTTAAAAATACATCATTATGTAAAACAAATGTCCCCGGTCGTGGCTTAGCAGGACTGGGAGTGGAGTTTTCTTACGTTGTAAAAGATGACTTCACACTTTTCTCTACCGCATAGGCTGCAACAGTAGTGGGTAAAGATACATTGGCAGAGTAAGGACCCAAGTTCATTCAACGTTTCGCCCAGGAATAAAGAAGCCTTGAAACGTTGAATATATTTAGGTCCTTACTGTGCTGATGTGTCTTTACCATCTCAATACAACTTTACCCTGAATTTGCAGAGCACAACATTTTCTTACCCCATATATTACTACCTATGATTTTCTGTATATCATGATGCTTGTCAACATTTAATTACAGAAGTTCAGAAAATGGTAGAATTATCCACATTTCCCTGCATTTAAAAACAAGATTAACAACAGCGTGCCACAAATTGACTCTTGATACTTTATGAGCAGTTAAGGACTTCACCTGAATTGTAGATCTCTGCTGGACACCCATTAACATTAATAATGACGGATTGTTTCGGAGTTACAAAGTTCAATTAAAACAGTTTAGTCAAATAGCTATCTATATATATATATATATTTTTTTTTTAAGAGACAATGAACGGAGGAAGGAAAAATACAGATAAAACAAAAAGGTCCATGTGCCTAAAGGCATCCTCCATTCATAAAATGTTTGTAACAACTGGATTTAAACTGTTGTAGATTGTAAGTTTGTGGAAAGCAACTCGAGGGAAGTGAATTCCAAACAGTAGAAGTTCTGGGGATAAATGAATTTTGATAAGCAGAAGTTCTGCATTGTGGAGGAGAAAGTGTAAATTCATGGGCGCTCTCAGCTGCCCTAGTTCTACGGGGAAAGATGTGGAGAGGCGGCACAATTGAAGCAAGTTCTTCGGAACAATTACTGTGAAAATATCTGTAGAATAATTGCCGGACGCCTTACTCCCCTGTATGAATAGCTGACGATGTATTATTTTCATTATGACGAAGTTGTGAATCTAGGCCCCTAAAACATGAACAGTAACTATTTAACCCAGGGTAGGAGGTAAACATTTTTTTTTTGCAATTATCTGATAACTCATAACGAAGGCACATACTTCGATATTAATGATTGTTAATGTGTCTCGTGCAACTATTTCTAGATTTGTTTTTACTCAAGCCCATTCCCCATTTTTTTTTCGTGTAACACCTGGTCCAATTAACCAACCAACCTTTCACCCCAGCATTCAACGGCACGCATCGTAAAAACCTTACGGGGGCTCACCTCGTCTCTTTCTCTCCCTCTCTCTTTGGCTTGTATCCATTCGGCCCCATTTAGCCTACTGTTTTAAGACGTTTACTCCCATCCAGGTGTCAATATTTTCCTGGCGAGTGGTAGCAAGCCAGCATATATATATATATATATATATATATATATATATATATATATATATATATATATTTTTTTTTTTTTTTTTTTTTTTTTTTTTTTGACAGCAAGCCAAATTTGTATATTTTTCGATAGAACAATTTCTCCAGCGAAGCCGGATTTCTCCATAGTATGCTGGCTCGCTATCGCTCGCCATGAAGAAATCGACACCTGGATGGGGATAAACGTCTTAAAACAGTAGGCTGAATGGGGTAAAATGGATAAAAGTCAGAGAAAGAGAGAAAAGGAGAGAAAAAAAGCAGGTAACCCCACAAAACCTAATATATTTGTTCTCCCTAAATCGGACAAGATCAAGTCCACATCTTTCTCCATTTTTTTTCCACGAGCATCCTCCTTGACATATAAATCTACCTAATATTTCTGCTACTGCTGGGGTGTTGCCATATATCCTGTGTGTATAGTGTTGCACAAGAAAGTAACTAACCGACCAACTCAAAGGATGTGGAATTTGAAGGTTTCGTGGGGAGGGAAGCAAGGGCGGGGTCGTCGGCTGAGCTATCCCCTAGTGCTTAATATACCCTTGGACCATATAATATATTTTTTATATTCGTTTCACTCCCAACAACAAACATACCTCCCACTGAAATTAATGAAAGCATGTGATCTTCCCGGGATTCGAACCTCAAGTACTGTGTATAAACGTGTAGGTTACAAATATATTTTGTTTATCGAGGCTATCCTTGGTCAGGGAGTCCCCATATTTAGGGGGTTCTTGGCAATGCTGAAGTTTGATCACCTGTCCTAAAGAAATGAACACTTAAGGGGAGGTTTTTAGTTGTGTCCCTAGATATCCTTCAAGCTTAAAATTACACCTCCTTGAGCCCCTTTCAAGATAAATTTGTAATTTTTTTGTTAGAAAAATTTCCCGGCTGAAAGCCGGTTTCTCTTAAATTACAGGCTCGCTATCGCTCGCCTGGATAAAATCGACACCTAAATGGCACGAAAGGTCTTAAAATTGACAGAAATTGGGTTGAAAGTTCTTAAAATCGTCAAAATAATGGGGCAAACGTCTTAAAATTATAAAAACAATGAGGCTAAACATGAGGGAAAAAGGAGTCAAGAAAAAAATCCCTCGAGTGGAAATCTCCCCTTAACCATTAGAAGATCTGATGATGCATTTATTTTATTTTTTAGCTATTATTAGACGATTTCATTCAGATTAGGAAAAGTGTGTATGGGAATCAGAGGTTTGATTGAGATTCGACTTTACTCTCATAATTCCCACAGATCATTCCTAAGCTGTAAACAATCGTCTAATGATAGCCAGATTGCGTTCATGTATAATTATATTTCCGGTTAATATAGGGACCGTAGTGTAAGCCATGATACTATTACAGCGATGGTCTAGGACTGGTGACGGATTTAGCGCAGTGCTGATTATAATGCTGTTGATGGTGAAGTCATTAGAACAGGACCAGCATGATTGACAGGCTTCGAACTAGCTCATTTAACCTTTTTTACTACACACAGATCAATCTCAAATTGCACAACATCGTCTAAATATACAGCAAGAATCAAATTATAAACACATCGCCGGTACAGAAAGGGTTATGATAAATACGTTAATACATGATCAGCAAAATTGGGGTGCGGTGAGGCCGAGGTGCGTCCAGACCGGAAGTCCTGAGTCCTTCCTGTGACGTCGCCACTGAGTGTATGACGTCACAGGGTCAGGCAGGTATATAAGGCGTGTCGGTCCAGGGTTTGGCATCAGTCCTTCCGGCACCATCATAATGAACTCAAAGGTAAATCCACTTCAGACTACTAGGTCAGGAGTCAACCCTAAGCAAACATTAGTTATGTGTCGTATGCATTAAGGGGAGATGAGTCGTTTTTCTGCCACCCCTTCTCCCTCATTTTTAGCCTCATTTGTTTTGAAATTATAAGACGTTCGGCCCATTAGTTTGACGATTTTAGCACCTTTCACCCCATTTCGTTGTCAATTTTAAGACTTTTCGTGCAATTTAGCTGTCGATTTTATTGCAATTCTTGAGAACCCTCTCCCACAAAATTGAATTGATTGAATTTTGCAAACATATATTCTGCTTCTAGCCCATTGCACTCCACTTGTTAATATTGTTGATTCATGAATGAAACATGTTTTTTTAAGAAATGATGCATGTCAGAAATATGTGTTCTGTGAAACACTCGCAATACACGTTTTCCGTCTGTGAAAGACAATTCTAAGCTGCATAATTATAATTGTCTTGCGGTACCAAAAATATGGAAGAAAATTTATCTAAAAAGAGAGAGAAAATGTCATCATCCTTCATTTGTTTGCAAGAGATCCTCCCCAATCGAGAAAAAAATAATTCAGAAATACGTGGAATAAAATAATAATTCGATATCGGATTTCTTATAGCAATATAAAGTCTACCAGTTATAAAACTCAACAAAAAAATCAGAGGCTAATGTTCATTCTTCTCTTCACAGATCTTATTCGCCCTCCTGGTGGCGGTGGCTGCCGTGGCCGCTGACGAGAGGCCTTCCTACAGCTACCAGGCTCCTGAGGTACAGTACACAGCTTAAGTTACAATACACTGTACTTCCATAATTATATGGTAGTGAGTGCTTACTAATGGTTCACAGTGTTCAAGATGTTATTTACCTTAGAAACATAAACTCAGTGTATTAAACTGCTTCTTTATCAATACTAATTATCTTATCTTAAGCCTAATAATGTTCATATTCTCTCAGAGCAACGAATCATCTGGTTCCGATTCCGATGAAGGCTCCTACGAGTACTCCTCCGGCGAGTCTGTTGAGGCCAAGTACAACTTCGAGTGGGATGTGGAGGACGACTCTTCCGAGAACGACTTTGAGCACCAGGAGATCCGTGACGGTGAGAACACCCAGGGGTCGTACTCCGTGCAGCTTCCCGACGGTCGTCTCCAGACCGTCACGTACTACGTGGACGGCGACAACGGCTACGTGGCCGAGGTCACCTACGAGGGTGAGGCTTACTACCCAGAGTCTTCAGGATCCTACGAGTCTTCCGGATCTTCCGAGTCTGGATCCTACGGGTCTTCCGGATCCTCCGAGTCTGGATCCTACGAGGCTCCTCGCTACACCCCTCCCCGTCCATCCTACTCCGCCCCAGAGTCCGCGGAGGCTTCCTTGGAGGCCCCAGTGTACCGACCACCCCAGAGTCGCTACGGGGCTCCTGACTCCAACGAGTCCAAGTAAACACCAGCCAAGGATATATAATGTACTGACCCACCCTCTCATGCAATAACAGAACTATTACCCGGGCTCACGAACTCTTCTTGGGGAATATTTTGTCATTCATCATCACTTTTCTGTTCTTGGAAATATTCTTTATAACTCTCTTTCACTTGTAAATTACTTATTTGCATTTTCTTCTCATGCATCTCTAAGTTATTTAATTAATTTAGTATTATTTATTCAATGGTAAATAAAGTACAACG
The DNA here is from genome assembly GCA_032716605.1 of Paralithodes platypus. NCBI lineage: Eukaryota > Metazoa > Arthropoda > Malacostraca > Decapoda > Lithodidae > Paralithodes > Paralithodes platypus. The sequence continues at coordinate 10,532,099 of CM064530.1, read as the reverse complement.
AAAAAACATTTGTATGGTGTCCCTATTAAATGAATACTATTGCCTATACTGTATATATATGGAACAGATTGCCTAGTATATTTTGAAAAGCACAAGAGCAATGGAAAGTTGCAAACGCAATTTGTATAGTTATATGAGTGAAATGGGTTAGGTGTGAATCGGATCTGCCTCGTGTGGTCCAGCCGACCCTCTACAGATTGCCGTACTCGTATGTTTGAATTAGGTTTTTATACCAATAAAAACTAATATTTGAACCTTGTACGACAAATAAGAAGTTTGGTAGTGTCGATATGCTATTTTTGCCCTAGAAGGAAGAAAAGAGAGAGGGAGAGAGAGAAAAACAAAAAAGTAGCAAGGTCAATTCTACCTGATTACATTTCACTGGGTTGCCAGTGAAATGTAATTAAGTGAAATGTAATAGACAGAGGGCCGCTCTTGAACAGCAGGGGCTCGGAGGAGGAGGAGGTGTGTGTGTGTGGGGGGGGGGGGGTTAGATAAGATCAAGAATGGTTGGTTTACTGTAGTTTTTCTAATCATCGACTTACGAGCCAAACGATTATTACCCTTAACTTTTCTCGGCACCTGCTCTGGCACCTTATGCGATAAACTTGTATAGGATTATTTTTTTAGTTTTTCATATTTAGGCAATAGATCCTGGGATTATTGCCGATAAACAATTGCCATTGAAAAACAAGGAAAACAATGAGAAAAAAACACAAATAAAACGAGAAAAAAACCTCCTGAAAGCATTCTTAAAGCAATTATATTAAAACATATATATATATATATATATATATATATATAATAGTTGTATTGTAATTTCACTGAATACTACAAAAGTGATCAATATATTAGCCTAAAACATATACGAACGCATAGGTAGAGCTTTAGACTACAGTAGATTTACTGTAGTCTATGGTAGAGCTAATGAAAATTAATGCAGAATCCACACTTACAACGTTGTACACAGCATAATACAATTATATTGTATAATTATATGCATTCAGCCTATGCATTATAGGTAGACCGAATATGAGGTGGAAGGATGGAGTGAGGAAGTACATGAACGACGGCGGTGCTGGTTGGGGGGAGGGGCGTCGACTGACTGGGGACAGAGGTGTATGGGGGCTGTTCGTTCGTGGCCACCCCTTCGGGGATCACGGCGTCAGGCAATAGATAGATAGATAGATAGCTATAATGCATTGAAATGTAACTAATTAATATTGTAAGACTGTGTTTAAGATTTGGCAGCGGCACAAATAGTTTTGAAGTAGGTCATGGGCACAAGTTTATGGATCTCTATTTTTGATAGGGTACACTCAAAATTACTAGTCACCCACACAAATATACTAGATTTGTCTTAACATGCATTATAAATCAGCTCAAACATATGACGATTTGAATATATTTCAGCTACAGAAAAGCGATTTAATTTGGGTTAATAAAACTGCCTCTTGGTAAAATTGCTAAAATAGGACCAATAATGTTCTTAAATTCGTAAAATCAGAAGGGGATGATTCTAATTTTGACATTTGATAAAAAGTGTGCAAACAAAGAAGAAGGGTTACTAGAACAGGGATAATAGCAAAATATAGTACAACACATAAATGATAATAAATAACTTACAATTAAATATATAAACATTTAGTACAAGTCTTAAGGGTTGTTTATGGAGAGCCCGTCCCCCAAGTACCTCAGATTATTTTATAGGTCATACGTTTAAACGCGGTTAAGATTGATCTTTGCCAAGCGATAGGGCAAATTTCCCTTTTCCCTTTTACCATTCTTGAGGCAAAGTGGGAGGATGTATACTTAACCCCTTCAGTCAAGTCAGGTCTGGTGAAGGTATTGAGGAATAATCCTTTACAACGGCACCTCGTAACTACTCTCTACTTTCCTTTTTTTTTTCTTAAGAGTGTAGAGCGGGGAGAATGGGTGTTGGAGAGCGAGGAAGCTGTTGAAGTGGCTTTGTTATGTGTTATTAGTCTGTATACGTCGTCGAGGTGTCCCCCAATTGGGTGCGAGCATGTACTAGGACGTACTACCACACCCACTAAATGTCTGCCTTGGCTGGGATTGAACACAGGTTAAGCAGGTTCACACGTGAGCGTGCTCTCCACTAGACCACCGCGGTCTATTATATTATGGCAACAAATGTAATTGGTAATTATATTCAGGTTAGGAAGGACGTCTACACATTAAAAGGCTGCAGACTAACTCAATCCGTTTAGCTACCCTATATCCTTCCTAAGCTACATAAAATCGCCTAAATTTAGCTGAAATAAAAAAAGGAAAGACATCGCCGGTACAGAAGGGGTTAATGCCCCACTTAGCACAAAACGTAATGATGACGTTATGATTTGGTCGAACAAGGGTAACAGAATAACGTCAACAAAATATGAATGACATGGGTATCAGTGCTACAAATTTAGATTTTCAATTTGGAAGTTCGGAAAGGGGTTTAGGCAAATCACTCGAACATTTTCCGAATAATGTCATCTAATATATAGATAGTTTTAGGTTAATGGCTACTGGTATATGAATACATTTCTCTATTGCAGTTCTATACTAGTAACCTAAGATTCTATATTTTTTTCTGTCTACGTGTACGAAGGAGACAGAAGGTTGCCCGTAGCGAGCGTCTCTCCAACTTGAACGAGTGATCGAAAACCAAATTCAAGGTACGTTGGAGTCAATTTCTCTAGACACACGCAAGCACATGGACCTTGTACGAGTTCAATTCGTAGGATGGAAAAACTAATAGACTGACGAAGAGAGTTCCAGAGTTTACTTATCGAGTGCAAGGAAGGCTGAAAACAAAAACATGAATTCTTTCTTGAGATAGGGAGTTGGACAGAGTAGGGGTGGAAATGTGTTGAAAGACGAATGCCATTTACCATCCCCCACTTAATATGACAAGATCATGTCCACATCTATCTCTATTTGTTCATTCTTGAAATTTAAATCTACCTAATATTTCTCCTACTGCTGGAGTGTTGCCAAATCTCCTGTGGGTAGTGTTGCACAAGAAAGTAACTAACCGACCAACTCAAAGGATGTGGAGTTTGAAGGTTTCGTGGTGATGGAAGCAAGGGCGGGGTCGTCGGCAATGCTTGGTACACCCCTAGACCTTATAATATTTTCAATTATACAAGTACTTTGTATAAACGTGATATTGAGATTCGTCTTTACCCTCATAATTCCCACAGATCCTTCCTAAGCTGTATAAAATCGTCTAATGAGAGCCAAACTCTACTGCCTCATAATCTTGAAAGGGTACATTCGTTACTTCAATGCTGGGGTGCGGTGGGGCCGAGGTGTATCCAAACCGGAAGTCCTGAGTCCTTCCTGTAACATCACCACTGAGTGTATGACGTCACAGGATCAGGCGGGTATATAAGGCGGGTAGGTCCAGGGTTTGGCATCAGTCCTTCCGGCACCATCATAATGAACTCAAAGGTAAATATACTTCAGACTACTAGGTTAGGAGTCAACCCTAAGAAATGGTGCATGTCAAAATATGTATCTGTGGAACACTCGCAGTTCAATCTTTCAGACTGTGAAATGTCATTCTTAAGCTGCATAATTATAATTGTCTTCTGGTCCAAAAATATGGAATTTTTTTATTTTGAAAGAGATACTATTGTATAATTCTCTCTTTGATTCTAAAAAATCCTCCTCAATCGAGATGAAATAAATCCATAATTACGTAGAATCAAATAATAATGCGATATTGGATTGCATTATACAATACAAAGTCTGCCAATTATGCTACTCAGTAAAAACATATCAGAGGCTAATGTTCATTCTTCTCTTCACAGATCTTATTCGCCCTCCTGGTGGCGGTGGCTGCCGTGGCCGCTGACGAGAGGCCTTCCTACAGCTACCAGGCTCCTGAGGTACAGTACACAGCTTAAGTTACAATACACTGTACTTCCATAATTATATGGTAGTGAGTGCTTACTAATGGTTCACAGTGTTCAAGATGTTATTTACCTTAGAAACATAAACTCAGTGTATTAAACTGCTTCTTTATCAATACTAATTATCTTATCTTAAGCCTAATAATGTTCATATTCTCTCAGAGCAACGAATCATCTGGTTCCGATTCCGATGAAGGCTCCTACGAGTACTCCTCCGGCGAGTCTGTTGAGGCCAAGTACAACTTCGAGTGGGATGTGGAGGACGACTCTTCCGAGAACGACTTTGAGCACAAGGAGACCCGTGACGGTGAGAACACCCAGGGGTCGTACTCCGTGCAGCTTCCCGACGGTCGTCTCCAGACCGTCACGTACTACGTGGACGGCGCCAACGGCTACGTGGCCGAGGTCACCTACGAGGGTGAGGCTTACTACCCAGACTCTTCAGGATCCTACGAGTCTTCCGGATCCTCCGAGTCTGGATCCTACGAGTCTTCCGGATCCTCCGAGTCTGGATCCTACGAGGCTCCTCGCTACACCCCTCCCCGTCCATCCTACTCCGCCCCAAAGACCGCCGAGGCTTCCTTCGAGGCCCCAGTGTACCGACCACCCCAGAGTCGCTACGGGGCTCCTGACTCCAACGAGTCCAAGTAAACACCAGCCAAGGATATATAATGTACTGACCCACCCTCTCATGCAATAACAGAACTATTACCCGGGCTCACGAACTCTTCTTGGGGAATATTTTGTCATTCATCATCACTTTTCTGTTCTTGGAAATATTCTTTATAACTCTTTTTCACTTGTAAATTACTTATTTGCATTTTCTTCTCATGCATCTCTAAGTTATTTAATTAATTTAGTATTATTTATTCAATGGTAAATAAAGTACAACGAAAAAACATTTGTATGGTGTCCCTATTAAATGAATACTATTGCCTATACTGTATTTATATGGAACAGATTGCCTAGTATATTTTGAAAAGCACAAGAGCAATGGAAAGTTGCAAACGCAATTTGTATAGTTATATGAGTGAAATGGGTTAGGTGTGAATCGGATCTGCCTCGTGTGGTCCAGCCGACCCTCTACAGATTGCCGAACTCGTATGTTTGAATTAGGATTTTATACCAATACAAACAGTAATATTTGGACCTTGTACGACAAATAAGAAGTTTGGTAGTGTCGATATGCTATTTTTGCCCTAGAAGGAAGAAAAAGAGAGAGGGAGAGAGAGAGAAAAAAAAGATAGCAAGGTCAATTCTACCTGATTACATTTCACTGGGTTGCCAGTGAAATGTAATTAAGTGAAATGTAATAGACAGAGGGCCACTCTTGAACGGCAGGGGGCTCAGAGGAGGAGGAGGAGGGAGGGGGGGGGGGTTAGATAAGATCAAGAATGGTTGGTTTACTGTAGTTTTTCTAATCATCGACTTACGTGCCAAACGATTATTACCCTTAAATTTTCTCGGCACCTGCTCTGGCACCTTTTGCGATAAACTTGTATAGGATTATTTTTTTAGTTTTTCATATTTAGGCAATAGATCCTGGGATTATTGCCGACAAACAATTGCCATTGAAAAACAAGGAAAACAATGAGAACAAAACAAATAAAACGAGAAAACCCCTCCTGAAAGCATCTTTAAAGCAATTATATTAAAACATATATGTAATACAGTTGTATTGCAATATCTCTGAATACTACAAAAGTGATCAATGTATTAGCCTAAAAAACATACGAACGCATAGGTAGAGCTTTAGACTACAGTAGATTTACTGTAGTCTATGGTAGAGCTAATGAAAATTAATGCAGAATCCACACTTACAACGTTGTACACAACAGAATAAAATTATATTGTATAATTATATGCATTCAGCTATAATGCATTGAAATGTAACTCGTTAATATTGTAAGACTGTGTTTAAAATTTGGCAGCGGTACAAATAGTTTTGAAGTAGGTCATGGGCATAAGTTTATGGATCTCTATTTTTGATAGGGTACACTCAAAATTACTAGTCACCCACACAAATATACTAGATTTGTCTTAAAATGCATTATAATTCAGCTTAAACATATGACGATTTGAATGTATGTCGGCTACAGAAAAGGAATTTCATTTAGGGTAATACAACTGCCTCTTGGTAAAATTGCTAAAATAGGACCAATAATGTTCTTAAATTCGTAAAATCAGAAGGGGATGATACTATTTTTGATATTTGATAAAAAGTGTGCAAACAAAGAAGAAGGGTTACTAGAACAGGGGATAATAGCAAAATATAGTACAACACATAAATTATAATAAATAACTTACAATTAAATATATAAACATTTAGTACAAGTCTTAAGGGTTGTTTATGGAGAGCCCGTCCCCCAAGTACCTCAGATTATTATATAGGTCATACGTTTAAACGCGGTTAAGATTGATCTTTGCCAAGCGATAGGGCAAATTTACCTTTTCCCTTCTACCATTCTTGAGGCAAAGTGGGAGGATGTATACTTAACCCCTTCAGTCAAGTCAGGTCTGGTGAAGGTATTGAGGAATAATCCTTTACAACGGCACCTCGTAACTACTCTTTACTTTCCTTTTTTTTCTTCTTAAGAGTGTAGAGCGGGGAGAATGGGTGTTGGAGAGCGAGGAAGCTGTTGAAGTGGCTTTGTTATGTGTGTTATTAGTCTGTATACGTCGTCGAGGTGTCCCCCAAATGGGTGCGAGCATGTAAAACACACTAGGACGTACTACCACACCCACTAAATGTCTGCCTTGGCTGGGAATGAACACAGGTTAAGCAGATTCACACGTGAATGTGCTCTCCACTAGACCGCCGCGGTCTATTATATTATGGCAACAAATGTAATTGGTAATTATATTCAGGTTAGGAAGGACGTCTACACATTAAAAGGCTGCAGACTAACTCAATCCGTTTAGCTACCCTATATCCTTCCTAAGCTACATAAAATCACCTAAATTTAGCTGAAATAAAAAAAGGAAAGACATCGCCGGTACAGAAGGGGTTAATGCCCCACTTAGTACAAAACGTAATGATGACGTTATGGTTATAATAATAATAATAATAATAATAATAATAATATTTATTCAGTTAGCAATTTACAGAGTTGGTACCACATAGTATGTTATAAATATGACATGTACCAGCCTTGCATAATTCCAACTAAGGATAGCCCAATAAGGCCGTTAGGCGTATTTCCATTGGGGTCCTTGTGGGATTAGGTTAGCTGGGGAAATGGGGAGGATAAAGAAATAGATACTTTAGAGAATGTATTTCTAGGGGGTTATTTTAAGATACCTTACATCCTATAGTAAATATCAGTAATCCGTAATCAGTAATCATTTCAGTTTGGTTTGTCTATCTCTTATGTCGTATTTAGTAGTAGACATAAGCTTGGTGCTCCCTTCTCGCAGCTGTCCGGTTCAGGTGTTCCTTCAGGCTACGTCTGAAGAAATACAGTGTTCTCTTTTCACGGACTGACTTGGGTTTGGTCGAACAAGGGTAACAGAATAACGTCAACAAAATATGAATGACATGGGTATCAGTGCTACAAATTTAGATTTTCAATTTGGAAGTTCGGAAAGGGGTTTAGGCAAATCACTCGAACGTTTTCCGAATAATGTCATCTAATATATAGATAGTTTTAGGTTAATGGCTACTGGTATATGAATACATTTCTCTATTGCAGTTCTATACTAGTAACCTAAGATTCTATTTTTTTTTCTGTCTACGTGTACGAAGGAGACAGAAGGTTGCCCGTAGCGAGCGTCTCTCCAACTTGAACGAGTGATCGAAAACCAAATTCAAGGTACGTTGGAGTCAATTTCTCTAGACACACGCAAGCACATGGACCTTGTACGAGTTCAATTCGTAGGATGGATAAACTAATAGACTGACGAAGAGAGTTCCAGAGTTTACTTATCGAGTGCAAGGAAGGCTGAACACAAAAACATGAATTCTTTCTTGAGAAAGGGAGTTGGACAGAGTAGGGGTGGAAATGTGTTGAAAGACGAATGCCATTTACCATCCCCCACTTAATATGACAAGATCATGTCCACATCTATCTCTATTTGTTCATTCTTGAAATTTAAATCTACCTAATATTTCTCCTACTGCTGGGGTGTTGCCAAATCTCCTGTGGGTAGTGTTGCACAAGAAAGTAAATAACCGACCAACTCAAAGGATGTGGAGTTTGAAGGTTTCGTGGTGATGGAAGAAAGGGCGGGGTCGTCGGCTGTGCTTGGTCCACCCCTAGACCTTATAATATTTTCAATTATACAAGTACTTTGTATAAACGTGATATTGAGATTCGTCTTTACCCTCATAATTCCCACAGATCCTTCCTAAGCTGTATAAAATCGTCTAATGATAGCCAAACTATACTGCCTCATAATCTTGAAAGGGTACATTCGTTACTTCAATGCTGGGGTGCGGTGGGGCCGAGGTGCATCCAAACCGGAAGTCCTGAGTCCTTCCTGTAACATCACCACTGAGTGTATGACGTCACAGGATCAGGCGGGTATATAAGGCGGGTAGGTCCAGGGTTTGGCATCAGTCCTTCCGGCACCATCATAATGAACTCAAAGGTAAATATACTTCAGACTACTAGGTTAGGAGTCAACCCTAAGAAATGGTGCATGTCAAAATATATGTACTGTGGAACACTCGCAGTTCAATCTTTCAGACTGTGAAAGGTCATTCTTAAGCTGCATAATTATAATTGTCTTGTGGTCCAAAAATATGGATTTTTTTTATTTTGAAAGAGATACTATTGTATAATTCTCTCTTTGATTCTAAAAAATCCTCCTCAATCGAGATGAAATAAATCCATAATTACGTAGAATCAAATAATAATGCGATATTGGATTGCATATAACAATACAAAGTCTGCCAATTATGCTACTCAGTAAAAACATATCAGAGGATAATGTTCATTCTTCTCTTCACAGATCTTATTCGCCCTCCTGGTGGCGGTGGCTGCCGTGGCCGCTGACGAGAGGCCTTCCTACAGCTACCAGGCTCCTGAGGTACAGTACACAGCTTAAGTTACAATACACTGTACTTCCATAATTATATGGTAGTGAGTGCTTACTAATGGTTCACAGTGTTCAAGATGTTATTTACCTTAGAAACATAAACTCAGTGTATTAAACTGCTTCTTTATCAATACTAATTATATTATCTTAAGCCTAATAATGTTCATATTCTCTCAGAGCAACGAATCATCTGGTTCCGATTCCGATGAAGGCTCCTACGAGTACTCCTCCGGCGAGTCTGTTGAGGCCAAGTACAACTTCGAGTGGGATGTGGAGGACGACTCTTCCGAGAACGACTTTGAGCACCAGGAGACCCGTGACGGTGAGAACACCCAGGGGTCGTACTCCGTGCAGCTTCCCGACGGTCGTCTCCAGACCGTCACGTACTACGTGGATGGCGACAACGGCTACGTGGCCGAGGTCACCTACGAGGGTGAGGCTTACTACCCAGAGTCTTCAGGATCCTACGAGTCTTCCGGATCCTCCGAGTCTGGATCCTACGAGTCTTCCGGATCCTCCGAGTCTGGATCCTACGAGGCTCCTCGCTACACCCCTCCCCGTCCATCCTACTCCGCCCCAAAGTCCGCCGAGGCTTCCTTCGAGGCCCCAGTGTACCGACCACCCCAGAGTCGCTACGGGGCTCCTGACTCCAACGAGTCCAAGTAAACACCAGCCAAGGATATATAATGTACTGACCCACCCTCTCATGCAATAACAGAACTATTACCCGGGCTCACGAACTCTTCTTGGGGAATATTTTGTCATTCATCATCACTTTTCTGTTCTTGGAAATATTCTTTATAACTCTCTTTCACTTGTAAATTACTTATTTGCATTTTCTTCTCATGCATCTCTAAGTTATTTAATTAATTTAGTATTATTTATTCAATGGTAAATAAAGTACAACGAAAAAACATTTGTATGGTGTCCCTATTAAATGAATACTATTGCCTATACTGTATATATATGGAACAGATTGCCTAGTATATTTTGAAAAGCACAAGAGCAATGGAAAGTTGCAAACGCAATTTGTATAGTTATATGAGTGAAATGGGTTAGGTGTGAATCGGATCTGCCTCGTGTGGTCCAGCCGACCCTCTACAGATTGCCGTACTCGTATGTTTGAATTAGGTTTTTATACCAATACAAACAGTAATATTTGGACCTTGTACGACAAATAAGAAGTTTGGTAGTGTCGATATGCTATTTTTGCCCTAGAAGGAAGAAAAAGAGAGAGGGAGAGAGAGAGAGAAAAAAAAAAGATAGCAAGGTCAATTCTACCTGATTACATTTCACTGGGTTGCCAGTGAAATGTAATTAAGTGAAATGTAATAGATAGAGGGCCACTCTTGAACGGCAGGGAGCTCGGAGGAGGAGGAGGAGGGAGGGGGGGGGGGGTTAGATAAGATCAAGAATGGTTGGTTTACTGTAGTTTTTCTAATCATCGACTTACGAGCCAAACGATTATTACCCTTAAATTTTCTCCGCACCTGCTCTGGCACCTTATGCGATAAACTTGTATAGGATTATTTTTTTAGTTTTTCATATTTAGGCAATAGATCCTGGGATTATTGCCGACAAACAATTGCCATTGAAAAACAAGGAAAACAATGAGAACAAAACAAATAAAACGAGAAAAAAACTCCTGAAAGCATCTTTAAAGCAATTATATTAAAACATATATGTAATACAGTTGTATTGCAATATCTCTGAATACTACAAAAGTGATCAATGTATTAGCCTAAAAAACCTACGAACGCATAGGTAGAGCTTTAGACTACAGTAGATGTACTGTAGTCTATGGTAGAGCTAATGAAAATTATTGCAGAATCCACATTTACAACGTTGTACACAACAGAATAAAATTATATTGTATAATTATATGCATTCAGCTATAATGCATTGAAATGTAACTCGTTAATATTGTAAGACTGTGTGTTTAAAATTTGGCAGCGGTACAAATAGTTTTGAAGTAGGTCATGGGCACAAGTTTATGGATCTCTATTTTTGATAGGGTACACTCAAAATTACTAGTCACCCACACAAATATACTAGATTTGTCTTAAAATGCATTATAAATCAGCTTAAACATATGACGATTTGAATGTATGTCGGCTACAGAAAAGGAATTTCATTTAGGGTAATACAACTGCCTCTTGGTAAAATTGCTAAAATAGGACCAATAATGTTCTTAAATTCGTAAAATCAGAAGGGGATGATACTATTTTTGATATTTGATAAAAAGTGTGCAAACAAAGAAGAAGGGTTACTAGAACAGGGGATAATAGCAAAATATAGTACAACACATAAATTATAATAAATAACTTACAATTAAATATATAAACATTTAGTACAAGTCTTAAGGGTTGTTTATGGAGAGCCCGCCCCCCAAGTACCTCAGATTATTATATAGGTCATACGTTTAAACGCGGTTAAGATTGATCTTTGCCAAGCGATAGGGCAAATTTACCTTTTCCCTTCTACCATTCTTGAGGCAAAGTGGGAGGATGTATACTTAACCCCTTCAGTCAAGTCAGGTCTGGTGAAGGTATTGAGGAATAATCCTTTACAACGGCACCTCGTAACTACTCTTTACTTTCCTTTTTTTTCTTCTTAAGAGTGTAGAGCGGGGAGAATGGGTGTTGGAGAGCGAGGAAGCTGTTGAAGTGGCTTTGTAATGTGTGTTATTAGTCTGTATACGTCGTCGAGGTGTCCCCCAACTGGGTGCGAGCATGTAAAACACACTAGGACGTACTACCACACCCACTAAATGTCTGCCTTGGCTGGGAATGAACACAGGTTAAGCAGATTCACACGTGAATGTGCTCTCCACTAGACCGCCGCGGTCTATTATATTATGGCAACAAATGTAATTGGTAATTATATTCAGGTTAGGAAGGACGTCTACACATTAAAAGGCTGCAGACTAACTCAATCCGTTTAGCTACCCTATATCCTTCCTAAGCTACATAAAATCACCTAAATTTAGCTGAAATAAAAAAAGGAAAGACATCGCCGGTACAGAAGGGGTTAATGCCCAACTTAGTACAAAACGTAATGATGACGTTATGGTTATAATAATAATAATAATAATAATAATAATAATAATAATATTTATTCAGTTAGCAATTTACAGAGTTGGTACCACATAGTATGTTATAAATATGACATGTACCAGCCTTGCATAATTCCAACTAAGGATAGCCCAATAAGGCCGTTAGGCGTATTTCCATTGGGGTCCTTGTGGGATTAGGTTAGCTGGGGAAATGGGGAGGATAAAGGAATGGATACTTTAGAGAAAGTATTTCTAGGGGGTTATTTTAAGATACCTTACATCCTATAGTAAATATCAGTAATCCGTAATCAGTAATCATTTCAGTTTGGTTTGTCTATCTCTCATGTCGTATTTAGTAGTAGACATAAGCTTGGTGCTCCCTTCTCGCAGCTATCCGGTTCAGGTGTTCCTTCAGGCTACGTCTGAAGGAATACAGTGTTCTCTTTTCACGGACTGACTTGGGTTTGGTCGAACAAGGGTAACAGAATAACGTCAACAAAATATGAATGACATGCGTATCAGTGCTACAAATTTAGATTTTCAATTTGGAAGTTCGGAAAGGGGTTTAGGCAAATCACTCGAACATTTTCCGAATAATGTCATCTAATATATAGATAGTTTTAGGTTAATGGCTACTGGTATATGAATACATTTCTCTATTGCAGTTCTATACTAGTAACCTAAGATTCTATTTTTCTTCTGTCTACGTGTACGAAGGAGACAGAAGGTTGCCCGTAGCGAGCGTCTCTCCAACTTTAACGAGTGATCGATAACCAAATTCAAGGTACGTTGGAGTCAATTTATCTAGACACACGCAAGCACATGGACCTTGTACAAGTTCAATTCGTAGGATGGAAAAACTAATAGACTGACGAAGAGAGTTCCAGAGTTTACTTATCGAGTGCAAGGAAGGATGAAAACAAAAACATGAATTCTTTCTTGAGATAGGGAGTTGGACAGAGTAGGGGTGGAAATGTGTTGAAAGACGAATGCCATTTACCATCCCCCACTTAATATGACAAGATCATGTCCACATCTATCTCTATTTGTTCATTCTTGAAATTTAAATCTACCTAATATTTCTCCTACTGCTGGGGTGTTGCCAAATCTCCTGTGGGTAGTGTTGCACATGAAAGTAACTAACCGACCAACTCAAAGGATGTGGAGTTTGAAGGTTTCGTGGTGATGGAAGCAAGGGCGGGGTCGTCGGCTGTGCTTGGTCCACCCCTAGACCTTAAAATATTTTAAATTGTACAAGTACTTTGTATAAACGTGATATTGAGATTCGTCTTTACCCTCATAATTCCCACAGATCCTTCCTAAGCTGTATAAAATCGTCTAATGATAGCCAAAATATACTGCCTCCTAATCTTGAAAGGGTACATTCGTTACTTCAATGCTGGGGTGCGATGAGGCCGAGGTGCATCCAGACCGGAAGTCCTGAGTCCTTCCTGTGACATCACCACTGAGTGTATGACGTCACAGGGTCAGGCGGGTATATATGGAGGGTCGGTCCAGGGTTTGGCATCAGTCCTTCCGGCACCATCATAATGAACTCAAAGGTAAATATACTTCAGACTACTAGGTTAGGAGTCAACCCTAAGAAATGGTGCATGTCAGAAATATTTGTACTGTGGAATACTCGCAGTTCAATCTTTCAGACTGTGAAAGGTCATTCTTAAGCTGCATAATTATAATTGTCTTGTGGTACAAAAAATATGGAAAAAATGGATTTTGAAAGAGAGATACTATTGTATAATTATCTCTTTGATTCTAAAAAATCCTCCTCAATTGAGATGAAATAAATCCATAATTACGTAGAATCAAATAATAATGCGATATTGGATTGCATATAACAATAAAAAGTCTGCCAATTATGCTACTCAGTAAAAACATATCAGAGGCTAATGTTCATTCTTCTCTTCACAGATCTTATTCGCCCTCCTGGTGGCGGTGGCTGCCGTGGCCGCTGACGAGAGGCCTTCCTACAGCTACCAGGCTCCTGAGGTACAGTACACAGCTAAGTTACAATACACTGTACTTCCATAATTATATGGTAGTGAATGCTTACTAATGGTACACACTGTTCAAGATGTTATTTACCTTAGAAACATAAACTCAGTGTATTAAACTGCTTCTTTATCAATACTAATTATCTTATCTTAAGCCTAATAATGTTCATATTCTCTCAGAGCAACGAATCATCTGGTTCCGATTCCGATGAAGGCTCCTACGAGTACTCCTCCGGCGAGTCTGTTGAGGCCAAGTACAACTTCGAGTGGGATGTGGAGGACGACTCTTCCGAGAATGACTTTGAGCACCAGGAGACCCGTGACGGTGAGAACACCCAGGGGTCGTACTCCGTGCAGCTTCCCGACGGTCGTCTTCAGACCGTCACGTACTACGTGGACGGCGACAACGGCTACGTGGCCGAGGTCACCTACGAGGGTGAGGCTTACTACCCAGAGTCTTCAGGATCCTACGAGTCTTCCGGATCCTCCGAGTCTGGATCCTACGAGGCTCCTCGCTACACCCCTCCCCGTCCATCCTACTCCGCCCCAGAGTCCGCCGAGGCTTCCTTCGAGGCCCCAGTGTACCGACCACCCCAGAGTCGCTACGGGGCTCCTGACTCCAACGAGTCCAAGTAAACACCAGCCAAGGATATATAATGTACTGACCCCCCCTCTCATGCAATTACAGAACTATTACCCGGGCTCATGAACTCTTCTTGGGGAATATTTTGTCATTCATCATCACTTTTCTTTTCTTGGAAATATTCTTTATAACTCTCTTTCACTTGTAAATTACTTATTTGCATTTTCTTCTAATGCATCTCTAAGTTATTTAATTAATTTAGTATTATTTATTCAATGGTAAATAAAGTACAACGAAAAAACATTTGTATGGTGTCCCTATGAAATGAATGCTATTGCCTATACTGTATATATATATGGAACAGATTGCCTAGTATATTTTGAAAAGCACAAGAGCAATGGAAAGTTGCAAACGCAATTTGTATAGTTATATGAGTGAAATGGGTTAGGTGTGAATCGGATCTGCCTCGTGTGGGCCAGCCGACCCTATACAGATTGCCGTACTCGTATGTTTGAATTAGGTTTTTATACCAATAAAAACAGTAATATTTGGACCTTGTGCGACAAATAAGAAGTTTGGTAGTGTCGATATGCTATTTTTGCCCTAGAAGGAAGAAAAAGAGAGAGGGAGAGAGAGAGAAAAAAAAAAGATAGCAAGGTCAATTCTACCTGATTACATTTCACTGGGTTGCTAGTGAAATGTAATTAAGTGAAATATAATAGACAGAGGGCCGCTCTTGAACAGCAGGGGGCTCGGAGGAGGAGGAGGAGGGGGGGGGGGGGGGCATTAAGATAAGATCAAGAATGGTTGATTTATTGTAGTTTTTTCTAATCATCGACTTACGAGCCAAACGATTATTACCCTTAACTTTTCTCCGCACCTGCTCTGGCACCTTATGAGATCAACTTATATCGGACTTATCTATATTTTGTTGTTATTATTCTAAGGCAATAGATCCATCAAATATTGCCGAAAATAATTGCCTTTGAAAAAAAAGGAGAAAACAAAATATAATAATAAAAACTCGTGTGACACTCGTTTTGTCCAAAAACATCTTTAAAACAATTATTTAAACAATCTACTGTATATAGAACAGTTGTATTGTAACGTTACTGAATACTTCAAAAGTTACATTAACCTCAAAAGCATACGAACGCATATAATATATAAACAGTTTTAGGTTAGTGACTACCGATATATGGATTAATTTCTCCATTGCAGTTTTATACTCGTAATCTAAGTTTCTAGGGGTTCTTTGTTTGTCTATGTGTAAAAGGAGAATGTTGCCCGTAGCTAGCGTGTCTCCAACTTGAAAGAGTGATCGATAACCAAATTCAAGGTACGTTGTAGAGTCAATTTGCCGACTCTAGACCCACGCAAACACCGGACCTTTTACGAGTTCAATTCGTAGGGTGAAAAAAAAAAAAATAGACTGAGGAAGAGAGTTTCAGAGTTTACTTGTTGAGTGATAAAGACTGAAACAAAAAATGAATTCATTCTTGAGATCGGGAGTTGGACAGAGAAGGGGTGGAAATGTTTTGAAAGACGGATGGCACCTACTCCACGCAAGGGAGAAGATATACACTGAGAAAGCTTAACTAGGTGTGCTCGGCGCCCCACCCTTACACACGTCCTTCAAAAGTATTTCAACTAATTAAGATAAATAGATTGATAGTTATAAATATATTATATACGGATTTATTATATATACAAGTAGATACATGAGAGAGAGAGAGAGAGAGAGAGAGAGAGAGAGAGAGAGAGAGAGAGAGAGAGAGAGAGTACATACATTAACTGGAGGACTCTACGAAGCTTCATTCCTATTAAACTCCAATAGGAAATTACTGCTATTAATAATATCGATCCATATTACCCAATAAGTTCGAACCCAAAACGCATACCAAAATATATTTAAATACACTACAAGAGGAATTTTAAGGGTGTGTATGTCACCAGCAGCTGACCCCCAAGGAGCAAACATGTCTGACACCACACAATCAACAGCCAATCTAAACCAGAGTACACTTTAAGGGGACAGTGGCTGTTTATTGGTCTATGTATTCAGTTATTCATATAATTTTTAGCTTCCTCGCTAGACTTTCATCAAGCTTTAAAAAACACCCCCTAGACCCCCTTCTAGATAAAGGTGTACATTTATCGGTAGAAAAATGTCCCGGCCGAGTTTCTCTTAAAATTTCAGGCTCGCTATTGCTTGCCAGGAAAAAAATCGACACCTAAGTGGCACAAAAGGTCTTAAAATTGACAACGAAATGTGGCGAAAGGTCTTAAAATCGACTAAATAATGGGGTAAAAATCTTAGCATCTGAAAACAAATGGTGCTAAACACGAGAGAGAAAGTGGTCCAGAAAACCGGCCCATCTCCCCTTAAACTGCAGGACAGACTGAACAATGTGAACAGTAATTAATGTCCTTGATCTCCACCTCTTAAAGCTTTAGCCTCTTCTGTACCGATGACGTCTTTGTAATTCTATTCTAGCTATATTTAGCTATATCTAGCTATATTTAGCTATATTCTAGCTATATTTAGCTATATTCTAGCTATATTTAGCTATATTTAGCTATATTCTAGCTATATTTAGACGATTTTGTGCAGTTTATGAAGGATTTGTGGTGGTAAAAAGGGTTTAAGTGAGAATCTAAACGCTTTATCTATGTGGAAAATGAGATGTAGCTTATTTGTAGGTGATATGTGAAATGAAACTGCTCTGTTTATTATAGGTAGGCCAAAAATCTCCACCACTATAACTTCTATACAAAAAGGAAACAAACAAAGAAAGAAACAAACTTAAGTAATCAATATTTCTACCATTTGGGAATAGTCGGCTAGGAAATAGGTGCGGAAATTTTACAGCCCATTTGCTTTAGCCCTTTTTGAGTAACAGGGGTTAGGAGTCATGATCTTTGACCTACCTATTATGATTAAACTAGAGAGGAAGATAATAATTAGGAAGAATGGAAATAATGTGAGGTGTAAGTAAAGTGGACTGCCTGATCGTATATACCAAAGATACCCCAGTAAATGCCCAGTTTTCTGTATAACCAAACTTTCTCTTTCGTACCCCATGATCTAAGACTACTACTACTACTACTACCACCACCTCCAATACCACTACTTAGCCTCCTAGATACCACCTCTGCGCCATCCATACCAATACCACTACTCGACACCAGAGACCCCACCTATACCACTTCCTTGAATACCACCACTGTCATAACCATTATCACCACTACTGAATACAGATAGCTTCCTTGTATACCACCACTGTCATCACCATTATCACCACTACTGAATACAGATAGCTTCCTTGTATACCACCACTGTCATCACCATTATCACCACTACTGAATACAGATAGCTTCCTTGTATACCACCAGTGTCATCACCATTATCACCACTACTGAATACAGATAGCTTCCTTGTATACCACCACTGTCATCACCATTATCACCACTACTGAATACAGATAGCTTCCTTGTATACCACCAGTGTCATCACCATTATCACCACTACTGATACAGATAGCTTCCTTGTATACCACCAGTGTCATCACCATTATCACCACTACTGAATACAGATAGCTTCCTTGTATACCACCACTGTCATCACCATTATCACCACTACTGAATACAGATAGCTTCCTTGTATACCACCAGTGTCATCACCATTATCACCACTACTGAATACAGATAGCTTCCTTGTATACCACCACTGTCATCACCATTATCACCACTACTGAATACAGATAGCTTCCTTGTATACCACCAGTGTCATCACCATTATCACCACTACTGAATACAGATAGCTTCCTTGTATACCACCACTGTCATCACCATTATCACCACTACTGAATACAGATAGCTTCCTTGTATACCACCAGTGTCATCACCATTATCACCACTACTGAATACAGATAGCTTCCTTGTATACCACCACTGTCATCACCATTATCACCACTACTGAATACAGATAGCTTCCTTGTATACCACCAGTGTCATCACCATTATCACCACTACTGAATACAGATAGCTTCCTTGTATACCACCAGTGTCATCACTATTATCACCACTACTGAATACAGATAGCTTCCTTGTATACCACCAGTGTCATCACCATTATCACCACTACTGAATACAGATAGCTTCCTTGTATACCACCAGTGTCATCACCATTATCACCACTACTGAATACAGATAGCTTCCTTGTATACCACCACTGTCATCACCATTATCACCACTACTGAATACAGATAGCTTCCTTGTATACCACCACTGTCATCACCATTATCACCACTACTGAATACAGATAGCTTCCTTGTATACCACCACTGTCATCACCATTATCACCACTACTGAATACAGATAGCTTCCTTGTATACCACCACTGTCATCACCATTATCACCACTACTGAATACAGATAGCTTCCTTGTATACCACCACTGTCATCACCATTATCACCACTACTGAATACAGATAGCTTCCTTGTATACCACCACTGTCATCACCATTATCACCACTACTGAATACAGATAGCTTCCTTGTATACCACCAGTGTCATCACCATTATCACCACTACTGAATACAGATAGCTTCCTTGTATACCACCAGTGTCATCACTATTATCACCACTACTGAATACAGATAGCTTCCTTGTATACCACCACTGTCATCACCATTATCACCACTACTGAATACAGATAGCTTCCTTGTATACCACCACTGTCATCACCATTATCACCACTACTGAATACAGATAGCTTCCTTGTATACCACCACTGTCATCACCATTATCACCACTACTGAATACAGATAGCTTCCTTGTATACCACCACTGTCATCACCATTATCACCACTACTGAATACAGATAGCTTCCTTGTATACCACCACTGTCATCACCATTATCACCACTACTGAATACAGATAGCTTCCTTGTATACCACCAGTGTCATCACCATTATCACCACTACTGAATACAGATAGCTTCCTTGTATACCACCACTGTCATCACTATTATCACCACTACTGAATACAGATAGCTTCCTTGTATACCACCACTGTCATCACCATTATCACCACTACTGAATACAGATAGCTTCCTTGTATACCACCAGTGTCATCACTATTATCACCACTACTGAATACAGATAGCTTCCTTGTATACCACCACTGTCATCACCATTATCACCACTACTGAATACAGATAGCTTCCTTGTATACCACCAGTGTCATCACCATTATCACCACTACTGAATACAGATAGCTTCCTTGTATACCACCAGTGTCATCACCATTATCACCACTACTGAATACAGATAGCTTCCTTGTATACCACCAGTGTCATCACCATTATCACCACTACTGAATACAGATAGCTTCCTTGTATACCACCACTGTCATCACCATTATCACCACTACTGAATACAGATAGCTTCCTTGTATACCACCACTGTCATCACCATTATCACCACTACTGAATACAGATAGCTTCCTTGTATACCACCACTGTCATCACCATTATCACCACTACTGAATACAGATAGCTTCCTTGTATACCACCACTGTCATCACCATTATCACCACTACTGAATACAGATAGCTTCCTTGTATACCACCACTGTCATCACCATTATCACCACTACTGAATACAGATAGCTTCCTTGTATACCACCAGTGTCATCACCATTATCACCACTACTGAATACAGATAGCTTCCTTGTATACCACCACTGTCATCACCATTATCACCACTACTGAATACAGATAGCTTCCTTGTATACCACCACTGTCATCACCATTATCACCACTACTGAATACAGATAGCTTCCTTGTATACCACCACTGTCATCACCATTATCACCACTACTGAATACAGATAGCTTCCTTGTATACCACCACTGTCATCACCATTATCACCACTACTGAATACAGATAGCTTCCTTGTATACCACCACTGTCATCACCATTATCACCACTACTGAATACAGATAGCTTCCTTGTATACCACCACTGTCATCACCATTATCACCACTACTGAATACAGATAGCTTCCTTGTATACCACCACTGTCATCACTATTATTACCACTACCACCACCACCACCACCACTACTGGACACAGATGGCTTCTTTGCATACCACCACTGTCATCACCATTAACACCACTACCACCACCACCACCACTACTGGACACAGATAGCTTCCTTGTATACCACCAGTCATCACCATTATCACCACTACCACCACCAACACCACTACTGGACACAGATAGCTTCCTTGTATATTACCACTGTCATCACCACTACCACCACCATCCACCACAATAGAGATCTCGGTCTCGCCTTCAAAACTATGTAGGCCTCGCCGTTGGTCTTGACCTTGATTCATATATAGCTTCATCCTAGACGTCTGAAAAAATCCTCAGTACCATATATGATTATAATCACTAACACGAGCAACCACGGGACAACACGAGCTTAGCTCAACTCCTGTAAACTACAATTAGGTAAATACAGTAATTACTTTTAGAATGCCATCCATATTAACAACGCCACTTTCCTTTCCTCTGAACTAGTCCCACTATCACCGGCATCACCACCTCCAAGCCATTTAAAACCAACCGGGGTAGCATCATTCAGGTTAAAAAGTCATCTAGATTTTATTTTCAATACTGGAGCTTTGGCTCTTCTTATACGCAGTTCAAACCTACGCACGCTCACACACGCTCACGCTCTCTCTCTCTCTCTCTCTCTCTCTCTCTCTCTCGATCAATAAATCCATAAAACTACCCATCTATATTTCGGGATATCTCTACTTAACTAACCGTTTATATTTGGAGAGATGATCGAATCTATACAACTACTCATTTATATTTCGAGAGACCAATTTATACAACTACCCATCTAGTGTATATTTCGAGAGATAAATCCATATAACTACCGATTACATTTCGAGAGATAAATCTATATAACTACCCCAATATATTTCGAGTGATGAATCTGTATACCTACCCATCTATATTCGAGAGATAAATCCATATAACTACCCATCTATATTCGAGAGATAAATCCATATAAATACCCATCTATATTCGAGAGATAAATCCATATACCTACCCATCTATATTCGAGAGATAAATCCATATAACTACCCATCTATATTCGAGAGATAAATCCATATAAATACCCATCTATATTCGAGAGATAAATCCATATAAATACCCATCTATATTCGGGAGATAAATCCATATAAATACCCATCTATATTCGAGAGATAAATCCATATAACTACCCATCTATTTTCGAGAGATAAATCCATATAAATACCCATCTATATTCGAGAGATAAATCCATATAAATACCCATCTATATTCGAGAGATAAATCCATATCAATACCCATCTATATTCGAGAGATAAATCTATATAAATACCCATCTATATTCGAGAGATAAATCCATATAACTACCCATCTATATTCGAGAGATAAATCCATATAAATACCCATCTATATTCGAGAGATAAATCAATATAAATACCCATCTATATTCGAGAGATAAATCCATATAACTACCCATCTATATTCGAGAGATAAATCCATATAATTACCCATCTATATTCGAGAGATAAATCCATATAACTACCCATCTATATTCGAGAGATAAATCCATATAAATACCCATCTATATTCGAGAGATAAATCCATATACCTACCCATCTATATTCGAGAGATAAATCCATATAACTACCCATCTATATTCGAAAGATAAATCCATATAAATACCCATCTATATTCGAGAGATAAATCCATATACCTACACATCTATATTCGAGAGATAAATCCATATAACTACACATCTATATTCGAGAGATAAATCCATATAACTACCCATCTATATTCGAGAGATAAATCCATATAAATACCCATCTATATTCGAGAGATAAATCCATATAAATACCCATCTATATTCGAGAGATAAATCCATATAGCTACCCATCTATATTTCTAGAGATACATCTATATGTCTACCAATCTATATTTCGAGATCTATATCTGTATAAGTACCCATCTATATATTCATCCTCACTCACTCACTCTTGTTTCTATATTTCAAGAGATAAATCCACATACGTACCACTATCTATATTCGAGTAATAAATCCATATAACTACCCATCTATATTCGAGTTATAAATCTATATAACTACCCTTCTACACTTCGAGAGATAAACCATATAAGTACCCGTCTATATTTAATTCTCGCCTCTCTCTCTCTCTCTTTCTCTCTCCCTATTTAGCCTATCATACCAGTAGGGTGCACGTTAAATAGAGCGTTAAGGGAGTAGTGGGTAATTTTTGGTCAATATGTTTAGTTGTTTATTTTTCAGTTCCTCGCTAGACCTCTACCAAGCTTAAAAAACACTCCCTTTTACATTATTACATATTTTGGAAGAAAAATGTCCCCGGTTCCTCCAAAATTAGAGGCTTGCTATCGCTCGCCAGGAAGAAATCGACACGTAAACGGCACGAGAAGTCTAAATTTTGACAAATAAATAGGCCAATAGGTCTGAAAAATAGCCAAACTAATGGAACGAGCGTCTTACAACCTCAAAACTAATGGTGCTAAACATGAGAGAAAGTGGTCCAGAAAAAGTAGCTAGCTCCCCCTTAAGAAAACATATGATACACCCTGGTCAAGGTAACTCATAAATACCCTTCAAACAGCCGAGGTTCGAACCACTGCCCTTTGTCATTACCTGCTCTAAATAAAACGGACTTGTTGTTCCCGAGTGTAAACATGCATAATTAGAAACTTGAAATATAATGGATCGAACAATACGATAGGAAGTATATTAAGGAGACTTATCTATTTTCTATTTTTTCCGGACTCTCTTCTCTCATGTTTAGCCCCATTAGTTTTTTAGATTTTAAAACGTTCGCTCCATTTCTTTGTTAATTTTAAAACATTTCGTACCATCTAGGGGTCGATTTTGTTGTCATGGCGAGCGAAAGTGAGCCTGTAATTCTGGAAGAATCGTCCTTTGTCGGGGACATTTTATGTTTTCGAAAAATTTCCTTATTTATCTCAAAGGGGTATTTTGGTGATGATTGTTTTAAGCTGCATAGAGGTCTAGAGAGGAAACACAAATAATACTATCTATCTATTTATCTATATGCTCAGGCCCAATCCCCATTTTGGGGGTAGCCGACTCAAGAC
This sequence comes from Paralithodes platypus, assembly GCA_032716605.1. Taxonomy (NCBI): domain Eukaryota; kingdom Metazoa; phylum Arthropoda; class Malacostraca; order Decapoda; family Lithodidae; genus Paralithodes; species Paralithodes platypus. The sequence continues at coordinate 10,508,256 of CM064530.1, read as the reverse complement.
AGAGCAAGAACAGGGAAAACACAAAAACAACAAAAGACAACGAATAAACACAGATAAAAAGCACGAATAAAAAATAATACGAAATAATTAAATAAATAAATAAATACATGAACTTTACGTACACCCTTAAGGCTACACGCTGTTAATACATCTTTATATTTGCTAATGTAAATATGAGTAACGACAGTATATAGCTGGAAATATGAGTAACGACAGTATATAGCTGTAAATATGAGTAACGACAGTATATAGCTGTAAATATGAGTAACGACAGTATATAGCTGTAAATATGAGTAACGACAGTATATAGCTGTAAATATGAGTAACGACAGTATATAGCTGTAAATATGAGTAACGACAGTATATAGCTGGAAATATGAGTAACGACAGTATATAGCTGGAAATATGAGTAACGACAGTATATAGCTGGAAATATGAGTAACGACAGTATATAGCTGGAAATATGAGTAACGACAGTATATAGCTGGAAATATGAGTAACGACAGTATATAGCTGGAAATATGAGTAACGACAGTATATAGCTGGAAATATGAGTAACGACAGTATATAGCTGGAAATATGAGTAACGACAGTATATAGCTGGAAATATGAGTACGACAGTATAGCTGGAAATATGAGTAACGACAGTATATAGCTGGAAATATGAGTAACGACAGTATATAGCTGGAAATATGAGTAACGACAGTATATAGCTGGAAATATGAGTAACGACAGTATATAGCTGGAAATATGAGTAACGACAGTATATAGCTGGAAATATGAGTAACGACAGTATATAGCTGGAAATATGAGTAACGACAGTATATAGCTGGAAATATGAGTAACGACAGTATATAGCTGGAAATATGAGTAACGACAGTATATAGCTGGAAATATGAGTAACGACAGTATATAGCTGGAAATATGAGTAGACAGTATATAGCTGGAAATATGAGTAACGACAGTATATAGCTGGAAATATGAGTAGACAGTATATAGCTGGAAATCACAATTCATACTATTTACGATCAAAATAAATTCAAGGTTAATCAAAATCTCCAGTTACTAAATTGTTAACCGTGTCTGATCGGCCTTTTCCATGTTATAATTTGCTAACATTAGAATATTTCTATCATATTAAGGTGTACGTATTATACTCAATACGATTAAAACGATAACGCTGATGATGATTTGTGTGAAATCTAGAATGGCGGGTATTAATTCAACATCTACAACGTGATGACAAATACTATTAGTCTTCAGTTACTAAAATACACGTGGACACTCAAATAAATATATGCTCAAGACAAGCTATTGATTTTGGTTGTACCCTCATTATAATTATGGGTCTATTTACTATATTCTGGTACACATTATTTTGATTGTACCCTCATTATAATTATGGGTCTATTTACTATATTCTGGTACACATTATTTTGATTGTACCTTCATTATAATTATGGGTCTATTACTATATTCTGGTACACATGATTTTGATTGTACCCTCATTATAATTATGGGTCTATTTACTATATTCTGGTACACATTATTCAAGGTACTCTGACAAAGCCTCTCTTAAACAAAGGGTAACAAGGTAATCATCTATTTAAATAATTACTGTAGTGTATTCACTATAACTAACTCAGAACACTTAAATATTACCCTTAGGTATTAGTTTCAAAAGGGCTAAAACAAATTGGCTGTAGAATTTCACACGTCTTTCCTGGTTGACTTCTCATTAACCCCTTCAGCACCATGACGCTTTTTTACCTTTGATTCTGGCTAAAATTAGAAGATTTTATGGAGTTTAAGAATGACGTATGTTACTAAGAGGGTTTATTGACATAGTATCTACCCATTTGAGTCGTAGAGGTAGATTGCAAACTAAATAAAATCATCTACCGACAAACAGAATACGACGAGAAGTACGTAATGGGGGTGAAGAGGTTAATGGTAAACATGTCTGCTAAACCACACTACTCGTATCTTAGCTACAAGTGGTTATAAGGGATCAAGATTTATGACCTTTAGATATTGAAACTGAATACATACTCATTTAGCATCTATTAGGTTTTACAGTATGTTTTGATTACACAATTTAGAGTGTATTGGCGGTTTAGGGTAATCTGTCGTGGGCAGCTAATGGCATTAATACAGTTGGGAAAATCGACGTATATAGTGTGAGAGAGAGAGAGAGAGAGAGAGAGAGAGAGAGAGAGAGAGAGAGAGAGAGAGAGAGAGAGAGAGAGAGAGAGAGAGAGAGAGAGAGAGAGAGAGAGAGAGAACCCATATACGGTAATTAGTTCACTATACCACAGTCTGTACAGTACAAATATATAGGTTGGTCATTAACCTCTTGAGGCGTTTTGACAATAATAGTTTATACTATAAGTTGCATGTATGTATTTAGCTGAAATGATGCAAACTATAATAACTAGAAATAAATTATCAACACCATATATATCACCGATACAGTAATATTTCTGAATTTCTAGTCCAAAAACAATTAGTAATGATGGTAAGATGATAATAATAAGTGTCTTAAAATGTTACCCTATTTAAAAAACATCTTCTATGCCTGTAAATGAGAGTAATAAAAGGTCTAATTTCCATTCTTATATAAATATGGTACAGTTAATCAAAGCAATATTCCATGATTAAGTCTGCGTTAAATAGATTCATTATAAAGAGTTCTAGGTGTTACTCTAAGAAAACGTAAACTAGGCCGATTCTTAAACATGGGAAACTATAGCATATGCTTGAAGTATCAAAATGTAACTTTCACATCCGTAGAATTGATGTAATTGTGTTAATCTGGGGAGATCTCCACTAGAGGGATTTTTTTTCTGGACCCCTTTCTCCCTCATGTTTAGCCCCATTGATTTTGACATCTTAAGACATTCGCCCCACTAGTTTTGTCGATTTTAAGAATTTTCGCCCCATTTCTGTAAATTTCAAGACCTTTCGTGCCATTTAGGTGTCTATTTTTTCCTGGCGAACAATAGCGAGCCTGTAATTTAAGAGGAACCGGTTTTCGGCCGGAACATTTTTCTACCGAAAAATGTACAAATTTATCTTGAAAGGGGATCTAGGGGTTGACATTTTAGGCTTGATGAAGGTTTAGGGAATAAACTAAAAACCTCCCCTTAAAGTATGACTATTAGATAATATTACTGCAGGTGATATACAGTAGTACGTACTTCCGTTTACGTTGACCTAGATAGATTGATCAATGGGAAGGTATGTTGTTAAATTGATAGGTAGATAAGTAGGGGGGATACCTGAACATGATTTCTGAACGTGCGCAATCAGGTACAACGTATATACTGTATATATAACATGGGTTGACCCACACCATCACGTTGTAATAATATCCAGCCAGGCAGTTCCTATACACTATGTGAAAGAAATGTTCTTCCATATGAAGTCGTAGGATTCATATTCCACAATGCGCAAGATATTATAACAGCTGACACCACGCATCTTGGGTGGAGTGGTCATTATTTTGCTGTTTGTCTTTTCTCCTGGAAAGCATAGGTCAGGAGCTAACTTAATATGTATAGTATATCTCACAAGCAAATGTAATGATTCAGTAGGAGTAAAAGGTAACACTACACACACAAACACTCACTGGCTCTCTCTCACATACACACACACTCACTATGACACTCACTCACTATGGCACTCATTCACTCTCACTGACACTCACTCACTCTCACTGACACCCCCCCCCTCTCTCTCTCTCTCTCTCTCTCTGAAGCTAGTCAAGGCAGGGGCCGCTCAAGTCAAGTAAGAAATAATGTATCGTACCCCAAAATGGAGCCTTATAAAAAGGTGTCGATTTCTCTAAGGCGGCGTCCAATAAGTTAGGAAGCAGTTAGGAAGGCCACGACCTTGACATATAAAAAACACTGGAATATAATGGGTATATTGGCGCACACATACACACTCTTACTATCTCTCTCTCTCTCTTTTACACACATTCTCTCTCTCTCTCTCTCTCTCTCTCTCTCTCTCATTTTGTTCTCCTTCAGCCACACATTCTCTCTCAAACACACAATAATTCTTAAAACCATCACAATTTATATAGCATTTTACATTGCTGGACTTATTATACATAGAATAATAAACTTCGGTTGTATACATGCACATTTTTATTGTCCATTATTATTGACATTGCTCAATAATTTACATGAATTGATAAAATGCATTAATAGAATAAATATTACCAAAATATAGACTAGACTGTGTATGGCCACCCTCGTAAGGGGAGTAAGGCGTCCGGCAATAGATAGATAGATAGACTAGAAGCATGGTTGCAATACGAACATAAAATATTCCTAAAAGACCTCCATCAATTGCAACTCCAAGCAAAAATGAGAAGACATTATTATGAATGTAAGTTAAATATTTGTACATAGATTCAGTCACCTACGGATCTATAGCCGTAGGATTTAACCCCTTTAGTACCGGCAACGTTCTGGTCATTATAATCTGGCAACTATTAGGTGACTATTTAGCTTAGGAAGAACCTCTAACACTTAAAAGACCACATACTATCTCAATTAATCCTTTTAGATACCACAGATCCTTCACATGCTGAATGAAATCGTCTATTGCCAGAATATGATGAAAAGGTCGTCACTGGTACTGAACGGGTTAAGGGGGCCCACCTCATTTGTTTTCTCTCTCTCCCACTGTCTCTGGTTTGTATCCATTCGGCCCCATTCAGCCAACTGTTTTAAAACGTTTATCCCCATCCATGTGTTGATTTTTTTTCGGGCGAGTGTCTAGTATTCATATTAAGATGTAGCAATTATTTCCAGGCCTATATACAGCCAAGCCTTTCAGGAGAATAAGCAACACATCTAGATCTAATGAGTATAAGCTATATCTACTGTAAATCTAGCTACTACTTCCTAGTCTGGTAGTCAAATCGATGTTTAGCAATTCATTTATACCTAGCCATAGACCTTCCTGGGAGGAGCGTAGCGCCTGGGAGCCTCGTAAGATCCTGATTCGTAAGATCCTGATTCGTAAGATCCTGATTCAGAAGATCCTGATTCGAAAGATCCCGATTCATATGAGTCTGGGTAGTGAGCCTCACCCTCGTAGCTGACCTCAGCAACATAACCGGAGTCACCGTCAACGTAGTAGGTCACCTTAGGATTGTTAATACCAGGGTTAATGCAGTATTATCGTTATCAGCAGCAGATGTATTGTAATTCATGTAATTATATCATAGTTATCATTTCGGTTGTAAAGTTATTTATATTAATATTAGTATTTTTACCTTGTAAATAAGACTGATCACAGTAATAAACTCTCACCTTCTGCAGGCGACCGTCGGGAAGCTGGACGTAGTAGGACCCCTGGGTGTTGTCTCCGTCACGGGATTCTTGGTGGCCGTAGTGGTTCTCAGAGGAGTCGTCATCTACAGACCAGCTGAAGTCGTACTTGGCTTCGCTCGACTCGTAAGAGTCTTCGAAGGAAGACTCGAAGGAACCCTATTAAATAATTATACGAATCATTGTATTATATCGGATGAACACTTGGCTACAACAGCGATACAATATACTTTTCTTACACAAGATAATGGGTTCTACTATCAGGTTAGTAATGGACTATTGCAATTGATAATAATTATACTGTACTTGTATTGCTAATAATTATGAATTATCTGCAGACTCCTGGAATTGAGTGCATGGCTGATTTCAGGCTATTATTATCATAGATTAGTAAATATCAACCAGCCAATACCTTGCAAATGTTGTTGGCTATATTATATTCAGAACCAGAGGCAAATATATTAATCCATTCACCTGATGGTTTAATTTATCTTACTTATATTTATTTTGAAAGCCAGAGGGGTAATTCAGATAGCTTTTACCACATTGATTCCTAGAGATCCTTCCTAAACTACATAAAATCATCATCTAATAATAGCCAAAATAATAATAACAAAAATGCATCCTCCTTTCCTGAAGGAATATATCGTCATATATATTGGAATATATCATCAATAACGAAAACCAATAAGTAAAATTATGTAGATAAATGAAATGCCTATGATCAGTCCGAAAATACGTTTTTAAAACCAATTTCGACAATCCAAAGAGTTAGACAATTATAATTAACTCCCACAATGATTTTAGTAAACTTGAGTAGGACCTTTAGGAATAGAAAAATATCTATTCCTAAATACCAGATTCAATTGAGTTGGATCAAGAAGAGGATCACATGTAGAAAAATGACCAGCTCTCTGGATTATCAAAATTGAATGCGAAAACATCACTTCAGACTGACAAATGGTACATTTTCTTATTTTGGAATTAAGTGTTAGGAAATTGGCTGTAATTGATTGAAATTGATCTCCTGGTATAGATAGATAAAGTCTATACCGTTTCAAATAGGTAGTCCAGAAATCGTGACTCCTAACCTCTGTAACTGAAAAGGGGCTAGAGTAAATGGGCAGCAAATTTCCACACATATTTCCCGACTGACCCTTCCCAAGTGGTAGAAATATTAGCTTGATTATTCTAGTCGTTTGTGAGTTATAGAGGTTAATGTTCAAGAGTGTTTTTGGCCTACTGACTTGGAACACGGTCTATACTCTGTTTCTTGGAATACGGTCTATACTCTGTTACTTGGAACACGGTCTATACTCTGTTTCTTGGAATACGGTCTATACTCTGTTTCTTGGAATACGGTCTATACTCTGTTTCTTGGAATACGGTCTATACTCTGTTTCTTGGAATACGGTCTATACTCTGTTTCTTGGAATACGGTCTATACTCTGTTTCTTGGAATACGGTCTATACTCTGTTTCTTGGAATACGGTCTATACTCTGTTTCTTGGAATACGGTCTATACTCTGTTTCTTGGAATACGGTCTATACTCTGTTTCTTGGAATACGGTCTATACTCTGTTTCTTGGAATACGGTCTATACTCTGTTTCTTGGAATACGGTCTATACTCTGTTTCTTGGAATACGGTCTATACTCTGTTTCTTGGAATACGGTCTATACTCTGTTTCTTGGAATACGGTCTATACTCTGTTTCTTGGAATACGGTCTATACTCTGTTTCTTGGAATACGGTCTATACTCTGTTTCTTGGAATACGGTCTATACTCTGTTTCTTGGAATACGGTCTATACTCTGTTTCTTTTCATCTGACGACAAATCGAATCCCGGAGCAGCTAATTTATCGATAGTTAATGGAAAACTATAGAACTACCATGTCTCTGCATCATATTAAGACCGAGTTTATATAATTAGCACCATATTTCACTACAAAATCTTCGAAATAACTGCGAAATCTTGATGGGAACTTTGCAATTTACCGTCAGTTGAAAAGAACCAAGCTATAGTTACTTACACTGTCAACATAACCGTAGGAAGGTCTGCGATCACCTGCCACTACTGCCACCAACACCACCAAGAGACACACGGATACCACCTGAGGAGAAGAACCACACTTATAAAACCGGTATCACACGCTTATTCTGGCAATTTTTTCAGGCAATTAGAGTCTGGCATCTCTAGTAAAGTAATATATAATTTCAGTGTCCTAACATAATATACATTCAGGCTAGTTGTTGATTATAATGCGAACATACCAAAACCTATTATAAGAAACAATATCTTGCTCATCGAAAATTGACGGAGACAGCGCTCGTGTGACATTGCCTTGTCAGGACAAGCCAAACTATAACATAAAATAACAGCATCATATAATTGCAGAATTAAATAATAATTAAATAATAAGGCCTAAGTGGCTTTTAGGACATTGCATTACTAAGACCCTTGTTTATTATTTTAAGCATTTTGTCTATGATGGATTTAAGCTATGAGACCTAACAATTTTTAGTACTAACTCGCAGCTCCTCCCTTCTTATAACAAGTTCAATTTATATTGTTAAACCCAGTCTTTTAGCTTATCTAGAACCTTGCAAGTCATGAAATAAAATTAATATTCATTTTTGGAGAGTCTACATACTCCAGATAGGCTGGTAGTATACAGTATATGTGGCTTTTACACTTTAGAAATGTCTAACTCTATAGCTTTGTCTACATATTTACCTTTGGGTCTCTCTGTCTACGTATTAGTGTATTTTGAGTATTTTTACTATAAACGTAATTTCAAGCATTAGTTCATCTATGTACTGTAGGTATATATATATATATATATATATATATATATATATACTGTATATATTACATAAGTATATGCTTCTAGCTACTATAATGTAAAGTAAAAATACATTTATAAAGTGAACATCTACTATATTATATCAGTCTGTATTGTCATCACTCTACCCATCCATCAGTCACTTTACATGCCAAAAATTACCATGCATTATATCACTACCACTTCCCTAACCCCCCTACACCACAGCTACTCACCTTAGAGTTCATGACTGGTTGCTTGGTCTTTCCTTCTCATGCACTGATGGTCTTTCCCAGCCAACACCTTCCTTTATATAGGCCGGGTCATTCAGTGGGTGGGTGGGTGGGTGGGTGGCTCCATGACGTCATTTGGGGCGGTTATTGCACAGGTGAAAACAAACATTCGCGGCATTCCATTACGGGTTTGCAAAGGCAGTGGGTGGGTGGGTGGGTGGCTCCATGACGTCATTTGGGTCGGTTATTGGACAGGTAAAAAAAACATCCGCGGCATTTCATTACGGGTTTGGGAAGGCAGAGATATACAGAGTGAGTGGTATGGGGTGTGTTCTGGGAATGTGGTTTGGGTATATGATATATATGGACAGTGGTCTAGTTTGCTGTGGTTACTCTGGGTGTAACTTTCTCTTTCGCTGACTCGGCTTCTGTTTATATTTAGTTCTTTATTTGTTGCTTAGTTATTATTTATTTCCTTGCGCAAATCTGGTAATGGAGAGTTCACTTACAAGGAGGGAACAGTATTAATTACATATCTACAAATACACATATAGTAGGTACAAAACAACAGATTTATCTATATACACAAAAGGAATAATATATAACACAATTACACTACAATAACACGTAGGATAATAATAACATGACATTCACAATACAATGGGAATTACTGTTTATAGGAGTTATAGCTGAATATGTAAAAGGTACAAGTCACAAAATGAATTGTGGTGAATAAAGGAAAACAAAATATCTTACACCACTACCTTAAAGAAAAAAAATTCAGTTCTACTCCCCCACTTACAAAGTGCATAGTGATTAAACATAGCCACATAAATAGGCAGACAATACGAACATTTAATAAGATGCGATATGATTAGCCTCAGCCAAAGACTTAGTATATGTGAGAACTTCACATCATAAGATTTGCACTGTTACTAGGCAAAATTCCTATTGGTAATGTTAGAATAAAACAAAGTATGTTTACATATTTGCAAATCGTGCTTCGATATATCTCCTCTATCTTATTGTTCTACCATTAAAATTCTTCCTTGGATACACACACACTCACTCACACTCTCACACTCTCTCTCCCCTGCTCCAGTAGTCTAGTTCCATGCCGAGGACATTTTTTCCCCTTTACCAAATTGGACGGGGAGTGGTAAACCGAGTGTTATATACACTATATAGATATAGATATATTTATATATATATATATATATATATATATATATATAGATATATATATAGATATATATATATATATATATATATATATATATATATATATATATATATATATATATATATATATATATATAGAGAGAGAGAGAGAGAGAGAGAGAGAGAGAGAGAGAGAGAGAGAGAGAGAGAAAAAAGGTGAGAGTAGATACCACTGATAATAATAATAATAATGAGAATGTTTGTAGTATTCATATAAATATGATACTTGAACAGAAAACAAACCAATATGATTCTGAAGAAAAATAATATGAATTAACGATCAATATAAAACCAGGAGACTATCGAATAAAATTGAAATATCGAAGGAGAAAACTTATATAAACGGGTTATTAACAAGAAGAAAAAAAAGAGCAAGTAGCAATAATTATAAGCTATATATCGATGTAAATTAACCAGCTGTGCACCTACCTCATTGACCGCAAATTTAAGGGAGCCCACCTCGCTTTTTTTTTCTCTTTCTCTCCCTCTCTTTGGCTTGTATCCATTCGGGCCCATTCAGCCTACTGTTTTAAGACGCTTACCCCCATCCAGGTGTCAATATTTTCCTGGCGAGCGGTAGCGTGCCAGCATATATATAATTTTATTTTGACAGCAAGCTAAATTTGTAAATTTTTCGAAAGAAAAATTTCTCCGGCGAAGCCGGATTTCTCCATACAATGCTGGCTCGCTATAGCTCGCCTGGAAGAAATTTACACCTGGATGGGGATAACAGTCTTAAAATAGTTGGCTGAATGGGGCCGAATGGATACAAGCCAGGGAAAGAGAGAACAGGAGAGAAAGATAAAAAAATAGCCGGTGACCCCCCTTAATATAGATCACTGGAATACGAGTTACGTGGAGGAGGGGTGGGGGGGAGAGAGTGTGTGGGGGTGGGGAGGAGGAGTGTGTGTGGGGGTGGTCAGGCGGGGGGTCAGGTCAAACCACCATTGACCTTCATAAATTAACTCGAGGCAGAGAAAAAAACTGGCCGTGCAACAAATCCAGCCGGCCCGCCAGCCCCGCCCCCATCCAGTTTTCTATACCTCGATCAGCTGATGCCCGTGTTCCGTTTTCTGTGAATGTAAAAAAGAAAATGGGCGTTGTGGTGTGGGTTAGATTTGTTCATAGGGAGCCATACACCTTTTGTATTTTTGTATTATTTGTTTTTGTTTTTATTACGTTTTTTCGTGACTGGACGCCATGTTGCTCAAATTTTCTTACAATTCTATAGATCTACCCGTTTAAGGGAGCCCATCTCGCTTTTGTTCTCTTCCTCTCCCTCTCTCTTTGGCTTGTATCCATTCGGCGCCATTCAGCCTACTGTTTTAAGACGTTTACCCCCATCCAGGTGTCAATATTTTCCTGGCGAGCGGTAGCAAGCCAGCATATATATAAATTTGTTTTGACAGCAAGCTAAATTTGTACATTTTTCGATAGAAAAATTTCTCCGGCGAAGCCGGATTTCTCCATACAATGCTGGCTCGCTATCGCTTGCCAGGAATAAATCAACACATGGATGGGGATAAATGTCTTAAAACAGTTGGCTGAATAGGGCCGAATGGATACAAGCCAGAGAAAGAGAGAAAAGGAGAGAAAGATGAAAAATGCCGGTGACCCCCCTTAAAGCTTATAATAGTGTTGTACCAATGTATCAGATACTACCGCAACTATGGTGTACGCTAATGTAGCATTAGTTCATTTATGTTTGGCCAAATTTATCTTGATGCACTTATATAAACATATTCACTTATATAAACATATTCATTAGCATACATTAACCATCTTTAGAATAGTTTTCCATAACCCGTTCAGTACGACATGTTTTGTTTTGTACCTTTATTCTGAATAACACTAGAAGAGTTCATGCACTTTATGAACGTCCTGAGAGATTCATACTGTTTGCGACGGTATAAACACCAATTTTAGTCCTACAGGTAGATTATAAGTTAAAGAAAATCGTTTGATGGTAAACACAACAAAACGAAAACACCGTAATTTTGCTGAATGGGTTAAAACTCCATTAATCACCCAGTATGATTAGTAGGGGTTATGTTTGGTTTCCTAGTTATCTTAACGTTAAAGATAATGGTCTCGCGGCATTTTATAAAAATATATTTTTACTCCTAGAATTTGGGTCGATAAGGTTAAGTAATTTGGCCGCGAAGTGCTCTTAATAATGACCAGTATACCTATTAATTTCTCGTGGCAAAATCCACAGCACGTATGACCACATAAAACAAAAATTGCTTTATCAGGTATCCATTTGAAGGTACAAGGACAGCTATTAGTTCGTGATACACTTTATCAGGAAGTTTAGTTAAGTTATTTATAATGTTTTGAAGTTATGCATCATAATTTCAGAAATGCCGATATATTTTTAGTGATTAAAAAAAGTTATGCAAGCAAGTTACTTTAGCCTTAGGCAATTTACAGACAGCCAGAATTAAAATCAATCAAAATTGAAACACAGAAGAGGTACTAAATGAGAATGTGAAATAAAAAATGAAAAATATAATATAATGTCACCCGAGATTGTATTTAAGGACCTAAACCTCAAAAAAGGGGGTTTCTGAGTCCTCCTCTCCCTCATGTTAATCCCCATTAGTTTTGGGATTTTAAGACATTCGCCCCGTTTGTTTGGCGATTTTATGACCTTTCGTGCCATTCAGTTGTAAAGTTTTTTCCTGGCAAGCGAAAGCTGGCCTGTCATTTAGGAGGTGCTCGATGTTTTTAGGATATACAATTCTCTACATAAAAAACCTAATATAAAACAGAATAATAATAATCACATTCTAATTCTGATTAGAAAAATAAAGACCAAGGGTTTACTTATCTATTAATTTAGTTTTTAGCTATCTATTTCAAATTATGGAGTGCTTTCGAACACCTTAGAATTTTCCTTTTATCCCTTCTAAAATGCCTATGCAATTTACATATTTTTCGAAAAGCAAAGGAGCAGGAGTCAAGACAAATTTACAAACGGACTGAGAGGAGATGTTTTGGGATTGAAAGAAGATATATTTTATATACAATAATATATATGATATATACTCTCTCCCAGAATCAGTCTTTCCTTCTTCCTATGACTTGGCTTGCTTCAAACTCCTAGTGTCCAGGCATTTTGGCTCGAAAGTCCCTTGATTTTGGCCCTGTTCCTCTTTCAAATTTGGGGGAGGCACTCGCTATAGGCAATTCTGCCTTTTGCCTCCCTCACTCACTCACATAGAAGAAAAAAAATACATATATATACAGTATATATATATATGATAATATATATGAAATTAATATATTTTTCGAAAAGCAAGAGCTGGAGTCAAGACAAATTTAAATACGGACTGAAAGGAGATATTTTGGGATTGAAAAAAAAGATACTAGTTTTATACACGATAATATTGGATAATAATATAATAAGAGCTACCCAGAATGTGAGCAAGGTTATGGGTGAACTTTCAAATACCTCTGTATCCGTTCTAGCCGCTGCCAGTGCCCAGTTTTTACATTATCATTCCACTGTATCTCACTTCTGCCTCTCACTCACGGTTAAGGGGAGGTGTTTAGTTTGCTTCATTGACCTCCATCAAGCTTAACACCCAAAAAATAAATAAAACAAAAAATAAAAAAAATATATATGTCAATATGTAATCTACCTATAATACGATCTCAATAAACCCTCTTAGTAACATATGTCCTTCTTAAGTTGAATACAAATATCTAATTATAGCCAGAATCAAGGGTAAAAATGCCTTATGGTGCTAAAGGGGTTAATGATCCATAATAGATAGTTGTCCTAGAGTGTGAGGATGACCAAATTAAGGAGAGATTTCCACTTGAGGGACTTTTTTCTTGATCCCTTTCTCCCTCATGTCTAGCCCCATTGCTTTTGAGATTTTAAGACGTTTGCCCCATTAGTTTGGTGATTTTAAGAATTTCTGCTCCATTCTGTCAATTTTAAGACCTTTCGTGCCTAAATATTTAGGTGTCGATTTTATCCTGGCGAGCGGTAGCGAGCCTGTAATTTAAGAGTAACCGGCCTTCAGCCGGGACATTTTTCCACCGAAAAATGTACAAATTTATCTTGAAAGGGGGTCAAGGGGGTGACATTTTAAGATTGCTTGAGGAGTAGGAAACAAACTAAAAACCTCCCCTTAAGGCAGGTTGTCTTTAAATTTTCTTTACAGGGGGGATGGTTCACTCTTTTTGTCGATTTTTTCATATATGTATTATTGTTCTAGTTTCCTCACTAGATCTCCATGTAACTTAAAAATAAACAACACCAGGATCGCCCTTCAAGATATTTTTGTACATTTTTTGGTAGAAAAATTTCCCGGCCGAAGGCCGGTTCTCCCAAATTACAGGCTTGCTATCGCTCGCCCAGGAAAAAATGTACACCTAAATGACAAAGCAAAAGGGTGAAAGGTCCTAAAATCGCCAAACAAATGGGCTGAAAAGTCTTAAAAACTGAAAAATAATGGGGCTAAGAATGTGCATTGCATCACTTTTTGACGAGTATTTGTTAAGGAGTGTAAATGTTTATAAGTTATATAAACTACTTCCTTTAAATAGGTATAACTAGTCAGGCCATGTCTGGTATTGTAATTGGCTCGTTCTGGACTGTACTGGGGTGTTCCAAATTTCTAATACAATGGGTAAAGACGGTATTATTCGAGAGCTTTTATAGTCAACATTCGATGATCAAAAATGTTCTGGAATAGTTTGCCCTGGTATCGGAAACTAGACTGGTGATAGGTGAATTTAAGTGACCGAAATATTCTAAACGTTGACCTCATAAGCTGCCAGACCAGTTTTGAGGATACATGTTGAGGGAAAAAACGCTCGTGTGATACAGGCTTAAGGCGGGTCACCGGCTTTTTTATTTATCTTTCTCTCCTTTTCTCTCTTTACCTGGCTTGTATCCATTCGGCCCCATTCAGCCAACTGTTTTAAGACGTTTATCCCCATCCAGGTGTCGATTTTTTCCTGACGAGCGATAGCGAGCCAGCATTGTATGGAGAAATACGGCTTCGCCGGAGACATTTTTCTATAGAAAAATGTGCAAATTTAGCTTGCTGTCAAAACAAAAAATATATATACTGGCTCGCTACCGCTCGCCAGGAAAATATTGACACCTGGATGGCGGTAAACGTCTTAAAACAGTAGGCTAAATGGGGCCTAATGGATTGAAGCCAAAGAGAGAGAGAGGGAAAAAAAGAGAAAAAAGCGAGGTGGGCTCCCTTAACTGTAAACAAATATACGATAAACTAAGACAATGGATAAGTGTGAACAAATAAGTGACAAACTCACTCATTATAAGGTAGTAGTTTGACGCCTTTCTGAAAGTTATTGTGGCGTAAATTATATGATGTTACTTAGGTCGGTAAAGATACGTGGGAGTTAATAGGTTATTAGACATAGTTTGTACTTCTACATATATATCCTACATATATATCCTACAGTATATATGTTGTTTTCCAACTGGACACGGGGACAACCTTGAGTGACCATGTTAAAGGGGGATGGTTCACTCTTTGGTCGATTTTTTATTTTTCATTTATTAATCATTTTTCAAGTTTCCTCCCTAGATCTCCATCAAACTTAAAGAAACATCCATATTAGATCCCCCTTTTAGATTCATTTGTAAATTTTTCAGTAGAAAAAGTTCTTCCAAAATTACAGGCTCACTATCGTTCGCCAGGAAGAAAAAACGACACCTAAATAGCACGAAAGGTCTTAATATTGAAGAGGAAATGTGTCGGAAGGTCTTAAAATCGACAAACTAATGGGGCAAACATCTTCAACTCTGAAAACGAATTGGGCTAAGCATGAGGGAGAAGGGGGACCCGAAAAACGACCCACATCTACCCTTGAGTGTAGTAAGGCAATGGTGAAACTCTTCTGGTGACCAATGGTAGTGTCGTGTGTGGTATGTACAGTCAGGCTCACAAATCCTTGAACTTTCTTTGCTGACGCTGACACTAGTCGTATTTATATACCATCTGGGATATCGGATAGATAGATAGAATATATATATATATATATATATATATATATATATATATATATATATATATATATATATATATATATATATATATAAAGTGAAACAAGTCACATGGTATTGGAGGCGTTAAAGTGTAAACGTGTAGAACACTATTTAAAGATTTTTTTTTTTTTTTTTTGTCGCGTTAATAATTGTTGTTAGTAAGTAATTCTGAGCATAAATATGGATTGTCGCTGCGCTATAACTTATTTAACCACCTGGAAACAAAATGTGAGATTCCCTGGACTTCTACAAAGCAATACACAGTAATATGATTAGTTAATGTATTTTCATATACATTAATTTGCAAATTTGATAAACCCTTCAATATATAGCAAGTCATGATAATTTGAATGGCATTATATAACAAAATGAGTTCCACGAGTATATGTGATATTTGGAAGCACACACACAGAAAATAGTTTATGCGAGTGACTGTACCTTCGCTCATTGACAGGTTTGAGTTGGTGTGGTTTTCAATACTTCGTGGATAGTGTACGCTCACTTCTGAATACGACTCAATAATCAACACTAGAAATGGCTTCTTCAATATGGGAGTGCCATCAGCATGATCATTATCACTATTAGCCTCAGTTTCATGAGGTGTTTCCTAAGCTGAAGAGAGTAGTTTGACAGTAAATGGAATAAGGTCAATGCAAAGTTCAAAAGGATTACTTGTAACACCTTTTAATTAGCTTTTGATTATAATTAATATCATTTCGTTATATTATGTCAACAATTCGTCTGCCTGAAGTTTTGGATATTCCTGCAACTGTGTACAGTTAGTATTAAGCAAATGGGAAATACTAATGCCAAGACATAATACGAAACAGATTAGCATCGTCCACTAAACATTAGCAACCAACCTCCCCCCCCCCCCCCTATAATCATCGTGTTCACCATCCACAGCAATCATGTCAACACCAATAGCAGGGAGGCAGGGAGGGTTCTGTGGGGTCGCTCGTTTATGGCCTTGGCCTTACTCGGGGCCTTGGGGCTGTTCGGCCAGGCAGCTTGGGGAACAACAACAACAACACCAATAGCATCATTCCCTTATAATAAAGTCACTAAACCCATCACCCTCCTCGTAAACCACTCATCCTCACCAGAATCCACCCCCAAAAACTAGCCCACCCGTTCCTATGCTGTACACCAGGATCAACAACATACCAAAGCTGCTTCTTATCAATTAAGGTACCTTCTTCGTCGTCCAAAACACTTGCCTTAAGGGGAGATTTCCACTTGCGGGATTTTTTTCTTTGCCCCTTTCTCCCTCATGTTTAGCCCCATTGCTTTTGAAATTTTAAGACGTTCGCCCCATTAGTTTGGCGTTTTTAAGAAGTTTCACCCCATTTATGTCACTTTTAAGACCTTTCGTGCAATTTAGGTGTCGATTTTATCCTGGCGAGCGATAGCGAGCCTGTAGTTTAAGAGTAACCGGCCTTCGGCCGGGACATTTTTCTACCGAAAAATGTAAAAATTAATCTTGAAAGGGGGTCAAGGGGGTGACATTTTAAGATTGCTGGAGGAGTAGGACACAAACTAAAAACCTCCCCTTAATCTCGGTTGTCCTCAATTCGGACACTCGAGCCAAAAAAAAACTTGCCCCTAAACCGGTTCCCCTTCTCGTAAATACCAACCCTGATCTTCCCCAAGTACCGTACCCTATGTAAATGTCAGCAACAGTGTGTCCTTACTCCTACTCGGATACCGATACTCGAACAAACAAATGGAATCCTTTTTTTTCTTCTGGAGATTAACCCCGGTATATTAAAACTTACAGTGTTGAGTAATAGTTAAGTTCTACGCCTTGATGAAAAACAAACAAAAAATATTAAACATAAAATAATAATAATAACAATAAAAATATTAATGGAAATACACTGCAATGTCAAAGAATATGGGTGTTATCACGTCAATTGCATATATATATATATATATATATATATATATATATATATATATATATATATATATATATATATACCGGTATATACAGTATATAATTATATATATATATAGTCCACTCGTTCCCATACACTAAGATCAATAACATATACCAAGGCTGCTGCTTCTTATCCTTTAAATGTAAGGGGTAGCTAGGATAACGATATACTAATATTGATAACAAATATACTATCACAAATCAAATGCATTATATAGCGCCAGTAGCAAATTAATAAATAAATAAATATATACATAAATAATACAATAAATATTTAATACAAACAGTAAAATATATAACAACATAATAATAATAGATACAATATATAAATCCATAATCCATACACATATTATAAATTCACTAAGCTCATCACCGTCAACATAAACCAGTAATTTTCACCTGTAAGAAGTAGCGCCCTCTGTCCAAAAAAACTAGTCTACCTTTCGTCTTCGTTCCCATACACCAAGATCAACAACATACCGATCGAGGCTGCTTCTTATCCTCTAAATGTCAATGTTAAGTAGGGCCGGGCGCGTCTTCGGTTTAAGGGGAGGAGAAGTAGTGATGACATTATCAACAGTTGGGCAAAATTCCAACTACCTTTGAAGTTCGCATACCCGTAGTTTCTGGTTTCTTTCGGTAACGGAAGAGAGTATATCCCAATTTCGGTTATCTTTTTTACTTATTCATTCATTTATTATTATTATTATTATTATTATTATTATTTTTTATTTTATTATTATTTTTTTTTAATGAATGCAGGGCAAAAAAATTCAAATTATAATTAATGATTACTGAAATTTGCCATAATTCCAATATTCATCAGAAATCCGTTAGAAAAGAACCTTTACCCGATGTAGAACATAAAATCCCCATGCAAAAGGCCCTCGCTGAATTGACCACTTGCAAGACTTGTAATTTAATGAAGTCGAAACTATAAATATCGATATCTAGTCGAATTACAAGCTACAATACGGTTGTAGTGCATATATACTGCATACATAAATAAAAAATAAAACAATAATGAAATTAAACAAACTTTCTACACACCAAAAACTCACGTAAGTTAGGTAATATCTGTTCAATATCGATGTCAACAGTTCTAAATTCTTAATAGCCCAAAAACTAGCAACTGTTCTATTGATTAACAAAATGTACGAAAACAAGCAGCTTAGAAGGGCTCTATATGAATAAAAGAAGGAACTGCTATCCTATTTAACCCTTTGACTTCCAAAATGTCTTTCTAAACTGAATAAAATCGTCTAATGATAGCCACAATAATAATAATAAGAAATTTGTCGTCGAATGCTGAAAGGATTAACGTAAACGCATCACTATAATTTTAACGAAGCATATAAATATATAATGAAGTTTCTTATAAAAAGCATCTACATTGATACATGAATTATTAAATCCTGTTATAGACTCTTAACCCCTTCACCAATACCGTACACAAGTCGTCTTCACCTACCAATAGGAAACCGCACGAAAAACTAGTCAACCGATCCCTTACACCAGGAACATCAACATAAGAAAGGCGGATTCTTATCCTGTAAATGTCAGGGGCAAGTAGGATGATATCAAAGCATAATAAAAACATGCTCACGAACAAATAAATGCAAATATACCAAAAAGAGTCCTTTAAATGTCACTGTCTTACAGATTAAAGACAATATTAACACGATCAATGAAAGGAAAGGTGCAATAAATACCAATAACAAAAACCCGTTCATCGTAAAGTGACTAACCTCATCAGTGTCCACATAAACCAGTCGTCCTCACCTAGAAGAAGTAGCGCCAAAAAACCAGTCCACCCTTCTCCTTGTTCCCATACACCAGGATCATCAACATACCCAGGCTGGTTCTTATCCTCTAAACTCTAAAGGTCAATGTCAAGTAGGACGGGGCGGTTCTTCGGGAGGATGGGTTGAGAGGGGTGGCATTATAGTGGCTAGGAATGCGGGTTGATGGAGCCCAGAGGAATTCTGTAAAGAGAGGAGGAGTATTTGTTATTTTTAGGATCCTCTTCTACAACTACTACTAAAGAGACGCAGGCTATGCTACCTTATGATAATGATTTGTAAATTTAATTGGTTACTCCTTTCTCTGTGCATTCATGGTGCAACAAAATAAAAGAAAGGAAAGATGTTCTGCGTACTTAATTTTGTAGTTTGTGGACAATATTATGTATATATTAAATTGGTACACTGTATTATCTTACGTTAGGTACAGTACAATGCTTATTCTACCTTAATTACGAGGTCACGAGCGACCTTGGCGACCGTTAGGTAACTGGGTTCCCGCCATAGTACATGCGCAGATGCCCTTGCGAGAGTATGTGCAGGCTAATACAAGCTGATAGTTGAGCAGATTGGCTAGGGAGGGACCACAATACAATCCTCTCCGTCGGCATAGCCGAAGAAAACCTTTAGGATTTTGCATGATGCCTTAGACCACTCGTACATAACTAGTAAGTAGTGTTGCATGCTGGTTCGTGGATCACTGTATAAAGAGTTGAATCCGTGGTTCCAAATGACTCCTGGGATAAAGCAAAATACAAGCCTATCTTAACCCCTACTGTACCAGCAACGTCTTTATAATTGCATTATAGCTATCCTTAGACGAGTTTGTGTGAAGCTTAGGAAGGATATATGGTTGCTAAAGCGATTATTTGAGGTGGTCTGTAACCTTTGAGTGGGTAACCGTCTTTCCTAAGTTGAATAAAATCGTCTAAAATTGCCAGAATAAAGCTAGCTAAACCAACGTCACTGGTACAGAAGGGGTGAACGTGTTGGCTGTAAGAGTGAGGTCTGCCCTTGGTTTTGTTAAAGATATCGATGTCTTGGAAATATTCACTGACCCCTGTATTA
Organism: Paralithodes platypus; assembly: GCA_032716605.1. Classification (NCBI taxonomy): domain Eukaryota; kingdom Metazoa; phylum Arthropoda; class Malacostraca; order Decapoda; family Lithodidae; genus Paralithodes; species Paralithodes platypus. The sequence continues at coordinate 10,487,778 of CM064530.1, read as the reverse complement.
CGGGAGGTGCTAACAAGTATTGGTTTGGGGCTGGTGGTGAATATTTGCCTCGATAAATGGAGAGGATTTGATTATATTGGAGTCATAAAGGTGAATTATAAACTAGGCTATACAAAATCGTCTAATGATAATCAGAATATGATGAACATTACGTATTGGTGGTGAAGGGGTTAAGAAACGCAAGCACTCCTCTGAAACTAATTATCTTCTCAGGATCATAGGCTATCGCTGGTATAATATGTATGTATTTGTGTAAGCCCATTCCCCACTTTTCCGATTGTTTTCCCTTTTTTCTGAGGGGTATAATCATATATCTAAAAACTGTCACACGAGCACTTTTTCCGGTAATTTTCGAGGAGTCAGTTTTTGTTCGTAATATGTTTACTCATTCGGCTTGGATAAGCCGGCCACACTAGTTTTTTTCCGTCAATTTGTACAGGCAATTGTAGTTGGGCAGCTTCAAAATATGTTTCAAAATAATTACCTTCAATTGCGTTTACGATTCTAAAGCGAAAGAACCTCAACATTGTGCGAGAAAAAGCCTTTGGGTGGTCTTGAGTGTGTTTGTTTAACCTTGGTAGAGGTGTAGGGAGCAAACTAACTCCCGCCCCATAATTTGGCATCGGCAGCTAGACTGAAAGTGATTATTCTAGATGGGTGACTTTTTACAACACTTATCATTCACAAGTTGGTGCCAGACCAGTACTGAATAAGCAAAACATGATCGTGTTACTATCACTTGAGGCGGAGACATGTGCTCCATTACCTTGGCGATTTTAAGATCGTTCGTGTAACTTAGGTGTATGTTATCATGATAGCGAGCCTGCAATTTAAGAGAAATCGGTCTTCGGCCTGGGTATTTTCTGCCGAAAAAAATACACAAACTTATCTCGGAGGGGGTATCTTATTGGGGGTAATTTTTCAAACTCGGAGGTCTAGGAAGGAAACTACAAAATAATGATATATACCTGTATATAGAAATAATGATATATACCTGTATATAGAAATAATGATATATACCTGTATATAGAAATAATGATATATACCTGTATATAGAAATCATGATATATACCTGTATATAGAAATCATGATATATACCTGTATATAGAAATAATTATATATACCTGTATATAGAAATCATGATATATACCTGTATATAGAAATAATGATATATACCTGTATATAGAAATAATGATATATACCTGTATATAGAAATCATGATATATACCTGTATATAAAAATCTTCCCTTAATTCTTTGAGTATGAGGATATATTATATAATTATTTGTTCTGGTTGGATGCACCAAATTTTATTCAGCTTAGGCAAGACAACTCACAGTGGATTAAAACAAACTTTGGGTCAATTTATTTAAGTCAGCCTTTTCTACCGCCCCTCTTATCTAAATTCTACTTTTTTTATTGTTCTGAAGAGTGTAGAGAGGAGAGAAGGGGTGTTGGAGAGAGAGGAAGCTGTTGGAGTGGCTTTGTTGTGTGTGTGTATTTTATTTCAGCGAAGGATTGTAGCAGAGTATGGAGTCTAATAAAAGTGTTCACGTTAATTCATGGTACTTGCATTAATCATACCTTCATTAAATTCAATTATTCAGGATTTAGGCTAGAAATGGTAGCTCGATTACTCTAGCCATATGTGAGTTATAGAAGTGAGTGGTTAAGAGTGTTGGTTTACTTATCTGGAACAAGGAATAGACAACATTAAATGAAAACTCTCTTAAGGTGGGGTGACCTGCTTTTTGTTATTTCTGTCCTTTTCTCACTTTCCCTGGCTTGTATCCATTCGGCCCCATTCAGCCAACTATTTTAAGACGTATATCCCCATCTAGGTGTCGATTTCTTCCTGGCGAGCGATAGCGAGCCAGCATTATAATTATGAAGAAAACCGGCTTCGCCGGAGACATTTTTCTATCGAAAAATTTACAAATTTAGCCTGCTGTCAAACAAAAATAAAAAATATGCTGGCTCGCTACCGCTCACCAGTAAAAATTTGACACCTGGATGGGGATAAACTTCTTAAAACAGTAGGCTGAATTGGGCCAAATGGATACAAGCCAGAGAAAGATAGAAAAGGACAGAACAAAAGCAGGTCACCCCCCTTAACTTTACCCAGAAAGCAAAATCCAACAGGCTTCTTCATGGCTATCTATAGACGATTTGGTTAAGTTTAGGAAATATCTGTGAGAGCTAAATGATGAATCGAGTGATCTAATTTATTAATTTAACTCACAACACTAAACACCACCCCATAAAATTAATGAAAGCATGTGCTCTACCCGGGATTCGAACCTGGGTTACCACATACAGATCTTAAACACTCAAACGATTACACCAAGGCAGTTGTGAGAGATATTTCCTAAGTTTAAAGAAAAGCTAGTATAACTAAATAAGTTGGTCACCAATTATTTTGCAATATTTGAACACACATATAGATTGTATATGCTCTAAACATAATATGAAAATGTGTTTTAAGCCTCGGCAAAACCTAATAAAAATATATAGTACTAAAATGGAATTTTGTCGAAACATGGTTGTCAATTTCTTCCTATAGACGGCACCGATTCATACACACGCTATTTTCACCTGTCTCCCGAGGGCCGAGGTCTGTCCACCAGCTTTTTAGTCCACTCCACCTGCCCATCTCTGTCGATAGGTTGGGTTGTTTGGTTAGGTTAATATACTAGGTTTCAGAAACAAGATTCGTAGTTGCGGTAGTATTTACGGTATCTGGACACTTCGAGCGAATTCATATTCGAGCGGAGGCGCATTTAGATTAGGTTAGGTTAAGTTAAGTTAGGCTAAGTTAGGTTAGGCTAAGTTAGGTTAGGCTAAGTTAGGTTAAGTTAGGTTAGGTTAAGTTAGGTTAGGTTAGGTTAGGTTAGGTTAGGTTAGGTTAGATTGGATTGTGCATCCGCTCGATCAGGAATTCGCTCGAAGTTCCTCGCATTCGTATTTACAGATACGGCCGAATACCGGTAGGCTACTAAATGGGCGCCGGCCCAACCGCCATGTTGTATCCCACGTAGGCCTACTAGGTACTACGGACACATTGTAGGCGTTAGGTGTGGATTAGGCTTGTATCCAATGTACTAGGTCTATGTTACTGGATATTTATGATTTAAATAAGTGCTACGTTTTCGATAAATCTGGTTATATGGCTTTGCAATTAGGGAAATCATGAGCCGATTTCCGACATGTAGTTAGTCTTTTTCGATTCTCAAAATACGATCCAAGTTTTGCCAAAAATTGGCTCGGGTTTTCCAAAATTATGCTTTTTGGGGTTTGCAATTTAGGGAAACATGAGCCAAAATTCTAAATTAGGTTACTGTAATTTGTTTACTCTTAAAATTCGCAAAATCCGAGCCAAGTTTTGGCAAAACTTGGCTCGGGTTTTCCAAAATTCGGGTTTTATGCCTTTGCAATTTCGGGAAACCTGAGCCAAATTTCTAAATGAGGTTACTGTCATTTTGTTGTCCACAAACTCTCAAAATCCGAGCCAGCTTTGGCCAAAACTTGGCTCGGGTTTTCGAAATATTGGGTTTTAGGCCTTAGAAATACCTTAAAACCCGAGCCAAGTTTTGCTAAAATACGTTTTAATCGCCGTTTTACGCATTTAACCCCTCATTTTCCCTGTACTTCATAGCCCTCCCCACTATCGGGCGGCGTGTCTTAAGATCGTTGTATAATGGGGAAAACGGTTTCGCCGAGGGTTGTAATTATTTCCAAACACTATATATTGATGAAAACTAACAGGGAAAAATAAAAGAATCCATGGGAAAATTGGTGACCATCTTATTTAGTTTTTCCGAAAAGCTTCTGTTGTTAGCACCTCCGTTTGAACCCTCCTTAACCCCTTCTTTACCGAAATGTGTTTTTAGTTTTATTCTAGCTATATTTTGACGATTTTGTGCAGTTTAAGAAGGATCTGTGATAGTACAAAGGGTTAAGTGAGATAGTTTGAAGCTTTTTAATTGCTAGTTACCTTTTTAAACTTAATAAAATCGTCCAATAGTAGCCAAACTAGAATGAAAAGAATGTTGACGATACAGAAGGGGTTAAAGAGGAACAGAAAAACAAAACAAAACACACGATTGTACTAAATGGGTCAATCACTAGCCATAGATTGCCCCCATAACGCCCAGAACCCCGCCCAGGTAACCCAGTAAACCCAGTTTTTGCCCCTCCTACTACCTGCGGGCGGGCTTTCGTAATGCTTCAGCGCCCCTATACACTCTCTATATGTGGTCCGGTTACCACACACACACCCAAGCGTACACATATGTGTACGGTCATGAACCATAATACCTGCACAGTGCACACCTATTTGAATCGTTGAATCTTTAAAGCCTATAGGTAGCGCCAACGAACTTGGCAATATTCTAGATCCCAGACCTCTCTGTAACTCAAATGGGCCTCGAGCAAACTGGCTGTAAATTTTCACACCTATATCCTGGTGGACTCTTCCCAAATGATGGAAATGTCAGCTCGATTGCTTTCATCAATTTTGAGTTATAAGTAGTTAAGGGGTCAAGATAATTGTAAAGTTCGCTGGCGCTACCTATAGTTGTGTAGCCTCCTAGGATATAACGGAGCATTGGATAGTCTCGCTTGGGTTCGATACAGATTCAAATGGGTGTACTGGTTCATGACTGTACAGTACACACATATATACTGTATATATACACACACATATACTACCTGCAGCCTAGTCGCTGTAAGTAGGCGAGAAATCATGAATTCTAACTTCTGTAACTAAAAAACGACTAGAGTAATCGAGCTAATAGTTCTACCATTTGAGAAGAGTCAGTCAAGGAATATATGTGGAAATTCACAGTCAATTTACTCTAACCCTTTTTGAGTTACAGAGGATAGAGGTCATGATTTCTCGCCTACTTCCAGCGAATAGACTATAGTAGATTACCACATGTTCACATAGACACACGCACACATATATACACACAATCCTACTCTATATTTCACAGGCATGTGATAAGGAGTTGCTGGAACTCCTGTTTCATATGCCTGGCCTCTCTTGCCGATTTCCTTTGTGCCTCACCTACTCAAGCTAGCTCCAGCTAGCTCTAACAAACACTTACTCTCTTTAACACTACATCACAAGCACACTCATATAATATTATATTTATAGGCCTATATACAAAACTTATAAAAAATAAAAAACTTCATGATTTCGACCCAGCCTCGTAGTCCCTCGGATAACGACCCCTCAAAATGTCATGGACCATGGTCTGTTACTCTTTATATAAACTTTTCATATACTGGGGAGATTGTACGCACCAATCGAGCAGGGTAGCCCACATAGGCATATCACAAGGAATTGCTGGAACTCCTGTTTGATTTGCCCGGCGTCCCCTACTGTTATTATTTGTGTCTCATTTACACAGAGATTAATCCAGCAGTGAGTTCAGCAACCTACTTATATCTCTGACTGCCATGAAGATTGACCCAACATCCTTGCTTTTTTTTCTTCTAACCCCTAATCCTTATGCTTACACTGTAAATCTGTTGTCTCCGTTAGGCTCCTCTGATCAGAACCTTATCTGTTATCTGCCCTATCTATCCAGTGTAGCCATCTGCTTCTCCCACCCATCCGGCAGTGCTTGTGGCGCTGCTGGCTGGAACTCAAAGCAGTACTTCTTTGATTTTCAAAAAACATGAAAACTTGAGCCTAGTGTCTTTTAAATACATTATGATTGCGTTCTTTCCTTGGTAAATATCAATAAGTGCACCATCATGAGTTTTATTAGTAAACATAACTTTTCTGCCATATTTTCATCATGTGATGTGAGTTTAGATTATTATTATTATTTTTGTTTAGGAAATGCTTCATTATAGAGATGTGACACGCGGTCCCCGATAATGGGGAAGGGTATGAGGGGAAATATGGGATTAAAGACTTCGATAAATGTGGGATTAAAGACTTCGATAAATGTGGGATTAAAGACTTCGATAAATCATAAATATGGTTGTTGTAATGCTTCAGTTCCCTTTTAAATCGCAATTGGTCCAGTCTCATTAATACAGTATTGCTTCACTGACTTACATATTACACACAACCACACACACACAATATACTACCTTTAGCCGGGGTTTCGTAATGCTTCAGTGGCCCTATAGATTGTATCTAGTCCGGTCTTACTACTGTAAGATTACCACATTTAAGCATTCATACATACAGACGCTTGCCCATAAATGTACAGTCGCGTCCATTAATCTTTATACATTTGGAAGCCTCGAAAATCATTAATGTAACCACCGAAATGCAAACATCAGGTAAAGTAGTACAAAATATTCAATTCAAACCAAAATAGCCTCAAAAGTATATGTGTCAGCATTAATGACCGTGACTGTACACTCGAAGTCATAAATACCTGAATCTTAGTTATCATTTGGACCAAAATCAGGCGGTATAATCCTGTGTAGCGGGTGGACATGTACTTATATCAATAATTTGGTAATGTTACAATATATTTTTACATTTTACATTCATTAATAGTCCACTAATATACTAGGTTAGGTTAGGTTAGGTTTTGGTTAGGTTAGGTTAGGTTAAATATATTGTTCAATGATTCTTAGTAAATAGACATCTGAAAAACAGTTACACCCGCTACACAGGATCTTACCAATCAGGCACCTCGATATGTAAGAATGGTGTTATTGGGCTTACCACTATTAACAGCACACATAAGTGACGGGCGTACTATTTTGAGTTTTCACTAGTATTTCCCATTATTATTCTTTGTTACAAGTGGCTTTTAGATTCTCATTATGTTGTTTTCCTCAACAATATTAAAATATTTACCCCGATAGGTGGGGAGGGCATGTATATCAGAGAAAGAGCAGGGTTGAAAAAGTCTATGTAGAGAAAAACCCGTGTATATCCGAACACTGATCAATCACAGTCGAGAAAGCGTCTGTGGTTGGCTGGAAGGAATGACTAGCGTGACGTCACAGCCACTATGAGTGGCGGGCGTATTTAAATAACCCTGAATGCTACCAGAAGAACAGCAGAACACACTCATCAATCAAAGAAGTGGTGAACAAAATAATAAGCAAAAAGTGACCATCGTTTCACAAAAACATAATCCTCTTTTACCTTCTGACCAGTGGTAATAACCATTTAAATTCCCACAGATCATTCTTAAGCTGTACACAACCGTCTAATGATAGCCAATATAGACTTACCATAGACTTACCATCCCCAATATAAACTGCTATAACGCCTCATATCTTCAAGGGGATAATAGGATACTTACATGTGGATGGTGAACTGATGATCCCGGGCGTGGATATCATGGTGGGGATATCAGCCGGCACTGTCACTTGTACACTTGTTCACATAACCATCGTAAAATATTGATATTTAAGTTTGCAATAAGGCGTATTTCACGACATATCCCATACAGTATATGTTTGTATATATTCATTATCGTGAGTATATGATACACTATTCAACTTCACTATACATAAGATGGTGGGTACTCGAATGAGTCGTATGAAGAACTGCTGTAGTTAGTTAGAATAGGACTTCAGAGGCTATCAACCCTTCAGGATTATTTAGCCTGCACCCAACGTCAAGAATAGCGTCAGCACTGGAGCCCCTTTTTTCGAGAACCCAAGTCCCTTGCTGTATAACGAATGACTGGCTCCAGTAATATGACTCAACTCTTTGTTCGAACTAATAATGTTATCCCATATCTTATGAAACACTTAGCCATAGACTACATATAACCTAGACACGAAAGAAGACGCCACAAATCTGTAAATAGTGATCTGCGCGTTCGAGAGATGGCAGCACGATCGCAAAGGACAATGGGAGGGGAGGGTCCCCACAAAGACATTATATTGACTATCCTTGTCCTTGGTCCTCATTAATTCGTAATAATCCCTACCTTGTACTAATAACGCTATTAATAATCACTTGAACATTATCCAGAGACTCTGCGCAGACATGACATAGTTAAATAGACATAAGTAGAGGCTACTGTAAAGGCGCCAGTCATCGTGTAATTGTCGTCATTATGAAGAGGTACACAAGCAAAACTCCTCCAACACCCGCCATTGTTGATGTGAGATTCGGGAGTTGCCAAATGCCAACGGCAATGGTGGGACAAAATATCCCTAGATGTCATAAGTATAAATGTCCAGTTTTAGTGCTACTTGACAAATTAACATCTACATAACATGTATCATACTAATATATATTCAAAATGACAATTTAATTCTTGTTGTGTTGCTTGAAGGTATACAGCTTGCATCATATATGAGTAGCCTATGTTTTATAGTGTATATGTATACTTAATGTTTTCATCTTGCTTATATATATATCTAATTTATACTAAATAATTTACAAGTGTTTTTACCAACATTAATTAACTCTTAAATACGTTCCCTCTTTAATCTATTGCTCCTCGTTTTGCGGATATTCCCTTAACTTTGGAAACACTGCAGCAAGCCAGCTGGCAGGCGCGCGCGGCGCACAGACTATCTATAATAAGGACAAGCCACTGAGGTGCTTGGTTGTTGTACAGTACAATAGTGCTGCCACCAAATCCCTAGGACGCGCGGCAAACTAACCGTGTGACGTCACGCTTTCGTGTCTAGGTTATATGTAGTCTATGCACTTAGGTTTGATATTTTGCTTGAAATATTGAGAATATGCGAACAAAAATACATTCTTTAATCATACCCAATATTTCTCCTTATACATGAAACTAATTCAAATATTAATTACAAATGCTTAATGCTTAGAAATATATCCGATATTATTGAGCGAAATGTGTAAGAACATTATCCACAGTTGTAACTCGAGCAGTTTATTATAATACCTTGCCATGGACTCGTAATCGTGACACTTATAGCTCTACGCTCAAGGATAAAAATCGTGGCCTTTAGTTTTTGAAGCTGTCTCGAAAAGAATCTATCTATCTATTGCCTGACGCCGTAATACCCGAAGGGGTGGCCACGAACGAACCGCCCCCATGCACCTCTGTCCCCAGTCAGTCGACGCCCCTCCCCCCAACCAGCACCACCTTCGTTCATGTACTTCCTCACTCCATCCTTCCACCTCTCATTCGGTCTACCTCTCCCTCTCTGTCCCTCCACCTCGCTCGCGTACACCCTCTTAGTCATTCTCTCGCTTTCCATACGTTCCATATGGCCGAACCATCTCAAGTTATTCCTTTTCACACTTTCCCGCACATCTACCTCCACACCACACCTCCTTCTTATTTCCTCATTAGTCTGTCTATCCCTCCATGTAACTCCGCACGCACTCCTTAAGTAATTCATTTCCACTGCTCTCACTCTTGGTCTGAGTCTCTCAACCAACGTCCATGCTTCGCTTCCGTAAGTCAGTGTCCGGATTACCACACTGTCATGCAAGGACTTCTTCACTTCCATACTGACCACCCTATTTCTTGTTACTGCTCTAAGCGTTCCTACAACCCTCTTCCCCTGTTGTACCCTCTCCCGCACTTCTTCATCCATAGTCCCATCTTTACTCAACACACTGCCCAGATACTTAAAAGAGTTGACGATCTCCATAGCCTGACCGTTCAGCTTCACCTTACACTCTGTGACTTCACCCCTTTCGAAGACCATAACCTTGCTCTTCCCCGCATTTACCTTCAAATTCCGTTTTTCGCACACTGTTCCAAACTCATTTACCAGACCCTGCAACTCCCATTCATTATCACTCATCAGAACTGTATCATCCACAAACAGCAGTATAGGTAGCTTCCACTCAATTCCCTCCCTTTTCAGCGATACACCAACATCCACTGCTCTTGATAGTATTTCTTTCATGACTCCATCCATATATACAGTAAACAACCACGGGGACATCACACACCCCTGTTTCAAACCAACATTCAGGTCAAAGAACTCGCTCTGCTCACTCTCCACAGTACTGCCCCCTTTGCACCCTCATACATTCGAAAAGAATCGAATCTTTTAAATAATTATTGATTCATTATTTGCATTGTAGAGGTTCGTTTTCCAGAGCGAGGGCTCATATTGGGTCAGGTTATGTCTTAATCACAGCCTTTCTGAATCCTCAAACATATTAAATGATCACACGAAATGTATAAACTAGGTAAAGAATTAATTAGAGGAATCGATCGGTTCTGGATGGCTTCGGAAACTTACGGCCATAATTTATGTTCTGGAGTGTACTATCAACTACACAAGTTCGTTACCCAAATCAGCCTCTGCGTGAATCCGAAACACTTGGGGTTCGAAAAAACGAACCATTTATTAAGTGTAAATTGCACTTCTTTCAGATGCTTCGTATTCCAACCCCAAGATGGTTCGGGTTCACACAGTGGCTGTTTAAGCGGGTAGTACTCGTTTTTTCTGGACCCCCTTCTCCCTCGTGTTTAGCATATTAGTTTTTCAGATATTAAGACGTTATTTCCGTTAGTTTGGAGATTTCGAGACCTGTTGACCCATTTTTATTTTGTCAATATAAAGACCTTTCGTGCCATTTAGGTGTTGATTTAGGTTTTGTGGAGCGAGAGCGAGCCTGGAATTTTAGAAAGAACCGGCCTTCGGCCGAAAATGTACAAATTTATCTTGAAAGGGGGTCTAGGGGGTGTTTCATTTTAAAGCTTGATTAAGGTATAGCGAGGAAAATCAAAAATATATAAATAAATAAATATAAAGGCCAAAAACCAAGCAATACCGCCTTAAGGAAACGAACTTTTGTCGTTGATGCACACTAAGGGACATATGTCATGGCCTTCATTTATCGAAGCTATCCTGAACAGAATCAAATGCTCCTATTAACTGTATGCTTAAGTTATATGAAAGGAAATCCATGGTACTCACTGGAATTAAAGTTTCCTAGCGTCCTAGCCTATTCAGTTATTGACATGTTGTTTTGCATGAGTACATTAATCAGTAAAAGCATCCAGATTACTTGTATTTGTATGCGATACAAAAAGAGAGCAGGCAAGACTATCAATATCTTGTATACCTTCAAATTTATACATCTCACAAATAAGTTAAATACAAAAATAAACTGCTGATGTTTTTTCCCCATTAAAATATATCACACATACACACGCATATCAGCTGATCTATTAAACACAATCCTAAGAATGGTTTATGAAGCAAAATTATGATTAATTGAGTTGATAGAACACAAATTTAATTCCCTCTCGCCATGGGGTAACAGAAAAAGATTGAGCAAGTTGGATTATCACAGAAACGGGGTAAGAACAAAAGCTGCCTTACTACATCGCCTCGTACTTTACTCTCCTGTTTAATGTGGGTTTTGATTGAGGTTACCAGTCGTTTCGCCCTCGCTTCCTTTCACCTTAGGACATATAGTTCAATTTATTCTGGGTATAATAATTTTAGATTTTACCGATATTATGAAGCATCTGAGAGTAAACATTTTATTGGAGATATTTTGCATTCCATTCGATCATGAGACTTTCTTCCTAAGCTGAATAAAATCACAAAATCTTAGCCATCATATAATAAAACTGCGTCATATTGAAGGAATGAAGCTTGTCACCTACATTACGAATAGGTTAAAGTTAGGCTTGGCACCGTTAAGGATAAGGATAGTTTACCTTATCTTAAGTTAGCTAAGTTGGCATGGCTACATTAAGGTTAGTTTAGGTTGGTTGGGATACATTAGGTTACAATATATGATAGAGTTAGGTTGGGTTACATTAGGTTAAAGGTGTAATTAAGATTAACCCCTTCTGTACGGCAACGTCTTTTTATTTTTGATCTGGCTACTATTAGATGATTGTATTAAGTTTCAAAAGGGCCACCAACAATTAATAGGCTTCAAACTATCTTACTTGACCCATTTTACTACCACAACTCCTTCTTAAACCGCGCAAAATCCTCAAAATATTGCCAGACAAAAAGTAATACGACATCACCGATACAGAAAGGGGGTTAAGTATAATTAGGGCAGATTTGATTTAGCTCGTCAGGTTAGATCAGGTTTGGTTCGTTTAAGTTAAGCTAAGGCTAAGTCAGGCTAGGTAATTAAACACACGGAAACTGGGCAAAGTGACTGCCGGCGAAATTCCTTTAGGGCGAAATGAACGTGCCTATTAGGGTGTGGCATACAGGGTGTCCTCGCCCTAGAGTGGAATGATCCCAGGGGGTGGCTGAAGGGGGGATCGGTGTATTTATTTCCTCATTTATGAACAGTATAATTATATGTTATAATTAATTTTACTTTCCTCCCTACACCTCCATCAAGCTTAACCCCCCCCCCCCCCCCCCCCCAAGATATATTTGTACACATTTCGGTAGAAAAATGTCCCGGCCTAAGGCCGATTACTCCTAAAATTACTGGCTCGCTATCGCTCGTCAGGGAAAAATCGACACCTAAATAGCACAAAAGGTCTTAAGATTGACAACGATATGGGTCAAAATGTGCTAAAATCACCAAACTATTGGACCGAACATCTTAAAATCTCAAAACTAATGGGGCTAAGCACGAGGGAGAAGGGGGTCCAGAAAAAGCGACTATCTGCCCCTTAAAGGGAACTGACACTGATTTCATAATGCAGCGGAAATTGCAAGATATCCATAATATTTCCAATAACCGGCACTAGAAACATGATTATATGATATCCAGTATTCGATATATTACGTGTTTATGATCTGTATGTGGTAACCCAGGTTCGAATCCCGGATGGAGCACATGCTTTCATTAATTGTATTGAGTGGTGTTTGTTGTTGTGAAGGAAATTAATTAATTAGATTTTATTACTCTATGATACATTTGAAACAGTTGTCATTGCGCGAGGGTTTATTTATTGGTGTATAATTATATTTTATATAATTTATTATTTTTTAATTTCCTCCTAATAGGGTAAACGTCTTAAAATCTCAAAACCAATGGGACTAAGCATGAGGGAGAAGGGGGTCCAGACAAACAACATACCATACCTTCTGCTTAATTACCCTTCCCATACCTTTATTGAGGAGGGTCACCTGCCTTTTTTTTCTCCTTTTCTCTCTTTTTCTGGCTTGTATCCATTCGGCACCATTGAACCTACTGTGTTAAGACGTTTATCCCCATCCAGGTGTCAATTTCTTCCTGGCGAGCGACAGCAATCCATCATTGAATGAACAAATTTGGCTTTGCCAGAGACATTTTTCCATTAAAAAATTTACAAATTTAGCCTGCTGACCTAAACATAATACAAAGTATGCTGGCTTGCTACCGCTCGCCAGGAAAAAAATCGACACCTGGATGGGGATGAACGTCTTAAAAGAGTAGGCTGAATGGGGCCGAATGAATACAACCAAGGGAGAGAGGGAGAGAGAAAAAAACCGAGGTGGGCCCTCTTAAGCCCATAATTGTTGACATTGTACTCCTCCCTGTTACTGAGTGTTATTTCTGGGTCAAGGTCACACAGGGGAGGTGGGAGGACGACAAAAACAAATCAGCTGACTTTATAAATTTATCTTGCAGCAGAGTTCATGAAGTCACGAAGTATTAGAAAGTCTCAAGCCCTTTAAGTCCAATATCTTATTTGATAACCTAAATTAATCTGTTCCTGCTATGCTTACACACACACCTGTACACACACACACACACACACACACGCAGACAGACAAACACACACACAAGCAAGTAGCAAAGCAAAACGAGATACTAAAAATACAATTATACCACCAAACAATGTACCAGACAGACAAACAGACAGATAGACAAACAAACAGACACACATACATACATACATACATACATACATACAGACAGACAGACAGACAGACAGTCAGACGGACAGACAGACAGGCCGGCCTCCGAAAGTATTTAGGCAAGGTTCAAGGCTTAGATAATTGGCTATGGGCCGGGCAAGGTTAACACTCGTACACCCCTCCAGCACCAGCCTTACGAAATACAGACAAACGTATCCATTACTCTGTTACATGGTGGAGCACTGGACGATATGTAGAGGGGGTGGGTGGGAGGGTGGGGTAATATACGTGTGCTTAACCCTTTCATCACAGGTAACGTGTTTTTTTGTTTTTTTTTGATATGTGAAGCTTAGGAACGTTGGGGGCACAAGGATTGGAATCCTCCTCCCCTTGAGAAATTATCTTACTCAATGAGACAGAGAAAGAGGCGAGGGAACGCGAAAGTGGTCCCGGACCCTAAGAATTGGAACTTTACAGGTTTATGTTTGGGCTCTGTCTCAAGTCGGCCACCCCCAGCAATGGGGTAATGGCCTGGCTATATACTGTGCATACATACATACATACATGGTAGCTAAAAGGATTAATTGAGAGAAATAGCGTGTGTGTCTGTGTAAAGGGTACATCACACAGTCAGGAGTGCGAGCTAGAGTCAGTAGGAGTAGGGGACAATTCGGACTCGTGGGCCTATTCGCGGTGAAAATCGATGACTCCTAGTGACTCTAGCGACTCCTGTTAGACTCCCACTCGCTCGCGGTGAAAATCGATGACTCATAGTGAATCTAGTGACTCCTAGTGACTCCTGTTAGACTCCCACTAGCTCGCACTCCTGACTGTGTGAAGGCCCCTTAAGTTGCTGTGGTTATGCGTGTGTGAGAGAGCATGTTTGAGAGAGACACACGGACAAACTAATAGAGAGAGTGAGAAAGAGAGAAAAGAAAGTAAGTGAAAGAAAATGAAGGCAAGAGAGAGTGTGTGTGAGCACCTGTATGTATATGTCTGTACGTAATATACTGTACTGTACGTATGTGTGTGCATGAAAGTGAGGAAAAGCAAAAGACAGCGGAAGGAGGCGTAAATGCATTTCTGTGTGTGAATATTTGTGTTTGTGTGAGTAAGTTTATACAGTTGGGGATAAGAATGTTTATGTACACATACAAAATGTACACATTTTTATGGAGGTACTTATCTAAGCTCGATGGAGGTCTGGGGAACAAAATAAAAGGTTCGCCTTAAGGGGATTTTTTGAGGGATTTTTTTCTTGACCCCTTTCTCCCTCATGTTTAGCCCCATTGCTTTTGATATTATAAAACGTTTGCCCCATTAGTTTAGCGATTTTAAGAACTTTCACCCCATATTAAGACCTTTCGTGCAATTTAGGTGTCAATTTTATCCTGGCGAGCGATAGCGAGCCTATAATTTAAGAGGAATCGGCCTTCGGCCGGGACATTTTTCTACCGAAAAATGTACAAATTTATCTTGAAAGGGACTCACGGGGGTGTAATTTTAAGCTTGATGGAGGTCTAGGGAACAAACTAAATACCTCCCCTTAAAGAATAGAGAACAAATACTACTCGATATATATATAATATTCTAATGAACTTAGGAAATAGTTATTACTAGTGGTTTGAATACCTTATAGATAAAATGCATGGCACCTTATGAATGTATTAGTTACTATAGCAATACTATATGTATGTGTTATTATATAGCGGAATTGATCTGAGCATCAATCTAAATGGATCTATTTGTATTAACCCCTTGAAGCTCTGACGCGTTTTAGCAGTTTATTTTGGCTATCATTAGACGATTTTATGCAGCTTAGGAAGGATCTGTGGGTATCAAAACGGTAAATACTATCTCAATCAACCCTCTGACTTCCATACACCCTTCCTAATCTGAATAAAATCGTCTAATAATTACCAGAAAACAGAAAAGAAATACGTATTGGAGCTTGAAAGGGTTAAGATAATCGCAAGAGCTCGATAACATTTGTCAATAACTTTACATTTGCTATCGCACAACCGTTTTGGCATGATATTCAGAATTAATAATGGGTCGCTAGATAATCCAGCACTAATAATCAATATGTAAAATTAAAGTTTGCATCAGTAACAAGAACATAGCTATTATATGATCATGAAACTAATTCAAACTATAAAAATGACAGGCAGCTGTAAAACATGCGAATAACCCGCTCAAGTTACGATTACGCATTTCGTCTCTGTAGGCTGGCTAATGGTAGACAATTTTATTCAGATTAGGAAGGGTGTATGGAAGTCAGAGGGCTAATTGCGATAGTCTTTACCCCTTTAGTTCCCACAGATCCTCACTAAGCTGCATAACATCGTCTAATGATAACCAAAATATACAGTTTCATTCAAGGCGGAGTTACTCAACGACTTTCTATTTCAGCCTGATCTGCACTTTTATTATAACGACTTCAGAAATATAGTGTTTAAGAATTCAGCCACTTATATTATCTAACCTCAATCTTGATACCAACATCCGTGCAAAGGAGACACGAAATTCTGCCCCAAAAAGTTATAATCTAAAAAATATTTGCAGGGAAACAAAAATAAGTTGTGACCCCACCTTGGGAGTGATCATTACTTCCGGTATTACCCATTTTTATTAATAATGTCGAAACTTATTATGGTTATTCAATATAGTTGCAATACAGTATGTGCAATCAAGGAATTTGCAATATAGTTGCGTGCACAAACTATTAGCCGTTATTTATAAATAGTCTAATATATCTTCTCTGAGATATACTGTATATATACAGTATATACTGTATATATATATATATATATATATATATATATATATATATATATATATATATATATATAAAATATACGGCATATAAATATATATATATATATATATATATATACAGTATATATACATAATTTATGCATTAGGTAATTTAAATGAATTTGAGCTTGAAACGTGTGTTAATATTTCACGATTGGCCGACTTCTCCCATAAGATATAGTGATGCAAGTGTTCCTATTCGTTACTGTCCGACTGTTACCTCCCTGTGTGACCTTAACCCAGAGGTGACCCACAGTAGCTGGCAGGGAGGGGGGGGGGGGGAGCATTGCCTTCTATTGGGGGACTACTATAATCCTGGTATTTGTTCTGTGAAGAGGTGATTTACTTAAATTCTCTAACAAGCGAATTGATGAGCTTAACTTTGTTTAAGAATGTTGCTAAAGATATGTATATGCCTTTATATATATTAATTATATGTGTTAAAACCTCGATGGTGATCAAATGCTGCCTTTATACACCCGGCAACAGTTTCAAATCCTGTCTGCATTCGTGCAAGTTCACGTTATTAAGTAATTTCAGGAAATTGCAAAGATGTAACATATAAACCGATTAATGACTTTGTAAAACAACTATAGTTTACTGTAACATAATGAATCCGAAGTAAGTTAGTGCAAGGTAGTCAACATGGGGGATACTGTAAAAGAATGCCGCAACAACCCTCCTGAGGAATTTGTTTGGAAGGAAGTAGAGCGACTATTAGGCAACGTGACCGCCAATCTGACCTCACATGCCGGACTAGGACACACCTCACGCACGGATGGTCACAAACTCTATTAAATATATTCTTGTTTCAGTATTAAGAGTTACTAGTGTGTGTTATCAGAATGGCAGCTGACCGTCGACTTCCTTTAACAATTTAATTTATGTGTATCATATTAACTCTGTCTTCCCTGTCTGTTTGGCCTAGGGAGGAATTTTGATTATGTTGAAGTTAAATGACTTGTTTCAATCCACATACTCATATTTGAAGAATATTTTAGATATCAATGAGTTAGCCTCGCAGTCTACGAAGTTTCAAGGGAAATACTAACTGAGTTTAATCATTAAAATCCAACATAGATAACGTTGACATATACTGTAGGATTACCAATAATGGACCTATGAGAAATGTCCATGGAATTCTAGAAAAGAATAGAGTTCATTAAAAAAAAAAAAAAAAAAAAAAAAAAAAAAACACACACACACACACACATCACAAAATGTGTGTCTACCTGTTACTTAACTCTCTATCCAACTAATTATCTCGGTACAATCCCTCTAAATATTTGCTCAATTATATTCGTACAGTTCACAAATGTTAATAATAGTCCCTTTATATCAAGTATACTTAACTCCTAAAAAGGAGGAGGAAAACCCAGAAACCCAATAATAAGTTCCACCCCATCTTTGGAAGGCGTTTTACAGTTTGTTTCCCAAGTTTAATCACCAGCAATTGAAAACAAAGGAATATAGAGACACAAAACTGTAGAAAGCAATGTACGATCAAACAAATTTTAATAGATAATGTAGATGATAAAGAAAAAGTAAAAAAGGACAATGGACAAGGGGTAATCTAGGAGAGAGAAAGGGTATTGATAAATACGCTCAATGTCCTAGATTACCCCTCCACCAATAGCAGACTTTTGCCCCCTGTTTTCCGCCTCCTCTGATCCTCCACCCTCTATATATACCCTTCCTGTTTACCTTTTATATCATTCCTTCCTTACTTGATAATGCTGGTTGTTCAGTGAAACGCGTCGTATATCCTGTATCATCATGTACATTAATGTAACCCTGTACCACCATGAATTTTGCTCATCTCCTTCATCTACTTCCTGCCACCCAGCGAAAACTCATCAGAGACCTGGAAACTTTGAATAATAAAATTTCCAACGCAGAAATTGCCATTTCTTTCAACCTCGTATGTATTAAAGAATATATATATATATATCTATATATATCTATATATATCTATATATATATATATATATATATATATATATAAAAAACATTAAATAATAGGCTACCTATGGGATGACCATGTGTCAAACCAGCATCTCCTCTCTGAAAACTACTTGATTAAAGATATATGGAGGTCAAAGGGGAAAGTTCCTATGGATACTAACCTCAGCTATATTGGAATGTAGTAGTACTCCCTGATGCTGACCCTGATCACTTGAGTTGGTAGCAACCTCAAGGGCAAAAGACCAAGTCCCTTTTAGCTGAGATAAATCGAATGACATAGACCAGAACTACTTGGAATGGAAAGAGTTGCAGTAACACGGAAAAACCTCCATGGGTTGGGGTCCGTAAGTAAAGTACTGTATGTGTAACTACTTACTGCCATAGCACTGAACCCAATTGATTGATTGACTGACACTAGTTTAGACTTGTGGATGTCCAAGCTATACAATCTAGGGTGTGTGTGTGTGTGTGTGTGTGTGTGTGTGTGTGTGTGTGTGTGTGTGTGTGCGTGCCCGAGTTGAGCGCGTATGTATGAGCTAATTATGATTCAGGGCAACAGCAGTAATTCCCTTCAGAAAGCCTCACCCATTCATTCCACACACATATATACACACACACACACACACACACACACATACACATACACATGCACACACACACACACACTGGGGCGAGGACACAGCCTCAGCCACACCCTTCACAGGCGCACTTCATGGGGCATTGGGACATGGGCCGGTTTTCTGGACCACTTTCTCCCTCATGTTTAGCCCCATTAGTTTTCAGATGCTAAGATGTTTGCCCCATGAGTTAGTCGATTTTAAGACCTTTCGCCCCATTTCTTCGTCAATATTTAGACCTTTCGTGCTATTTATGTGTCGATTTTTTCCCTAGCGAACGATAGTGAGCCTGTAATGTTGGATGAACCGGCCTTCGGCCGGGAAATTTTTCTACCAAAAAACGTACAAATTAAGCTAGAATGGGGATCTAATGGATGTTATTTTGTTTTGATTTGATGGAGGCCTAGGGAGGAAACTAGAAAAATAATGAATACATGCAAAAATCGCCCAAAAAGTGAACCATCCCCCCATAAGGGTTTCACAAGTAAATCATTTCACCCTTATAGTAACTTTGCTCATACTCACAGCTGTCGTCCTGTTCACATAATAACGTTTCTTAACTACCCAGCTTTATATACCTATTGTCACGTATGTACTAAATTTAATCTAAAGTCATCTGAGCCTCACCTACTAAATATATTAATAAATCCTAAGCTACCCTACGTATCTCTACGTAACCCAACTTAATTAACTATAAGCAAAACAACTTGACGGAGGGCGAAATAACATGATGGCGGAATGACTTGATGGTAAACTGAAAACCCACATAGCACGAAAACATTATTATAAGAGACAAGGTAGTGTATTTTTTGTTGTTGCCCCGTTTCTGTCATACTCGGATATTATAAATTAATTTCCTTTATGTGATGACAATTTTGAACTAAAATTATGGTCCCTCGAAAAAATATATAGTGTAGTAAATTTTGTGTGGTGGTTTTGTAATAGTTGCGCTCAATATTTGACGTATAATATATGGTATCGATTATATTACATACTGATTATATTAACATTAATCCTTTTACACAATGGTCTTACTTATGCAATGAAGGACACGATTATTTACGATTGTTTTTTATCATTATTTATATGTGTTTCTAGTTTGCTCCCTAGACCTCTATCAAGCCTTAACAAAACTCTAAGATCCCCCTTTGAATTGAATTTGTACGTTTGTCGGTCAAAAATGTCCCCTCTAAAGGCGGGTTCATCCTAAATTACAGCCTAGCTATTGCTCTCTCTCTCTCTCTCTCTCTTTTTCTTTCTCTCAACCTCTCTCTCTCTCTCTCTCTCTCATAGTTGTCTGTGATTATTATAAACGCAATGTCACACATGAACTTTTTCTGGCAATTCTCGATGAGCCAGTTTTTGTCTCGTACTACTCTTTGGTATTCTCTCACTGGAATCGACAACTAGACTGAATTTATATGATCTTAACCCCTTCTGTACCGGCGACGTCTTTTAGCCTATATTTTGGCTACCATTAGACGATTTAGTTTAGTTTTAGAAGGACATCCAGTAATTAACAGGCTTCGAACTATCTCCTTTAACCCTTTTTAATACCACAGATCCTTCTTAATATGCACAAAATCGTCTAAACATAGCTAGAGTAAAATAGATAAGACGTCGCCGGTACAGAAGGGGTTAAGAGAAGTGAAATAATATATATAACTTTAAATCGGGAGATGCCAGACCACAATTGCCTGAAAAATGTTGCCGGGAAAACCTCTCGTGTGCCAGCGGATTTGTGTTATGAGGTAGTAATTCAGTATAGGGTAAATTGGTCACTCTGTACGCAGTGGACCAATGTGTACGTGTTAAGGGGGGATGGGCGTATTTATTTCCTCATTTATGTATCCTTTTATTTTATTATATTACTTTCCTCCCTAGACTTTCATCAAACATAAAACACCCCCAAGACCCTCCTTCAAGATTAATGTGTACATTTTTCGATAAAAAAAATTCACGGCCGAAGGCCGGTTGCTCTTAAATTACAGGTTCGATGACGCTCGCCAGGAAAAAATCGACACCCAAATGGCAACGATATCTATATAATATTTTCGATTGTCTGTGTGTGTGTGTGTGTATGTGTTCTTAATTGACGGCCGCAGTTTTGGACCTGGGGAGCTGAAACTTTGCATGTGGGTGTCAATTGACCTGGGTCAGGTAATAGAGGGGGCGAGGCCACAATCGGAGGTCGTTTCGAGGCCGAAATTGAATAAAAAAAAAAATGAAAAAAATTGCCGTTTGGGGCAGAAGGAGGACTCCGATCGAAAAGGTGTATGGAACGAAAGTTGGTCGCAGCCTCCCAAAATGGGGGTACAGATGAGGTCAGATCCAAAATCGGAAGTCATTTAGCGGCCGAAATCGAGGTCGCCGTTTAATGAGGCACAGAGAGGTCGAGGCAGTGATTATGGTAGTAGTAGTATTGTGATGATTGTGGTAGTAGTGATTGATGATGGAGATTATGGTAGTAGTAGTGGTGGTAGTAGTGATGGTGATTATGGTGATTACCCGGGCAACGCCGGGTACCCCTGCTAGTGTGTTATATAAGCTATTTCTTCCCTTTTCAGCGGAGGAGGTGACATAATTCCACAAGCTGATATGTGCCATTTGATCAGAAAAAGCTTACACGTGTGTGGTGTTACCAGGAAAGATCAAAAGTTTAAACAAACGTGTTTGACAAGTACACTTGAGAGAGAGAGAGAGGCCTTGAGTTGATCTAAAAGTCACTCCTGTGCTCTAGAAAGTTACACACACGTGAACACCTAATAATGCTTGACCGGAACAACAGCTGTGTTAAGGGTGGGTCACCGGATTTTTTAGCTTTCTCTCCTTTTCTCAACTTTCCCTGGCTTTTATCCATTCGGCCCCATTCAGCCAACTGTTTTAAGACGTTTATCCCCATCCAGGTGTCGATTTCTTTCTGGCGAGCGAAAGCGAGCCAGCATTGTATGGAGAAATCCGGCTTCGCCGGAGAAATTTTTCTATCGAAAAATGTACAAATTTTGCTTGCTGTCAAAATAAAATTATATATATGCTGGCTTACTACCACTCGCCAGGAAAATATTGACACCTGGATGGGGGTAAACGTCTTAACCTTCTCCGACATATGACGCGATTTTTGAGCCTATTGGGGATACTTTAATGCCTGTGTTAACATCAGGGGTATTTAGAAACCTTTAGTTTAGTTACTTCAACCTCTGCAGTTGTCTTTGAGTTAGCTGTGGGCAGAAAGCTAATTTTGGAGAGGTAATTAAAAGAATGAGAGAACTCTTTTTCTTATTGCTAATCTGGCAACCTCTGCGTCATATGTGCGTGAAAGGGTTAAAACAGTAGGCTGAGGATACAAGCCAAAGACAGAGAGAGAGAAAGATAAAAAAAGCGAGGTGGGCTCCCTTAAGACCTCACCTTGGCTATGGCGGGGGTGGGTAGGGTGGGGCAAGGCAAAAACTGGGTCTGGTCAGGGAAGGCTGTTGGGAGGGAAATGGACAGGCGGTGGTGAAATGGAGTTGGGGTGTAGCCGGAGGAATGGGAAAGAAAGGAATGAGGAAGAGGAAGAATAAAAGGCTGGAGAAATAAGCAAAAATTAGTTAAGGAATATCATTATATACCAACACACGCCATTTATACATAGGAAACATAAAATAAAGAAATAGTTAAATAGTTTTGGGGAGGAATCTAAGGAGGAGGGCAAAGAAAATGAGCCGAAAGAACGAAAAAGGAGAATCTGGGAAGAAGGTATAATATGAGACAGAAGAACGAGAGAGGATAAAACTAGGAAGAAGGAGGAAAATTATAAATAACGAGAGAGGAGAAACTAGGAAGAAAGGGAAGAAAGATGGAGAAGGAAATTGGATAAAGATGAAGAAGGAACAAAGGAAGAAACATAGACAAAGCCAGGGACAAATGAAAAAGCCAGAGGTGGACATGTCATAGGACCAGGGAGAAAGAAAAGCTGAGAAAGGGAAGACAATATGCGATGATAACAAGGGAAAAAAAAGAAAGACAGGTAAAGGATGACAAGGAAGACAGAAATTTGCATGGAAATTGAGATGCAGACAAATATAGTAAGAACAATAGGAAAAAGAAAATTGAAGGAGGTTGAGGAATTGAGGAATTATGATGAAACAGAACAAATAATGGTGAACAGAAATGACAAAATGAAGAATGACCATGAAAAGAAAACACAAATTAGATGGGCACTCGGTATAGCGTATACCTCTGCCTACTCTGGCGGAGGTATTCTCTCTACCAATCGACACCCAAATGAAACAACTTATTCCTTGGCGTATATCCTATATGCCCACCAAAATTCATAACTTTGTGAGCAGCCTACGCTGGCGGAGGTATGCGCACAAAGATATATGTTGTTTACAAACAAACAAACGGAGCGAAAGTATAACCACCGTACAATTTCGTTGGCGGAGGTAACAAATGCACACAAATCAAATACATTAAATATATTGAAGGATGGAACACACAATTGCAGAAATATTTCAAGACGATATGAAAAAGAAAATCATCATATGTATAAGCAGAAGGTTAGTATTACTGAAAATCACGATAAGCAACACGACTAACCATTACACAAACTAGACCAACGAGGCCTAATCGTAGACACATTGCTAATTGGAGAAAAAATGGGCGGCGAAACATGATATAGCTGGGAAGGGCAAGGGCGTATCGTGAGGAAACCCGGGCGTGAGGTTATAGGGGCGCAGGCTGGTGTATATATTGGGGTACGCAGGGCAGGCTAGGTCAGTTAAGTCCACACCGAGACCTATCTACTACACAACACCACCATGAACGCTAAGGTAAGGAGTCTCACTTGTTTTAGTTTGTATAATTATGTGTCTAGGCTTTTCTTAAAGGGTTAGTTTGCTCCCTAGACCTCTACGATATTAAAAAAAAAAAAAAAAAAAAAAAAAAAAAAAAAACACATACACACATACACACCTAAGACCCCCTTCGAGATAGATAGGTATATTTTTCGGGACAAAAATGTTGGTTCCTCCTAAAATTACATGCTCGCTATGGCTCGTCAGGAAAAAAATCGACGCCTACAAATGGCACGAAAATTCTTAATATTGACAACAAAATTAGTCGAAAGGTCTCAAAACCGCCAAACTAATGGAACGAACGTCATAGAATCTTAAAAATAATGGGGCTAAACATGAGGGAGAAGGGGGTCCAGGAAAACGAACCATCCCCCCCTTAACAAACAATAATCAATAGAGTATCTTAGTTAGTTCGGACAATTTCTAAGTATTGTGGAGAATCATTGTTTATCTATCTATCTATCTATCTACAGTATATATCTATTTATCTATCTATCGGGCACATGCCCCATTTTTGTTATTGGGGGGTGGCCGACTCGAGACAGAATCATTGTACTAACATTTATTTGTCTTGGTCCCCAGATCATCATCCTGCTGGGCCTGGCTGCCCTAGTCGCCGCTGACAGCCGCTATGGTGCTCCTCAGGTTAGTCCATCCACTAAATGTTATGGCAAACTCAATTATATGTATAAAATAAGAAGAATTTTTAAACAAATGGCCAAAGAAGTTAAAACAAACGAAACAAATAATAATAATAACCACTGTATTTTTGTTGTTGTCATATTTTATCGTTTTATTGTTTCCATTAGAAATAAATATGGTATGCAACACTTCTTTAGTCAATATAACGTATCAAAGTCAATACAATGCCGTGTGCTTTTAACAGGGTTCCTTCGAGTCGTCTTCATTTGAGGATTCTTACGAGTCCAGCGAGGCCAAGTACGACTTCAACTGGTCCGTGGATGACGACTCCTCTGAGAACCACTACGGCCAACAGGAGGCCCGTGACGGAGACCAGACCCAGGGGTCCTACTACGTGCAGCTTCCCGACGGTCGCCTGCAGAAGGTGACTTACTATGTTGACGGTGACTCCGGCTACGTTGCTGAGGTCAGCTACGAGGGTGAGGCTCGCTACCCAGACTCTTACGAATCATCCTTCGAATCCGAATCCCGTGAGAGCTACGCCCCTCCCCAGCGTCGCTACGGTTCCAACGAGTCTAAGTAAACGAGTTTACCTGAAAATTACTCCATTCTCACCCTGAAATCATGTACAATTATTTATTTTCAATATTTGGATATATTTATACAACTAATTCATTAATAAATATTTGAAGTATTTGCCTTATTTATTTGTCATACACTTTATTGTTCGACCACAAAAAAAATATCGAGTTTCGTAAACAATTAACGAATCCTGGTAATCGAGGTTGAAACATTTGTTGGGCGTCAATGTTCTTAATGCAATACAGTATAAGCGTCTTACTGTATGGAAATCTCGATAGTGCTGTAAATATAGTCCTGGATGCAATAATTGACCTGGGCGACTTTTGCCTCATTCGTATGACTCACCAATAAGCGAAGAACCACCTTCCCATACCAAAATTGAAGAACATACAGTATAGCTAGCTTATAAGGTGGGCAAACCCATGACATCTGTGACATCTCTGGCAAGGTATGTACTGAAAGACTGGGGTACTGTCATATGGTTCATGACTGGTATGTTGTCCTGACCAGGCAACTCAACCACTAGACCATTTGAACTAGTATCTCTCAACCAGTACTAATTCAACCATACTGACATATTAGTTCATTTAGATAATAGAAGGTTATAATTTCAATTTGGCACTGATTTAATTGTCCCTGGTCGACTTAGCTCTGATTAAGGGGGAGGTAGTTACTTCTCTGGACTCACTTTTCCCTCATGTTTAGCCCCATTAGTTTTGAAATTCTAAGACGTTCGTTCCATTAGTTTGGCGATTTTAAGACCTTGCACCACATTTATTTGTTAATGTTAAGACCCTTCGTTCCATAGTAGGTGTAGATTTTCCCGTGGTGAGTGATAGCGAGTCTGTAATTTTAGAAGGAACCGCCCTTTGGCCAGGATATTTTTTTACCGAAAAATGTACAAATTTAGCTTGAAGGTGGGTCTTGGTTTTTTGTTTTAAAGTTTGATGGAAGTCTAGCGAGGAAACTAGTGGTCTTGCCACTGGACTGGTAATCCTAAGGTCCTGGGTTAGAATCCCGATATATCAATGGGAATATATTATTGGGATGGAATTTGTGCTATACTTGGTATCAGTGCATCACCACAAAGACCACCGGCACGCCATATAAAATACCCTCGCTGTCTCCAATAAATTAGCCTTGTATGAATATTCCCATATTCAACATATGCTAATGGGGGCAGTGCCTAGTGAATTAAGAGCTACAATAGGTGGCGTTTGGGAAAGAGAGGATTCGAGACCGTGAGTGAGGCAGCGAAATAGTGGCGAAGCAGCTCTGAGAAGTCAGGTGTTGCCAGGCGTCGTGGTCTACGATGGTAAGGCCACAAACGAGCCGGTTGAAGCGCTCAAACTATCTCAATGTCTCATTCACTGTCTGGAATAAGACCTCCTGGCTTCACCGTGTTGAATGGTTGAATATACAGGCTATAAACCTATGTCCGAAGGTAGAAGCTGAATATAGAACAAATACAAAAATAAATAAATAAATAAATGAATAGAAAAATAAATAAATACATAGAGTGAAACTGCCCCCTTAAGATTTACTTGATGAAATGGTCTACTGGTTGAATTGTCCAGGAACCAGAATTTAGATATTGCATTTAGAGTCCACGTTGTCACTGTCTATGACAATGACGTATAAAACCCGATATTTGGTAGCTTACTGATAACGATATCTAATCACATAAACAGGCTGAATAGTTGCGTCAGATTAACAAAATGTGTATATATACAGTATACTTATATATAAATAAAACAAAAACACACACACACACACAAATACACCGAACTGAAAGACTTATAGGCTACTTAACAAACAAATAATGAATCTCTTGATTACAAAAGGTCTCCTTAGGTTGATACAATAGTCTGGTGCTAGCTAAATTCACAAATAAAGTCTTTATCACACTGAGAGGGAAAACAAATACTTAGAAAGAACTCATTATCTTTTTGCTTCATATCACAGGAATTATGAAAAAAATATAGTATAATCCTGTGTAGCGGGAGGACCTGTATTTATATCTCAATAATTTGGTAATGTTACAATATATTTTTACATTTTACATTCATAAATAATCCACTAATATACTAGGTTAGGTTAGGTTAGGTTTTGGTTAGGTTAGGTTAAAGATATTGTTCAATGTTTCTTAGTAAATAGGCATCTGAAAAACAATTCCTCCCGCTACACAGGATCTTACCAAAAATATCTTTCTTCTGGAGGTCTAACACTATCGACCGTCGTGCCGTGAAAGGTCAGTCCCACATAAAGTTTTGTTACCTCCACGCAGTTATTGGGTCAAAGAAGGAGAGAGTGATGAAGGATAGTAGGATCTGCCCTAGGGCTTGGACAGAGACAAGGTACAGTAAGTGTAGCAAAACATACTGGTAATGGTGGAAGCTTTGTGTGTGTGTGTTTATCGGGGGTGGTCTAGGTGTCAACATGTGAGTATCCAACCCACAAACTCGACCGACCCAGTAGGGATTCGATCACCTTATCCGTGCCAATGTAAGGCGCACGCTAACCACTCAGCCAGCAAGCCATTCTATCGGGTTATCATGTGATCATTCCATAAACTCCTTCAACATGATGATAATTTTTATATACTTTTCTAATGCTATGACATTGACAAAACATCAACTTTGTAATCCATTTTAAGTATAGATCTGCTTCAAACCAATGAGTAGATGCTACACGTCCTATACAACAAACTCTCATACTTTTGCTGTCCAACTCTCTAACCCAAGACTAAACCGACTTTTTGAAATTTTCGTTTTAAGCAACCGATACATCATTCTAAAACCCACTTTCATATGATTTTTAAGTGGGGGCTGGTTGGTTATTCTGGACCACCTTCTCTCTCGTGTTTGGCCCCATTTGTTTTGAGATGTTAAGACGTTCGGCCCATTAGTTTGGCGATTTTAACATCTTTCGCTCCATTTCGTTGTCAATTCTAAGACCTCTCGTGGCCTTTGGGTGTCGATTTCTTCCTGGCGAGTGATAGCAAGCCTGTAATTTTAAGAGGAACCAGCCTTCGGCCCGGACATTTTTCTACCAAAAAATGTACACATTTATCTTGAAGGAGGGTCTATAGTGGGTGTTTTCTTAAGCTTGATGGAGGTCTAGCAAGGAAACTAAAAAAAAAATATATATATATAAATATAAAATATAAATTAATAAATATATAAATAGACCAAAAACTAACCACTAGCCCCTTAAGTCCTTCAAATATAGTGATACGAGGTAATATAAGTCAAATGTGCAGCCATCATGAAAGATGAGTGTCATAGAGCGATTATTAATTATGCTGTTCTAGTTTTACATACATATGTTCTTAACAATCTCAATACTGGCGTTGATTGTTGATAAAACACCTTAAACCTGTATATTTGGCTTGGTAAAATATATTCCTAAATATGCCTTTATTACTTGTGGGATGGTAGATTTGCCTTGTTTCTATTGCCATACAAAACAGAAGAAAACCAACCAACAACAAACTAAACGACATACCGGTATACTAAAAAATACGTAAATAAAAGTTGCATAATTTATTTAACAGGCCCATGACAAGCCAATAAATAAGTTACAAAATAACTTAAATGAATGATTGATGCTGCTTGAGTATTCTTGTGATGATATGAGTATTGTGGACAAAACTGATCCGTCAAGTTGGACATAATTTCATCTTAGTTGTAGCGGCGCTGGGGAGGGCGGTAGCTCTCGAAGGATCCAGAATCAGAGCCAGACTCGTAGGATCCGGAGTCGTAGCGGGCTTCACCGGAATAAGTGACATCGGCAATGTAACCATCGTCACCGTTAACGTAGTAGGTAACCTTCTGTCGGCGACCGTCGGGGAGTGCCACGTAGTAGGACCCCTGGGTCTGGTCGCCATCACGGGCCTCCTGTTGGCCGTAGTGGTTCTCAGAGGAGTCGTCATCGACGTCCCAGTTGAAGTCGTACTTGGCCTCGCTGGACTCATAGGACTCAAACGACTGGCGGAATAATAAAAACAAAATATATTAGTACTTGTAGAGATGTACTTTAACTTCAATTCAATAAATGTCAGTTGGTAAATAGGCGATATTATAACCGCCAGTAAGTTGTTATGCAAATATTGATATAGTACAGTTGCTGAACGCAATGAATAATTCACATACTTTTCTGCATTAAGCACATCTTATTCAGCAATTGAGAGACATTACTTCAGTGCTGATTGGGAGAAACAAGGATAATTTAAATGTTGCTAGTTGGCTGAAAGGGAAATAATAGTATAGCTAAGTATACCAACATTTGATAACCAAATGTTTATTACTCACATTAGAGTCTGATCCGTAGCCACCATCGGCAGCGACCAGGGCAGCCAGGCCCAGCAGGATGACGATCTGAAAATTAGAGGAAATGTATTGCTTAAAATTTAAAAGAAAGGCTGACGTTTCACGAATGATCAGACTAAAATAATGCTGCTGAGGGCTACTCCAAACAATTCCTAGTTGGGAAAATTCTGAATCCTAAAGTTATACAGAGTTTCCTGCCTGGTGGCTGCGTGTGTGGATATAAAATAATTTAGTATTCATATTTATGTGTGCCCAAGTGAAAATGTGTAGATTTATGCACATGTATTTGTATATGTATGCAAGTGTAAGCAATAGTTATGTGAGCATCAATATAAGATCTATGAGTGTGCTAATAATTACATACATGTATTTGTGCATCTATGTATATGTCCACTGTACTGTACGCTCTGAGAAATGCTATTTACAGTGTGGATATATTCTAAAATTAATTGTATTGAACAACACTGGCATCATCCAAGTGTAATTCTTACTAGTGCAGTTGCACGTTAGGAGAGTAGCTCTCAATATGCTCAGTCTACATTTTAAATTATATGCAAATATACACTGTATCCACCTAAAGGAACTAAGTGAAAGTTTAAATTAATATTTCAGTAAACAAAGTAAGCCCATTTCCAATGTAAGACCCTTAGTTACCAAGACACATACCTTAGCGTTCATTGTGGTGTGTAGCTAGGTTGGGACTTAACTGACTAGACTGCGATGAGTGGCTATATATATACCCCAAGTTGACCTCATCTCCCGACCTTGCTCCCGTAACCCCTTCCACTCTTACTGTCCCCTCCCACTTCCAGATTTGACCTCTCTTCCTCCACCCCCTCCCCAGCGCTCCCCCTCTTGCTACACACATGCCTTACCCAGAGTTATCTTTTTACCTCTTACTGTTGTTTTCTCCCACCCAGCATTCTCGTGTCTACCCCATTTAAATGTCCACTATTGCTGCCCCCTTCTCCTACCGAGCACCCCCCCCCCCTCCTCCCTAAATACTTCCTTTTTTTGTTTCCTCTCTTCCTTACTATCTCATATCTCAATTGCTCTGCTGGCGACACACCCTCATTTAATTAAATTAGGATGATTATGATAAAGATAAGTGGTTGTACAGGGTGCTTTTACTTATGGCTACAGGTAGTGATTTCGTCTTCTCTGCTGACGTCGATGAACAAGCCGTCATACGGGTGTGCTGAGCGAGAACTAGTCCAGTAGGCTACTCGAGGGAACACTCTCACCTCCGCAAAATGTAGGCTGATCAGGTTTTATCATGAGAACATTAATGAAGGACTTCTGGAAGCTGTTCAGTGAAGTCTTTGCTTTGCCTCGTATGTCAGCTGGTACAGTCGGTTCATTCTAGGTTGGGCAGAAATCATAACTTCTAACCTTTGTAACTCAAAAAGGGCTAGAACAAATAAGCTGTAAATGTCCAAACATATTCCCTGGCCAAGTCTTCCTATTTGGTAGAAATATTAGCTCGATTACTCTAGTCCTTTTCGAGTTACAGAGGTTAGAGGTTACGATTTCTGCCCAACCTAGAATGAACGGACTATAGTACATAAAAGGAGCAGGTGAAAAGTGAATCAGAAGGTTTGGGAAAATTATGAATAAGTTTATCAATTCCATCTTGCTTTGTTTAATTGTTTGTCATGTGAGTACAACTTTGGGACCACAGGTAGATCCTGCTTACGGTTTTCATGAGCAGGTTGACAGTATAGTTCTATAGTTGGTTGCGATGAAAATGAAGAACTTGTCTAAGCTCTCTCCCTTCCTTACGAACACTTCACCCTTCTTTATCTAATATGTCCAGCAACCCCTATTGGTTCCCTACTCCCTATCTATCAATTTATTGCCGGACGCCTTACTTCCCTTTATGAAAGTGGCCATACACAAAACGCCCCCAAGCGAACCTGTCCCACTCAACTTAGGGAGCGACCTACTCCGACAGTGGTGAGTGGCTAGTCCATCACCAAACTGCTTTCCCATAATTGACCGCTTGCGAGTTTGGGGTGAGAAGGAAGTTATGGCGGGTGCCCAACCCCGAAAGGGGTTGAAATAGGGGAGCTATCCCCCCGCCAAAGGCGGCTTTCTAGGGCCTTTCCTAGCTGATGCTGAGAGGATTGGGTTCTAGTCATGTGGTGTTGGGCTGGTCTATCAGAGTGAGAGCTGAGCGATCTCTGCCATACCCATAGCTTACTCTGACTGTTCCTTTGGCTTGTGTGTTTTCTGGATCTCGAGTGACGGCGTCTTTTCCGTGGATTGACCTCCCAATCTGCCAGGATTGGAAGCCAAAGCGTCACATTTTTCCCTTGCCCCTCAACTTTCTCTTCATAATTGCTGAGGGGCGCAGGGCCCTGGGTGGGGCTTTGGTTTCCCGGGTGTTTCCGCACCCTCCTCAGCTTCCCGCCATGGAGTGGCTTCGGTCACCCAGGCTTTATTGTGGTCGGCACTCGGCGGGGAGGGTTCTGTGGGGGCGCTCGGTTATGGCCTTGGAGGCGCTCGGGGCCTTGGGGCTGTTCGGCCCGGCAGCTTGGGGAACAGCAACAACAACAACAACAAAATTACCAGCTGAAGTACTGTTGAAGTGTATTTTTAACCACATGAAGTAAAGTCAAACATACTTTCAAGCCATCAGAAACCTTCATTACAATTGCATTTGTGTTTTATATCGATAATTACGGCTCCAACTTCCTTATTGTGTGAAACTTGCAAGTGATCAATTCTGGACTAATTCTCTGTCCATTGGTCTTTCTATAATAAGAGCTAAAACCAACACTGGCATCTATATTGATATTTACAGTACCCCCCCCCCCCCCCGCCACACCCATCCACCCCGAACCCTTGGCAGTATGGACATGAGACCTGGCATGAGTACTCAGGGGTTCCCATGCAGTTTTTTTTAGCAAAAATCATTGGATATGAAAATATTATATACATATATATATATATATATATATATATATATACAGTATATATATATATATTGTACTCGCTAGGTTATTGGGTTCATTGAGATAGTCTTTACCCTTTTAACTCCCACAGATCCTTCCTAAGCTGCATACAGTCGCCCAGTGATAGCCAGACCATACTATCAGAATGCGTCCTGATCCTCAAGGGGTTAATCTGTATTTATTAAAGAACGCTGAACAATCTGGCTTTCTTTGCAGAACACATTAACCCCCTTTGTACCTGCGACGTCTTCTAAATAATATTCTAGCTAAATTTAGACGATTTTATGTAGTTTAATTAAGAAGGATCTATGGTAGTACAAAGGGTCAAGTGAGCTAGTTCGAACCACGGTATAGTAACATAAGGAGGTAGGCGCATGGCGGTAGTATTTGAACCACGACAGTCACTTGTTTGGGCCTCTGTGACGTCACTCAATGGCTCTTGTGTACCGTCTCAAAAAAATCAAATCAAATCCCTAGCCTAAATATGGTCTTCTAACAGGATCGGTATATTGCGTTTTCCACCGAAAATGTAAAGTGACATGGATAAACATAGACATATATAGTGTGACAGGACCCTAGTCTATTTGCTAAAGTTGTTATTTTTTGCATTTGAAGAATATATATACGGCTATGAGGTAGTATATAGCCAACGTCACTTCAAATTTTACCGCGGAAATGCGATGATATTTTTGTCCACCTAATTGCCTAATATGTAGAGTAACGTCGATTGATATCGATAATGTTATTGTAGTAGGACCCAATCTACATGTTAGCATTGTTATTTGATATATGTGTAGTTTATATGAAGAGATATTTCGAAGATGTTGGTGATTTTCGATTCGTCGGTCGGGAGAAAAGGTAAGCCTAAACGGATTCTCGTTTGCTCAACTTCCTTTAAATTCACGTGGTTTGCTTCTGACACTCATCAACTTTCACCCAGTGATGGCGTGTGAGGGTGTATGAAGGCTTAGGGGATGTGAAGAGATTATTTGTATAAGTATATGGCCAGCTAGAGGGAACATAGATTTCTACGAAGCGAAATGGTGGCTGGGACTCTGAGTGGGGAGAGAAGAACGGACGGTGGTGCCCTCTGACGGCCAGAGAGAACACTATAGCGGAGCCAAACAAGCCACGATGGTATACGAATATTTCACTAAATATTCGCTTATAGAATAATCAACGTTATTCCGACAACTATATCTTATATTATGACGGTACCATGGTTGAGCGTGAAGTCACAAAATAAAAATAATTAATAAAATTTTGTTTAGTGCTTTTTAGAAGCCTTTATGTATACGAGTTCAAGAATTTACTGCGTTCTATTGTTACTATACCGTGGTTCGAACCCTCTTAATTACTGGAGGCCCTTTTTAAACTGAAGAAAATCGTTTAATAGTGGTCAGGTTAAAGTTATGGAAGGGTTTGATATGAATAAATGATGTGTAATGTGAAACGATTAATTCACACAAATGTGTTACTGCCCCACTTAACCCCTTCTTTACCGCGATGTCTTTTTAACTTTATTCTGGCTACTATTAGACGATTTTAGTCAGTTTAAAAAGGGCCTCCAGCAACTAACAGGCTTCAAACTATCTCACTTACCCATTTTTACTACCACAGATCCTTTTTAAACTTCACAAAATCGTCTAAATATAGCCAGAATACACGTAAACAAGCGTTACCGGTAAAGAAGGGGTTAAGTCCAGCAATGCCAGCTGGTGTGACAAGAACACATTTTATATTACTTGCAAAGTAAGATCTTAAAGTTTTCTAACTACATTCCGAGAAGCAAGTTTGGGCATATTAACCTTGAACTACAAGAGTCGTGTAGTCTAGTAAAGTCATGCTGGCGACAGAAATATTAACGTTTTTGTTATTTTTCTTGTTAGAGATTGAATGACACACTAATTTAAATTTGCTTGTGTGTGTACGTGTGTGTGTGTGTGTGTGTGTGTGTGTGTGTGTGTGTACGTGTGTGTGTGTGTGTGTGTGTGTGTGTGTGTGTGTGTGTGTGTGTGTGTGTGTGTGTGTGTGTGCGCGCGCCCTAAATATTTAGCTTATGTAACTGTTGCTTTCAAAACTTGATTATTGAATAATTTCACAACGCACAGGATTGGTGTAATCTAGTTTCTGGGGAAATGTATTGTAGTTTCTGGGGAAATGTATTGTAGTTTCTGGGGAAATGTATTGTAGTTTCTGGGGAAATGTATTGTAGTTTCTGGGGAAATGTATTGTAGTTTCTGGGGAAATGTATTGTAGTTTCTGGGGAAATGTATTGTAGTTTCCAATAATCTTCTATTCCTTCATGATCCAGAGGCGTTCATGGCATGCGTGTACTCAAACATACATCCACACAATGTCACACTCACATAGCCTACAGTACACACACACACACACACACATACGCACATACACACACATTCTTTCTATTATGATTTGTTTTCTGTAGTAGTAAAGACCTCTGATAAATATAAAGTTGCTGAAGGCTGTAAATAGCTTCGATTATGCTAATAGACAGTATGTATGTGAATATACAGATTAGAGTGAGGCATGACTGTCCATGACTATAAAGCCGGTATCATAAGAGAGCTATTACAGTCAACATTCGATAATCAAACATTTTCTGGCAACATTTCTGGATTACTTTGCACTGGTATCGGAAACTAGACTGATGATATATAAATTTAGGTTACAGATATATTATAAATGTTGACCTCATAAGCTGCCAGACCAGTGTTAAGGATAAATGTTCAGGGAAAAAGTGCTCGTGTGATATCGGCTTAAGACAGCGAAGTTACCACAAATAATATAAATATATCGATGAACAGACCAACAAATAACCGCTACGCTCTTAATAGTTCTGCAAAAACAATTATTGCACACTGAATTATTATATTTCATTAGTTCCATATTACAGATTCGAATTTTATGACATGAACTCGAGCAACATGCATATAATATGCTTTATATAATTATTACCGGTATAGCTAGATCTTCGAACTTACTTAATCCCTTCCGTACATTCGACGTCTTCTGAATTATATTAAAGCGATATTTAGACAATTTTTTGCAGTTTAAGAAGGATCTGTGGTAGTTAATTGGGTTGAAGAGATCGTTCAAAGCCTGTTAATGCTGGAGTTTTTTTTAAGCAGAGTGAAATCGTCTAATAGTGGCCAGAATAAAGTTAGAATGACGGCACCGGTACTGAAGGGGTTATAGATTCTGAGAAGCATTACAGATTTGGTTTATCAACCTTGAACGGCAAAATTGGTGTCAGAATCGCCTCAGCTGTCAAATGAAATGGTGAAAGTTTACATATTTTCATAATTGCTGGCGACTGAATGACACTAATTTTATTCGTTCTATGTATGTGCATGTGTGTGTGTGTGTGTGTGTCTGTGTGTGTGTGTGTGTGTGTGTGTGTGTGTGTGTGTGTGCTTTAATGTGCAACACAGCTGTTGTCTTCAATACTTAATTTTTGCTCTTAATACTTTCACAAGGCTTATAAATGGTGTAAGCTAGTTTCTGGTTAGATATTATTGCATTATATAATCTACTGTTCCTCCCTGGCCCTGGTTCCCTTATGGTATGTATGTAGGGGAGTGTGATAGGGTGGTCTTACTACAAACACAAATACTTCCCATTAAGGGGGTAGTGCTTGGTTTTTGGTCTATATGTTTATGTGTTATTTTTTTTTTTCATCGCTAGACCTCCATCGAGCTTAGAAAAATACCCCCCAAGACCCCCTTTCAGGATAATAGTGTACATGTTTCGGTAGAAAAATGTCCCGGCCGAAGACCGGTTCCTTCTAAAATTAGAGGCTCGCTATTGTTCGTCAGGAAAAAAAATTGACACTTAAAGAGCACGAAAGGTCTTAATATTAACAAAACATGAAGCAAAAGGTCTTTAAATCGACAAACTAACGAAACGAACGTCCTAAAGCCTCAAAAACTAATAAGCTAAACATGAGGGAGAAGGTGGTCCATAAAAAGCTAGTACTACCCCCTTAATTACTTGGTTCCCTGCCCGCGCCTTGCCTGGAATTTTAGCTTTGTAAATTTACATTGCAAAAAGTAAAAACATTCCCATACTTGCTAGCAGGACTGGGTGATGGAGTGATATTATATACAGTACACTCACGCATACTAAAAGCTGCTCAGGGTTAGGTCCTTCCTTCCCCTCCTCCACCCTGGGCAGGTGGAAGGGAGAGTCGGGTCCAAGTCAACCCCACCTTCCACCCCCAAACTATCTCTTAACTCCCTCACTTTCCTCCTCTAGCTGCCAGTTGGTGATTAGCCACGCTTGCTCTCATGTTTTGTTCATTATAGCTATACCATTATTGCGCACGCTTACGTTGGCCAACATATATAATTGATGAGGAATTTATATATGCAATATGTAATTGTATTCTCAAAATGAGTCTGTACACTTGCTTTCCCTAAGGTCTACTAGACGCTAACGCCATCTGTTGTTGCTATCCGTCAGAATTATGTCAAAAAGTGGTGGGTTCCCAAGTACCCAATAACGACTTTAACTGGCACTTTCCGGGGTTTGGTGTGCAGTGAGGCGAGTTACTGTAATTTGCCAATAAGGCGACTCCATGCATCCAGCGTTTACATGGGCTGGCTCGGCCTCGTAGCACACCCGTGTATGAGTCTTCCCGCTTATACCCGTGAGTGAGCGGCGCCACCTGCACCTTGCATTATTTCTACAACATTTGCGTGGATTAATTGCCAATAATGCCTTCCAGTGATACGGAAAGTGAGGGGGAGATGTGCAAGGTGATGAGGAAGAGGCAGAGACAACATTCTGAGTGGAAACAAGTGGAGGGTCCCACTAAGTAAACGCAGACTTAAACGCAGCAAAGAGGAAACAGTGGTGAGGCCTTGGTCAACTAGTGGAGGAGTCTTGTCGAGAATATCAAATTCGTGAGGATGCAGATAAAAAGCCTAGAGGTAACCAGTAAGTGTCAAATTGATAAAATTTATTGTTCTATTATTCAATATTATTATGCGTGTGTTCTTTCTGGTCTTACGTGGTTTTCATGTTATTTCAGTGATTTTGGTCAGAGACGAGTTGCGAAAGTTTATGTCTTGCCAGATGTCATGATCCTCGATGGGATGGTCGCGAATTGATCGCCCCCATGTTATTCACGTTTATTAAAAGCTGCTCAGGGGTGGGACCTTCCTTCCCCTCCTCTACCCAGGGCAGGTGGAAGGGGGGAGTAGTGTCCAAGACTACACCACCTTCCACCCTCAAACTATCCCCAACTCTCCTCCTCTAGCTGCTAGATAGTGATTAGCAACTTGTTGACATCTCTTGTGATGGCCAACATATAAATTGTACTTAGGAATGTAATATATTATGTAATTGTATTCTAAAAATTGAGCCTCTATACACACAACGTGAGTTAAACCAATTTTGGCTGTAGGGCCGGGTTGGTGATAATACGAATAATAAGCAGGAGCTCCTGTTTACCAAGCTAAAAATCCAGCACAGGCTCCAAAGGGCAATGTTAACCCATGGACTGCAAAGGTCCTCTGGGAAGCCACGGTATTTAAACATGTGTAAAAATAACCGGTATTATTCTATAATTGCACCTATACGAGCTAAACAAATTATTTTTGTATTTAACAGGAAGGTACGACGAGGTAAGTGATGTGGTATAGGTGGCAATATGCGGAAATGGATTATAAGGGCATTCTGCCCCCCTCTTACCCCCTTACGGAAATCTACGGTTATTCACTCCACCCCAACTGAATTTCTACCGTTTTACCCAACCAGCGGGGGTGTGGGGGCAGCAGCCCCCACCCATAATACTAGGTTAGGTTAGGTAAGGTTGTTAGGTTAGGCTAATGTCTCTCTGAAACATTGTAAATCCGTGTCACATCTAGATTGATAGACTTTTGTCAGAGGGGGGCAGAATGCCCTTATAATCCATTTCCGCATATTGCCACCTATACCACATCACTTACCTCGTCGGACCTTCCTGTTAAATATAAT
This sequence comes from Paralithodes platypus, assembly GCA_032716605.1. Taxonomy (NCBI): domain Eukaryota; kingdom Metazoa; phylum Arthropoda; class Malacostraca; order Decapoda; family Lithodidae; genus Paralithodes; species Paralithodes platypus. The sequence goes on along the minus strand of CM064530.1, from coordinate 10,449,313 downwards.
AATAATTTGTTTAGCTCGTATAGGTGCAATTATAGAAATTTACCAAATAACCCTTCAAAAACCATGCTAGTGCCGGGAAATGTCTGAAATTTGGGCGACACATAAAAAGTAGTGGCATCATTCCATACCACATCCTCCACTCCTTCCTCCCTTTACACCCCCCCCCCCCTCCCCACCCCACACACACGTCAACTTTGCCTTATATTTTGCATATGTTCATGGGTTAAGGATATGAGCGTCTCCGCCAAGTGTAGCTTAGCGTATGCCCAAAAAATGTACATATGTTTGTGTGTGTGTGCGTGTGTGTGTAAGGAGAGAATGAGAGGCAGACCGAAGTTCTCTAGTCATCCGACAGAACATGCCTACTGTAGTCTCATATGTATCCGCCCCTCACGTAGAGGTTCAAGGGACCTTGGCATATCCTGTTGTATGACGGAAAAGTGAATGTTTGAACCCTTGTGATGTGATGCAGCTAAAATAATTAAATAGTAGGCCTATACAGTTTTTACGGTTAATATACAGGAGACGCAACAACGTGTTTTTCAGGTATTTTTTTTGGGAATTTTGATTTTGGTGTTTTAGTCGAATCTAGTGATGAAATTGAATGGGAATTAAGCATTTACCCATTATCCATCAATCTAAAGACACGCCCCCCGATAGTGGGGAGGGCTATGAAGATCAGGGAAATTGAGGGGTAAAAAGCGTATAGAACACTATAGAACACGATAATACACATTTGTAACCCAAATTTGGCTCGGGTTTGTTCAATTTCCAGACCCATAAAACCTGATTTTTTGAAAACCCGAGCCAAGTTTTGACGAAACTTGGCTCGGATTTAACAAATGTAAAAATGAAAAAAACAGTAACCTTGGTAAAATATTGGCTCGGGTTTTGTCAATTTCCAGACCCATAAAACCCGACTTGTTGAAAACCCGAGCCAAGTTTTGACGAAACTTGGCTCGGATTTAACAAATGTAAATATGAAAAAAACACAGTAACCGTGGTAATTAATGGCTCGGGTTTTGTCAATTTCCAGACCCATAAAACCCGACTTTTTGAAAACCCGAGCCAAGTTTTGACGAAACTTGGCTCGGATTTAACTAATTTAAAAATGAAAATAACACAGTAACCTTATTAACATGTTGGCTCGGGTTTTGTAAATTTCCATACCCATATAACCCGACATTTCGAAAACACGAGCCAAGGCTCGGATTTTACTAATGTTCATGTTAAAATTACACAGTAACCCTAATAAAATCTTTGTTTGGGTTTTCATAAGGTTAACATTACCCTAACCTAACTAAGTAAGAATGGGGTTAACATTAGCCTAACCTAACAACCTTACCTAACCTAACCTAGTAAGAATGGGGTTAACATTAGCCTAACCTAACAACCTTACCTAACCTAGTAAGAATGGGGTTAACATTAGCCTAACCTAACAACCTTACCTAACCTAACCTAGTAAGAATGGGGTTAACATTAGCCTAACCTAACAACCTTACCTAACCTAACCTAGTAAGAATGGGGTTAACATTAGCCTAACCTAACAACCTTGCCTAACTTAGTAAGAATGGGGTTAACATTAGCCTAACCTAACAACCTTACCTAACCTAACCTAGTAAGAATGGGGTTACCATTAACCTAACAATCTTACCTAACCTAACCTAGTATTGGTGGGGGCTGCCGCCCCCACACCCCCGCTGGTTGGGTACTGGCTGAAAAACTTGTTGTTTTACAGTAGGCCTATGTATTTTATGTTATTTTTGTTCTCCCTTATAATACATTTCAGCTCTTAATGACATATATAGCAATGATGTATAGCCTATGCTCTACCGGACCTATTAGGCCTAAAAAGATCGATGGGCTAACTGTCGGTCCAAAACATCAGTATGGTAACCAACTAGCCCTTGCATGCCAGTTTAATCCTATGCGAAAAAATCTTTTACTTTATGTTACTTTGCGATGACCCATTAAGATTCCCTAGCTAGCTGTGGTCCGGCTCCTTTATGTTGTCCCAACCAACCAACTAACCTTAATGAACAGAGGAGGTACTGGGCTGCCTGGCTGGCCGCTGGAGGCTCGATCACCACTCATCTTGGTCAACAGCTGGTGGATTTTTGTTTCGAATTTTTCCATGTAAAACAAGTGTATGTGCATTTCAAAACCAGCTGTCCTCGTCAGCTGTATTTGGAACACTGGTTATTGCACTTTGGACAGTTTACACTTATTGGAAGGCGAAAAGGTCTTAAGCAGCCTCAGTGTTTTTAAAGACGGTGGAAAAAGCTTTGATCGGCTCACACCCTCTACACAAGCTGGCCAGAGTCAAACTGACAGCTTATATCCTGGGCCACCTGTTTTCCAAATCATGGCATCACCTGATTGGTCGATAGACATCACGTGTCAGTGAACTCGAGTACTCTTTGCATGAATTAGGTAGGGTGATTACTTTGGCTACGACGCCACCAGTATAGTTCATTGCATTCGCCACCAGATGTCTCAGTTGTTGACTGACAGTCACGAAAAAGAAGTCTCCCAGATGAAGACGAAAAAGAAGAAGTGTAAACAAACCCTTAAAACGTAAATATCCATATAATATGTATTATGTTAGTTTCCCGGGAATGACACCTACATCAACAATTTGGAGAAAAATCGCTTAATCACATGCTATTGAGCTTAATTTTTTACCAATATTGTAGCGCCTCCTGTATATTGACCGAATCTAGTGATGAAATTGAATGGGAATTAAGCATTTACCCATTATCCATCAATCTAAAGACACGCCCCCCGATAGTGGGGAGGGCTATGAAGATCAGGGAAATTGAGGGGTAAAAAGCATATAGAACACTATAGAACACGATAATACACATTTGTAACCCAAATTTGGCTCGGGTTTGTTCAATTTCCAGACCCATAAAACCTGATTTTTTGAAAACCCGAGCCAAGTTTTGACGAAACTTGGCTCGGATTTAACAAATGTAAAAATGAAAAAAACACAGTAACCTTGGTAAAATATTGGCTCGGGTTTTGTCAATTTCCAGACCCATAAAACCCGACTTGTTGAAAACCCGAGCCAAGTTTTGACGAAACTTGGCTCGGATTTAACAAATGTAAATATGAAAAAAACACAGTAACCGTGGTAATTAATGGCTCGGGTTTTGTCAATTTCCAGACCCATAAAACCCGACTTTTTGAAAACCCGAGCCAAGTTTTGACGAAACTTGGCTCGGATTTAACTAATTTAAAAATGAAAATAACACAGTAACCTTATTAACATGTTGGCTCGGGTTTTGTAAATTTCCATACCCATATAACCCGACATTTCGAAAACACGAGCCAAGGCTCGGATTTTACTAATGTTCATGTTAAAATTACACAGTAACCCTAATAAAATCTTTGTTTGGGTTTTCATAAGGTTAACATTACCCTAACCTAACTAAGTAAGAATGGGGTTAACATTAGCCTAACCTAACAACCTTACCTAACCTAACCTAGTAAGAATGGGGTTAACATTAGCCTAACCTAACAACCTTACCTAACCTAGTAAGAATGGGGTTAACATTAGCCTAACCTAACAACCTTACCTAACCTAACCTAGTAAGAATGGGGTTAACATTAGCCTAACCTAACAACCTTACCTAACCTAACCTAGTAAGAATGGGGTTAACATTAGCCTAACCTAACAACCTTACCTAACCTAACTTAGTAAGAATGGGGTTAACATTAGCCTAACCTAACAACCTTACCTAACCTAACCTAGTAAGAATGGGGTTAACATTAACCTAACAATCTTACCTAACCTAACCTAGTATTATTGGTGGGGGCTGCCGCCCCCACACCCCCGCTGGTTGGGTACTGGCTGAAAAACTTGTTGTTTTACAGTAGGCCTATGTATTTTATGTTATTTTTGTTCTCCCTTATAATACATTTCAGCTCTTAATGACATATATAGCAATGATGTATAGCCTATGCTCTACCGGACCTATTAGGCCTAAAAAGATCGATGGGCTAACTGTCGGTCCAAAACATCAGTATGGTAACCAACTAGCCCTTGCATGCCAGTTTAATCCTATGCGAAAAAATCTTTTACTTTATGTTACTTGCGATGACCCATTAAGATTCCCTAGCTAGCTGTGGTCCGGCTCCTTTATGTTGTCCCAACCAACCAACTAACCTTAATGAACAGAGGAGGTACTGGGCTGCCTGGCTGGCCGCTGGAGGCTCGATCACCACTCATCTTGGTCAACAGCTGGTGGATTTTTGTTTCGAATTTTTCCATGTAAAACAAGTGTATGTGCATTTCAAAACCAGCTGTCCTCGTCAGCTGTATTTGGAACACTGGTTATTGCACTTTGGACAGTTTACACTTATTGGAAGGCGAAAAGGTCTTAAGCAGCCTCAGTGTTTTTAAAGACGGTGGAAAAAGCTTTGATCGGCTCACACCCTCTACACAAGCTGGCCAGAGTCAAACTGACAGCTTATATCCTGGGCCACCTGTTTTCCAAATCATGGCATCACCTGATTGGTCGATAGACATCACGTGTCAGTGAACTCGAGTACTCTTGGCATGAATTAGGTAGGGTGATTACTTTGGCTACGACGCCACCAGTATAGTTCATTGCATTCGCCACCAGATGTCTCAGTTGTTGACTGACAGTCACGAAAAAGAAGTCTCCCAGATGAAGACGAAAAAGAAGAAGTGTAAACAAACCCTTAAAACGTAAATATCCATATAATATGTATTATGTTAGTTTCCCGGGAATGACACCTACATCAACAATTTGGAGAAAAATCGCTTAATCACATGCTATTGAGCTTAATTTTTTACCAATATTGTAGCGCCTCCTGTATATTGACCGTTTTTACAAATATAATTAAACATTAAACAGCTGGAACACTAACAGATCTACTATTGCAAAAAGAAAATGGGTTTAATTCTAGTTTCGCTTTCACAGCATACTCATAAATTTCTATGGCTACTTTAGAGTTGTCATATACCATACTTAATTCCTATATACTGTATGTCCAAAGCGGCGGAAATGCATTATAAGGAATTATACCTAGGCTACTGTAAAAAAAAAAAAAAAATCTCCCCATATGCGGCACCATAGCTATTACATAATACTAGGTTAGGTTAGGTAAGGTTGTTAGGTTAGGCTAATGTCGTTAATGTAGTTTATTATCATTATATTACGTCTTTTACCCAGCAATTTCCCTGATCTTCATAGTTGGTCGGGAAGCTATGCCTTTACAACGGCGCCTCCCTTTTGTCGCTGTGTACGTGAAACTAGAATTTTACCGAAAAATGTCCTAATGTTTTGCATTTTTTTATCAAAGCACCGGGAAAACGGAGTTGTAGAAATTTGCACACGATTCTTGGCAATGAAATTATTATTTAAAGTAAACTTTGTTACACGTGCTGAAGTAAAAGGTTCTGGTAAAAGATGTTGAATATTATTGAATACTTTGAATAAAATGCCAAGATCATCAACTCGACACCGATTATTCAAATCCATATATGATGCAGGAAGAATTAATTTGATTGAATTAAGAGCTTTGTCAAGCAATTTTTGATGACAATTGGCAGCTGACTTCCAAACAGGTGAGCAATATTCAAAATGCGGCAAATGTATAACTTAAAATAATTTGATTATAATGGTGTCACAAGCATATGTACTTTAACACTTGCTAAGCAAACCTGTCTTTTAAGCAATTGAACAAGACAAAGAGCGAATATGCTTCTCGAAAGTCAAATACAAAACGAGAGTAACTCCCAGGAAACGCAAGCTTGTCACATCCTCAATATATTCACCAGATACACAAGCAAACAAGCTTGGAGGATCTACTGAATATAATGGAAATGTTATCCATAGAAATGTTGTTCAGTTCCATACATTAAATATTATGTGACTATCTTATTTATAATTTGAGAGCTGTGATTATCTAAATTATGATTAAAATCTCTGCTACTAACATTTTAATTAAAACTGAAATACAAAAACACACACCATTAAGGTAATACTTCGAAAGAAAGAAAGCAAAACATCACATCATTGATTTATTTTCATAGATGAACATAAATAATACAATATAAATAATTTATGTATGAAGGTAATTGAATGAAAGAAGAGGCGGAGTGTCGTTGTGATGAGATGACTCGAGGTGATTCGTATAGTTTGATTAATTGTACTCTTAGTCGTAGCGGCGCTGGGGAGGGCGGTAGCTCTCGAAAGATCCAGACTCGGATCCAGACTCGTAGGATCCGGACTCAAAGGAAGCTGAACCCTCGTATTTGACATCAGCAATGTAACCATCGTCACCGTCGACGTAGTAGGAGACCTTCTGTACGCGACCGTCGGGAAGCTGCACGTAGTACGACCCCTGGGTGTTATCGCCATCACGGGCCTCCTGTTGGCCGTAGTGGTTCTCAGAGGAGTCGTCATTCACAGCCCAGTTGAAGTCGTACTTGGCCTCGCTAGATTCGTAGGACTCGAATGACTGTAGGTGAAAATGGGAATATTATTTCTGGAAGAATAGTTGCGATTTATTTAATATTCCATTTACTCTGCTCGTGATATTTCCGTTGCATGGTAAGCAACGCTTAAAAAGATCGTGGAATCGATTGTTGACAAACATAACCTTACATGACTTATAATCAATCAATTATTATTTTGTTTAGGTGACATGAACTAAACAAAACACATTAAAATACTCACATTAGAGTCTGATCCGGAGTCTGATCCGTAGCCACCGTCGGCAGCAACCAGGGCAACCAGGCCCAGCAGGATGACGATCTGAAATGTCGAAATATAATTGTTGTTAAAATGTGTACATTTAGGCTTTACCTATAACAATCTTGCTTGTATACCGTACGTAAATGTTCTAATTGTGATTTGTTTTAAACTAGTGCAGTGAAGACAATGATTTCGAGGTATAATAAGTAAATGATGACTGATTGACATGTTGATTGATTGGACTGACGCATCTTTCTTGCTGAAGTTTCCCTCTCTTTGTTTTCTTTCTTTTGAAATTCTGTATGACAGATCTTCCTTAGCAATGTCTAGAGATTGGTTAATAAATGTATGACTTATTGTATATATTATTTAGACTATATAATGGTAATCGTATTTAGACTTAGTTAAATAATTGGTGTAGTTCCCATCTGACACCATTAAGGAATATTATTGTGTATGGTATGGAGTTCCTACATTGAAATCAACACAGGGAAGAGAAGAGTGAGCCCCTTCACAATGATCATGACTATGGTTCTTAGTCCCCGAGATAACTATTACTGATATACCTTGGCGTTCATTGTAGAGTGTAGCTTGGTCGGAACTTAACTGACTAAGCTTCAGTTTGAGGCTGAATATATACCCCAAGTTGACCTCGATTGACCACCATACTCTCTCCCCTCCCCAACTCCATATCCCCTCTACCTCCCCCAGCTGTCTACCTTCCATACCACACCTATCTACCAAATCACCTTCACCCTCCCTGCCTCCATACCTCTCTCCTCCTTCATATCTATCTCCCTACCCCTTTCCTCTTCCTCCCCAGTTTCACCCTGTCTACCTCCCATACCACACCTATCTACCTCCTTATAATCTCGCTCTCTCTCTCTCTCTGTCACTCTCTCACTCTCTCCCCCGCAATTACCCATGTCTATCTTCCTACCCCCTTTCTCTCTCCCTATCCAGTTTCTGTTCACGCTACTTTTCTTCCTCTTTTCCTGATCCCACATACCTCCCTGACTGCGCTTGTTCCTTGAAAGAGTCCTCACCAACAAATAGAGTTCGGTCAATGCTAAAAGATATTCTCATACTGGACGAATTTCTATGTTGATGATATAACTTATGACTAATTATACCACGCTATTTGGAGTTCGCCTTTACCTTACCTAAAGCATAGTCTGGCCTGGTTTGTAGACTAGAAGCAACTTTGGTGGATTCGTGTGATTTGGCTGTATTTATTCAAAGCAAAGCAAGATTTTCAAGATTCATTAATTAATTCACTCTTGCTCTATTCTGGGTAACAATGGACGATTGTTTGGCATAGGGGAGACCTGTAGGAATCAAAGGGTCAAAATCTATCTCAATTTAGACTCTGATTTCTACAGGTCATTCGTAAGCTGAACAAATCGACTACAAACTGGGATAAAATTAATGAAGGCATCATCGTACACTGTAAGGGTTAATGATATTCTGAGCAGTGGTGGAATAATTACAAGTCTGATTTATTAACTTTTTCAAGATCCAAATATTAATTTATCTTATTTTTTTCTGGCTATTATTAGACGATTGTATTTACATTAGGACAAATCTATGGACGTCAGTGGGGTAATTGAGATAGTTTTTACCCTTATAATTCCCAGAGATCCTTCCTAAACTGCATACAATCGTCTGACAACAGCCAACATGAACTGTTCAATTGCGCCATAATCTTCTAAGGGTTAATCTAAATCAACATATGTGGTGTAGGGGATACAGATTGTAGTGAAAAATGTTCTTAGGTAGCAATAAGATAGATGTAGTTTAAGGGATATAGGCTGTAGTGAGAAATGTTCTTAGGTAGCTATAACATAGATGTGGTGTAGGGGATATACGTAGTGTAGGGGGTATAGGTTATAGTGAGAGATGTAGTGTAGGTCATAAAGGTGTAAACAAACCAATAGGGATGTAGGGAAGATGGGGTCTGCCTCGTATGGGCCAATAGGCTTTCTGCAGATTTCCATTGTTCTTATGTTTTTATGTTCTTAACAGAAATGGTAAATTCATGCTACCAACTCTAGTACATGTGTGTGTGTGTGTGTTTGTGGCAATTTAATTATATCTGATACTTTAAGGGGGCCCACCTCGTATTTTGTTCTCTCTTTCTTCCTCTTTCTCTGGGTTGTATCCATTTTCCCCATTCAGCCTACTGTTTTAAGACGTTTATCTCCATCTAGGTGTTGATTTTTTTCCTGGCAAGCGGTAGCAAGCCAGCATATATTTATTTACATATTTTTGACAGCATGTTAAATTTTTACATTTTTCGATAGAAAAATTTCTCCGGCAAAGCCGGATTTCTCCATACATTGCTGGTTCGCTATCGTGCGCCAGGAAGAAATCGAGACCTGGATGGGGATAAACGTCTTAAAACAGTAGGCTGAATTGGGCCAAATGAATACCAGCCAGAGAAAGTGAGAACAAAACAGATCATCCCCCTTAAGTGTGGTGTGTGGGAGTAGTCTTGCCACTGGCCTGGTAATCCAAAGGTCCCGGGTTCAAATCCCGATGTATCAATGGGAAGATATTATTGGGATGGAATTTGTGGTGTACCTAGTATCAGTGCATTACCACAAAGCCCACCGAAATGTCAATAAAATACCCTCATTGTTCCCTGATTAAATAGCACTGTATGAATATTCCCATATTCAACATATGCTATAGGGGTGCAATGCCTGGTGAGTTATCTGCTCAACAGGTGGCGTTGTGTGTGTGTGTAAGTGTGAGAGTCCGAGTGTAGGGGATGAGACAGTGAAGCACGGGAACCAGGTGGCTTCAGAGATGGGGTCGTTTCGGGCCATGAGTGTGCACCGTGCCTCATGTGAAGGCAAGATGGCAGGTGCTCGTTGTACAGTACTCTACGTGCTTCACATGTCTCACTCCCTAGACTGGAACAAGACCTCACAGGCTTCACTGTTCATTGTAAAGCGGTGATGTTAAGGCTCTCAGCCTATGCCCGAGAGGAAGTAAGTTGGAATATAGAAAAAAAAACAAAAAACAAAAAGTGCAATTAAAGATAATGGACTATTTTATTCTACTCTGAAAGTTTGCAACGTAAATAACTGGTTTATGCAAGTGTCTGGGAAATGAAAGTATTTTGTCCATTTATCCTCTATAAAAGTTGGCCCACAAACGAACACCAACATAATTATGTTATATAATGTTACACGATTTGTTGATAGTTATAATATTTATTGGATACTGTAAAGTTGGTGAAGGCAGTAAATAAATATTTGTTGCATTTTTTTTTGTCAAAGCATCGAGAAAACTGAGCTGTCAAAAACATTCACAGGGTTCATGGCAATACGTTAATAAGTAAGCTTTTTAATACGTCCTGGAGTTAACTGCAAAATATGCTGGATACTATATACATTTTTTGAATAAAATGCCGACACCGATGATTCAATTCAGAGATGAGACAGAAAAAAAAAATATATGGAATTAAACGGGTAAGCAACATTCATAATGGGACACTGAACTTTAAACGGGTAAGCAACATTCATAATGGGACGCTGAACTTTTCCTCCAGCTTAGTTCACCCATCCTCTCTACATGGCTAAACCATCCAAGCCTGCTTGTACGCATAGCATCACTGATACTTTTGATACCTAACCGTCTCTTCAGATCTTCACTAGATATTCATCATGCAGTTTGGCCCCACACATCCATCTCACTATTCTCATTTCTTTACGTTCCATTTTGTAGATATCATCTGGACTTACAGGCCACGTTTCTGAAGCATAGGTCATTGCGCTTATACTCAAGGGGAGAGGGAGTCTTCTCATGGAAATTCTCTATGTTTAAATACATTTTCATAGTATGTTAAGTTTTATAATCAGTACACATAATAATTGAGAAAAACATGTTTTTACATAAACATTAACTGGTTTTCATCGATATTTTTATGAAATGTTATCCATTGGAATGTTGTGTAGTTCTATACAATAAATAGTACACGATCAATTAAGTCTGTCATCTATTGTGAGTGCTGTGATGATTTATATTAGTATTATGATCTCTGCAACTATCATTTATTTAAACAAAATGACCATGCAGGTAATACATCGGAGAAAAGAAAGCAAAACATCATATCATGGATTTATTTTCATAGATGAACATAAATATTATAATATAAATAATTTATGTATGAAGGTAATCAAATGAAAGAAGAGGTGGAGCGTCGTTGTGATGAGATGAATCAAGTTGATTCATATAGTTTGATTCGTTGTACTCTTAGTCGTAGCGGCGCTGGGGAGGTCGGTAGCTCTCGAAAGATCCTGACTCGGATCCAGACTCGTAGGATCCGGACTCGAAGGAAGCTGAACCCTCGTACTTGACATCAGCAACGTAACCGTCGTCACCGTCGACGTAGTAGGAGACCTTCTGTACGCGACCGTCGGGAAGCTGCACGTAGTAGGATCCCTGGGTGTTGTCGCCATCACGGGCCTCCTGTTGGCCGTAGTGGTTTTCAGAGGAGTCGTCATTCACGGCCCAGTTGAAGTCGTACTTGGCCTCGCTGGATTCGTAGGACTCGAAAGACTGTAGGTGAAAATGGGAATATTATTTCTGGAAGAATAGTTGCGATTTTTTTAATAATCCATTTACTCTGCTCGTGATATTTCCGTTGCATGGTAAGCAAAGCTTAAAAAGATCGTGGAATCGATTGTTGACAAACATAAGCTTACATGACTTATAATCAACCAATTATTATTCTGTTTAGGTGACATGTACTAAACAAAACACATTAAAATACTTACATTAGAGTCTGATCCGGAGTCTGATCCGTAGCCACCGTCGGCAGCAACCAGGGCAGCCAGGCCCAGCAGGATGACGATCTGAAATTTCGAAATATAATAGTTGTTACCGCTAATAAGTGTAAATATAGGCTTTATCTACAAATATCTTGCTTGTATACCGTACGTGAATGTTTTAATTGTGATATTTTTTAAACCAGTGCAGTGAAGCCAATGAGTTCGAAGTGTAATAAGTAAATTATGACTGATTGACATATTGCCTGATTGGATTGACGCATCTTTCTTGCTGACGTTTCCCTCTCTTTTTCTTCCTTTTGAAATACTGTATGGCAGATCTTCCTTTGCAATGTTTAGAGATTGGCTACGAAATGTATGATTTATTGTATTTATCATAAAATATATAATGGTAATCGGATTTCGACTTGGTTAAACATTTACTATTATTTACTTGATACAATAGTCAATGTTTTAGTTTTTAATTAATATGAATATTTAATAATGGATTATTAAATTTAATACTTTGTAGTCAACAATGTTGTTTAGCAGAAATATGTTGTGTAGTTCCCACATGAGAGTATTAGGGAATATTCTTGTATAAGGCATGGAGTTCCTACATTGAAAACACAGGGAAGAGAAGAATGAGCCTCTTCACAATGATCAAGACAGTGGTTCTTAGTCACCTAGATAACTATTGCTGATATACCTTGGCGTTCATTGTGGAGTGTAGCTAGGTTGGAACTTAACTGACTAGGCTTCAGTTTGAGGCTGAATATATACCCCGAGTTGACCTCGATTGACCACCATACTCTCTCCCCTCCCCAACTACTTCCCCTTTACCCCTCACCTCCCTCTCCCTCCCCAGTATCGCCCTGTCTACCCCCTATCTACCTCCTCCTCTTCACCCTCTCCCCCTCATTACGCATTTCTATCTTCCTACCCCTCTCCTCTCTCCCTCCCATACTACACTTTTCTTCCTCTTTTACTGATCCCACGTACAGTCGGCCAAATATATGATCAATAATTGGTATCAGGACTATCTAAGCTATAATTCATCGTTTCGATTGAGATATACATACAAGTTCCTATCTTTAAACACCCTAGTTAACATCTGATAGACATTAATACAGCACACAGCAAACAAACCGTAATGACAGCGGAGACATGACTTATTTGACCAACCTCCCTGACTGCTCTTGTTCCTTGAAAGAGTCTTCACCAACAAATATAGTTCGGTCAATGCTAAAAAAATACCCATACTGGATGAATGTATATGTTTATGATATAACTTATGAATAACTATACCACGCTATTTGGAGTTTACCTTTACCTTACTTAAAGCATAGTCTGGCTTAGATTTTACACTAGAAGCAACTTTAGTGGATTCGTGTGATTTGATTGTATTTATTCAGAGCAAAGCAATATTGTCTAGATCTCTTAACTCCTTCACTCTTGCTCTATTCTGTGTAATAATTGACGAATTCGTAGAATAGGGGAGACCTGTAGGAATCAAAGGGTCAAAATGTATCTCCATTAACCCTCTGATTACTACAAGTCATTCGTAAGCTGAACAAATCGACTACAAGCCACGATAAACTTTATGAAGGTGTCATCGTTCACTGTAGGGGTTAATTACATTCTGAGCAGTGGTGGAAAACTACAAGTTCGAATTATTAATTTTTTCATGATCCGATTACTCCTGTCTTTTCTTTATCTTATTAGACAATTTTATTCACATTAGGAAAAATCTATGGACGTCAGTGGGGTAATTACCTCCTTCAAAATAAATTTGTAAATTTTTCGGTAAAAAATAATTGCCGGCCTAAGGCCGGTACTTCTTAAATTTACAGGCTCGGTATCGCTCGCCAGGAAAATATCGACACCTAAACGGCACGAAAGTTCTTGATACTGATAAAGAAATGGGACGAAGGGTTTTAAAATCGACAAACTAATGGACCGAACGTCTTTTAATCCGAAAACTACTGGGGCTAAACATGAGGAAAAAGGGGGACAATAAAAACAACCCATCTCCCCTTAACAGAACTACTGATGTCGGTATCGGGTATCGGGAGACAAAAGGCAACGCTGCCTGCAACAAGTGTCCTCCACAAGCTTGAAAGCGCGACAGAAAGCCAAATTCAGGGCACGTTAGAGGTAATTTAGGTGTATTGGAAGTAAGTGTGGTGTGATTGTTAAGTGTAGTGAAATGAATACGAGGAGAAAGTGCTTGTGAGGATTAATTGGATCACTCTCTGTGTAGGTGATCGAGGCACAAATAGAAACAGTGGGGGAAGCCAGGCAAATAAAACAGGAGTCCCAGCAACTCCTATGTGGTTTGCCCTGGGTATTTCCCTGCTGGTTAAGGGTACATCACACAGTCAGGAGTGCGAGCTAGAGTCACTAGGAGTAGGGGACAATTCGGACTCGCGGGCCTATTCGCGGTGAAGATCGATGACTCCTAGTGACTCTAGCGACTCTTAGCGACTACTGTTAGACTCTCACTGGCTCGCGGTGAAAATTGAGGACTCCTAGTGACTCTAGCGACTCCTGTTAAACTCCCAGTAGCTCGCACTCCTGACTGTGTGAAGGGCCCTTTACTACCGAACAATACCAAAGGCTTTATATATTTTCTTCTTCGTGTTGGCGACTGCATGACTTACCAATCTGATTAATTTTACGTATGTGCATCGGGCAATTTGTGGCGAAGTGATAGCGCTTTCGATAATCGAAAGGTCCTGAGTTCTATTCCTGTGCAAAGCGAGACGGTTGGTCAGTCTCTTTACATCCTATGCCTGTGTTCACATAGCAGTAAATAGGAACCTGGAGTTATTGGACATTGTTTAACACCCCATCCGGGCCAGTAAACTCTGTTATCTTAGTTAATAAGCAGCTCAATGTTTATAAAGCTGGATAACTCGATAATCCAACACAGGCTCCAATTAAGAGAAATGTTAAAGATATTAACATCTCGGTCAAGTTTAGCTTAGCGTATGCCCCAAAAATTAACATGTGGAATTGTGTGTGTGTGTGTGTGTGTGTGTGTGTGTGTGTGTGTGTGTGTGTGTGTGTGTGATACTCTCAGCCGGGCTCGAGCCTCGAACCACAAACTTGTGTGTGTGTGTAAAGAGAGAATGAGAGGCAAATCGAAGTTCTCTTGTCATCCGCCAGTCACATTTATCCGCCCCTCACGTAGAGGTTCAAGGGACCTTGACTAGGCTTCAGATTGAGGCTGAATATATACCCCGAGTTGACCTCGATTGACCACCATACTCTCTCCCCTCCCAAGTGCACCCTTTTTACCCCTCTCTCTCCCCCCCCCCTCTCTCCAGCACCACACTGTCTACCTCCCATACCACACCTATTTACCTCCTCCTCTTCACCCCCTGTCTCCATACCTCTCCCCTCTCTCATATCTATCTCCCTACCCCTCACCTCCATCTCCCCTCCCCAGTATCACCCTGTCTACCTCCCATACCACACCTATTTTCCTCCTCCTCTTCACCCCCTCTGTCTCCATACCTCTCGCCTCCCTCATATCTATCTCCCTACCCCTGTCCTCTCTCCCTCCCCAGTATCACCCTGTCTACCTCCCATACCACACCTACATACCTCCTCCTCTTCACCCCCTCTGTTTCCATACCTCTCCCCTCCCTCATATCTATCTCCCTACCCCTGTCCTCTCTCCCTCCCCAGTATCACCCTGTCTACCTCCCATACCACACCTATCTACCCCTTAATTTTCCTCTCTGCCTCCATACCTCTCTCCTTCCTCGTATCTATCTCCCTACCCCTTTCCTCTCCCTCTACCCAGCTTCACCCTATCTAATTCCCATACCACACCTATATCTACCTCCTCCTCTTCACCCTCTCTGCTTCCATACCTCTCTTCTCCCTCATATCTATCTCCCTACCTCTCTCCTTTCCCTTCTCAGTCTCACCCTCTCTATAACTCTCATACTACTCTTTTCTTCCTCTTTTCCTGATCCCACGTACCTCCCTGACTGCGCTTGTTCCTTGAAAGAGTCCTCACCAATAAAAATATTTCGGTCAATGCTAAAAGATGTTCTCATGATGGACGAATTTATATGTTTATGATATAACTTATGACTAAGTATACCACGCTATTTGGATTAAGCCTTTACCTTACCTAAAACATAGTCTGGCCTAGCTTTTACACTGGAAGCCACTTTATTGGATTCGTGTGATTTTAGTATTTAATCAGAGCAAAACAAAATTTTCAAAATTCCTAAATTAATTCACTTTTGCTCTACACTGGGTAACAATGGACGATTTCTTTGCAAAGGGGAGACCTGTAGGAATCAAAGGGTCAAAATCCATCTCAATTTACCCTCTGATTTCTACAGATCATTCGTAAGCTGAATAAATCGACTACAAGCCACGATAAACTTTATGAAGGTGTCATCCTACATGGTAAGGGTTAATACAATTCTTAGCAATGGTGGAATAATTACAAGTTCGAATTATTACCCCTTTCAAGATCAGATTACTCGTGAATTTGTTTTTGGTGTGGCTATTATTAAGCAATTGTATTCACATTAGGAAGGGTGTATGGAAGTCAGAGGGGTAATTGATATAGTCTTGACCCTTATAATTCCCACAGATTCAGATTAATCATAAGCTAAAATCGTTTGAAAATAACCAACATAAACTGTCAAATTACGTCATGACCTTCTGAGGATTAACCTTAATCAACAAAAATGGTAAAGTCAACTCTCATACATGTGTGTGTGTGTGGCAAATTAAAGTATATAATGATATTCTAAGTGAAGTTACAGGTAATAGACTATTATATTATACTCTGAAAGATTGTAACGTAGATAACTGGTTTGTGCATGCTTCTGGGAAGAGTAGGTATTTTGTCCATTTATCCTCTATAAAAGCTGGAACACAAACACACATACACACACACACATATTTATACATTATAATCATACACGAACGAACGAACGAACGATGTGAGGAGAGGCCCCACTGGTGATGAAAGTAGAGTTGGATGTCCAAGGTAAAGTGATGAAGGATGAAGAGTTGGAGAGGTAAAAGCTGGTGGGCTGAACCACCTTGCTATTCTTGTTCATGTTGGTTGTTGTGGTGGAGCATTTTGGACTTGTTCAGCTTGAGTTTCTTCCTTAGTGTTTTCAGTTCACTTATGTTGGGGTGGTCGGGAGGCTCGGTGGTAGTAGTAGGAGTTGTAGGAAGGTCCTCGATGTTGTCAAGATGGATGATGTCGAAGATGGATGCGGAAATTATTCGGTTTCTGCATGCGATGGCGAGACCGATTTTATCCAGTTGAGCTGGGTCCCGTTCCTCCATCGGTGATGAATCTTGTGCAGTTTCACGGTCCTCCATTGGTGTCGAAGTTGTTGTATCCTCGATTTTTGATGTTGGAGACTTCTCTCGATTCTTTTGAAGGCAGAGTAGTCGAGGCAGGAGAAGTTGAGGCTTCGGGTTGTTGGAAGGCTTCACCTGTGAGGTCTTCTTTTTGGGCAGCTTCTCGGTGAGTGTTCTTACACGATTTGTTAATAGTTATAATATCTATTGGATACTGATACTGTAAAGTTGGTGGTAGGATGTAACTAGTTTTGATTAAGGTAGTGCAGTGTATAATGTCTCGAACTACCCGGTATGTTATAGCGCGAGAACAAAAATTAAACTGAAGATTATAGAAAAGTGCCAGCGGATGAGAGAGTAAGGAGACATTATTGCATATGTAAGTAAATTACGGCATCATGCTATTCTAACTATAAAAAAAACAAAAAACAAAACAAAAACAAAAAACAATAACAACATCATAATTGACACCAATATATATATATATATATATATATATATATATATATATATATATATATATATATATATATATTATTAAAAGGGTTACTGTCAAGGTTGGAGTGGTTCTGGGTTTTGTGATGCCACTCTGGTTGATCAATGAAATTACTGTACACTTGGAGAGCCCATTCGTTCACATCAGGCAAAATAGTTATTTATCAAGCGAATGGTGATTAACTTATGGAACAGACTATCTAGCAATGTCATATAGCCTTTTTTTTTGTGCATGAAAGAGACAATAGGCAAAGCTGCCTGTAATAAAGATCCCCCCCCCCCCCAAGGTTGAAAGAGTCATAGAGAGCCAAAATCATGGTACATTAGGGGGTAATTTAGGTGTTGGAAAGAAATGTGGTGTGCTTGTTAAGTATACTGAAATGAATAGGAGGAGGAGGTGTTTGTGAAAGTTAGCTGGATTATTCTCTGTGTAGGTGAGGCACAAATAGAAGCAGTGGGAGAAGCCAGGCATATGCAAAAGGAGTTCCAGGAACTCCTTATCATATCCCTATGTGGCCTCCCCTGGGTACTGCCCTATTCGATTGGTGCCTTGCATCTCTATCCAAACATTCAAAACTCGGTTAGAAAAATATTCTATTCTCTACCCCCGATTAACTCCGTAAAACAATTAATACTTATTCCTTACATGGAAGATCTCACAACCACTAAGGAGGTGCCAATGTAATTGTAGATGGTTGCAATTGCCTGTAGTGGTAAGTGGTATGTATTTACAATTTTAGCAACTGTATTTTATTTACCAATTATGTCTGTTAACTGGTTTGAGGGTTGTGTTCATCTAAATTATTATTAAGATCTCTGTAATTACCATTTTTCTTAAAAATTTTAATTAACCTTAAGGTAATACATTCGATAAAAGAAAGCAAAACATCATATCATGGATTTATTTTCATAGATGAACATAAATAATACAATATAAATAATTTATGCATGAAGGTAATCGAATGAAAGAAGAGGTGGAGTGTTGTTGTGATGAGATGAATCAAGTTGATCCATATATTTTGATTCATTGTATTCTTAGTTGTAACGGCGCTGGGGAGGGCGGTAGCTCTCGAAGGATCCAGACTCAGATCCAGATTCGTAGGATCCGGACTCGAATGAAGCTGAGCCCTCGTACTTAACATCAGCAATGTAACCGTCGTCACCGTCAACGTAGTAGGAGACCTTCTGTACGCGACCGTCGGGAAGCTGCACGTAGTACGACCCTTGGGTGTTGTCGCCGTCGCGGGCCTCCTGTTGGCCGTAGTGGTTCTCAGAGGAGTCGTCATTCACGGCCCAGTTGAAGTCGTACTTGGCCTCGCTGGATTCGTAGGACTCGAAAGACTGTCATTAAAAATGGAATATATTATTTCTTTGAAGATAGTTACGTTTTCTTAATATTCTATTTAGTATTGTTGTGTTGCAAAAATAAGTGATGTCACCATTGCATGATCAGTGACGCTTACTACTATTATGGAATTGACTGTTAACAGGCATACCTGAATGATACTCTGCTTCGGTGACATACAATTTAGAAAATATACAAAATCCACATAAAAATACTCACATTAGAGTCTGATCCGTAGCCACCGTCGGCAGCGACCAGGGCAGCCAGGCCCAGCAGGATGACGATCTGAAAATTCGAAATGAAATCGTTGTTAAGATGTGCGAAAATGTTGGGGCTTTACTTATAACAATCTAAGTTTTAGAAGTAAATGTGGTAACTGTTAATATTCTATTACAGATACGGTGAAGACAATGATTTTGAGGTGTAATTTTAAAGATGACTGATTGACATGTTGCCTGATAAGACAGATTCATCTCCTTTGGTGACTTGTCCCTCTCTTCATTTTTTGTTTCTTTTTACTTTCAGATTATTTCTTTAAACTATTTGGGGAACAGCTACTGCATGGATGGCTTATTGTATTTCATAATTAAGAAAACATAATGGTTAAATATTTGCTATTATTCATTTGACAAATTATTCTTAGCAGATGTATTGTTTTTTAAATATTACCCCTTCTTAGTCAATAATGTAGTTTAGGGAAAACAAAATTGTTGTTACCACGTAACAACAAAAAAACATTTTTTGTTCGTAACAACCGTAACGAGTCTCCTCATTAAGACTAACATAGGAAAGGGAAGAGTGAGCCCCTTCACAATGATCAAGACTGTGGTTCTTAGTCACCGAGATAACCGCTTCCAATATACCTTGGCGTTCATTGTGGAGTGTAGCTAGGTTGGAACTTAACTGACTCGGCTTCAGGTTGAGGCTGAATATATACCCCGAGTACGGGTTAAAGAAGGTCGCAACGTAGATAATTGGTTTATGCAAGCTTCTGGGAAATGTTAGTATATTTGTTTCCATTCTTCCTCTAGAAAAGTGGGCCACTTATAACACTTAGTCACACACTTACACACACACACACACACGCGCGCACACACACACAAATGGACTATGCAATTTCACACGTTATTTAAAAGTGGTAATATTTACTGGATGCTTTAAAATTGGTAAAGGTAGTGAAGTGTTAGATATTATGGTAGTGCAGCATGTTCTTAGGTATGTGTCATTGCGTGGGAACAAATGGGAGAAGAAATAAAAGTGCCAGATGATAAGATAGTATGGAAATGTTAGGGAATTTGAGTATATAAAGGTTTAATGTTATTTAATGTTACATCTGCAAGGTAGGTCTTCGTCCCAAGTGTGATTGTAAAGGAAAGAGTTATGAAAAAGTTTATGACTTGAAAGGTGCTCCAAGACTCTGAGGGTCAATGAATGAGTGGTGGCCAAGTTCCTCATTATGATTAGAGAACATAATTTCCCTTTTGATGGCACATTCGTTTTCCTTTTATTTCTATTTTTCTTCTCTGTGATATTGATTGCAACTTAATATTATAAGGATTTTTTTGGGTTGACTGTTAACAGAACAAAAGAATATTTAAGCGAAAAAACAAAAGATAAAAGGTGATAGAGACTCAGATATGAACAACCTTTGCTTGAGTTAATGGACTGTTGTTGACCGTCAGTATACCTTATTTTGGAAATAGGAGACTTACCAATACCAAGTATTAGTTAAAAACCTAGGTAAGTGTTGAACTGCCTCTCCCACAAAAGTCTTAAATAAGTATGCAGTATTTTTTTTTTTTTTTTTTTTTTTTTTGTCTATGTGAATGAGCGAGACAAAAGGCATAACTGCCTGCAGCGAGTGCCTCCCCCAGATTTCAAAGAGTGACAGGGCCGAAATCAAGGGACGTTCGAGCTAAAATGCCTGGACACACGGAATTTGAAGCAATTTAAGTCATAGGAAGAGGGAAAGACTGATTCTGGGAGAGAGTTCCAGAGCTCAGCAGTTGAATAGAAGAAAGTCTGAAAATAGAGTAGGGGTGGGATTGTGTTGCAAGGCGGGTACTTCGTACCCTACGTAGAGGAGGTGGTTTACACTGGGAAAGCTCCGAGGAACACTGATTATTGTAGTAGCGATAGAATAGCGAGAGAGATGCAACATTGCAGCGAAGAGAGAGAGATTGCAGAGAGTTGGTGAGTGGACGAGAGTTAATGATACGAAAGGCTTTCCTTTCTACTTTATCTAGGAGTGCGGTGTGAGAGGATCCTCCCCACACATGTGAACAATAATCAATACAAGGACGCACTGTGCTCCTGTACAGAGCAAGAAGCTGCGCAGGGGTAAAGAATCCCTTGAGGCGGTTGAGCTCACCCAGCTTTTGGGAGGCTGCCTTAGCGAGACTGGTAATATATTAATGTTAATAAAAATATGTATAATATAGCACCTGATCAACCCATTTGCTAAATTGTTACATTGAACAATGTCCAATATACATTGGTAATATAGCAAACGAATACCAAATATATATATATATATATAAGGTATGTTCCTCGTTCTTACTCTATCTATCTATATAATGCTATCTGTAACTAGCTATCTTCGTTTTTAGTTAGCAGATATACTGTAGTTGTTGTTTGGTGTTAATATATTCTGTGACTCATTTCTGATGGGATGGACCTAAAAGAATAATTACTCCACCAACTCATAATTAGCAAAAATGGTACTAAGGTTGATTTAAACATGTTAAAGAAAATCCCCTATCTACATAGTGTCTTTTGGCCGTCGTTCTTCATCATGCCGCCGCCGTCGTCCATCACCGTGGGTACATTGTCCCAAGCTGTGCCCCGTCGTGCCTCGCCATTGTACACGCCATGGGTTCGCCCTAGGTCCGTCATTGATCATCCTGTTACCGTGGTTACTCCATCTTCCTATGGTCGTCCCACACTAAAATCTTGCCCATTTCCCCCTGGTTTACACCGATTCAGAGTCGTGGCCGTCATGACCAAGACCGTTTTTGTGTGAAAGCTCCTTATGTCTGTCAAATCTTTAAGGGGGTGATTTAAGTTCGCTCCATAGACCTTTATCGAGCTCAACAATAACCCACAAGACCACCTTTATCGAGCTCAACAATAACCCACAAGACCACCTTTATCGAGCTCAACAATAACCCACAAGACCACCTTTATCGAGCTCAACAATAACCCACAAGACCACCTTTATCGAGCTCAACAATAACCCACAAGACCACCTTTCGAGAAAAATGTGCACATATTTTGATAGACTGACTTTTCCTAAATGAAAAGCTCGCTATCGCTCGACAGGAAATAATGACACCTACTGTATATGGCAAAACATTTCCTAATATTGGCAACTAATATGTGCAACTCTCCAACTCAAGAATGAAACGTTACTCTCAAACTTTCTTCTACTCAACAGCTGAGCTCTGGCACTCTCTCCCAGAATCAGTCTTTCCCTCTTCCTATGACTTAAATTGCTTCAAACTCCGTGTGTCCAGGCATTTTGGCTCGAACGTCCCTTGATTTTGGCCCTGTCACTCTTTCAACTATGGCGGAGGCACTCGCTATAGGCAGTAATGCCTTTTGCCTCCCTCAATCACATAGAAAAAAAAAAAAAAAAAAAAAGGAAATGGGGCGAAAGATCTTAAAATCACCAAACTGAGATGGCAATTTTGGAGGAAGTGGCTTTCGGCTGGGACATTTTTCTATCCAAACATGGACAAATTTACAGTACCTCGAATAGAAATCTTGGGTGTAATTTTTAAAGCTTGCTGGAGGTCTAGGAAGAAAAATAAATAAGCAAAATAAATGAATATATTAATAAATTAATTAAGAAATATAGAAAAACCTCTCCATAAGCTTCAACTGCTCCTTTGAGATATATGCAAACATTCACAAACCTTAGTTACTGTCTTAATGTTTATTCTGAAATTTATTTATAGCTTGTGCTCCATTTGATAATCTAAATTTAAAATATAGATCGGTAATATTAGGACAATAAAGTGATAGCCATAAGAACACTAAACTGATTATCATTTAGTACTCACTGGGATTTCTCCTTATTTGTCTGATAATTGTCTTTATGCAGTGCATTATTAATTACATATAATTTATGTTCATATAATACATGTATTCGTACATAGTGTATGTTTAGGAGAGAGAGGGCACTCGTTACAGGAAGCTTTACCTTTTGCCTTCTCATATATGTACAGGTATATATATACAGTATATATATATATATATATATATATATATATATATATATATATATATATATATATACAGTATATATGTGTGTGTGTGTGTTTGCCAAATGATCAGTTGCATACCTATCATCTCTCTGGCTATAACAATCACTTATTTGAAAGGCCGAACAAAAACAATAGTTAGGAAAAAGAAAGCTTCACATTTTATAAAGATTGTATTTTCATAAATAAACCTATATAATGATATATAAATAATTTATGTATGGAAGTAATGAATTGCAAGAAGAGGCGGTGTGTCTTTGTGATGAGATGAATCAAATTGATCCACATAATTTGATTCATTGTACTCTTAGTCGTAGCGGCGCTGGGGAGGGCGGTAGCTCTCGAAGGATCTAGAGTCAGATCCAGACTCGTAGGATCCGGACTCGAAGGAAGCTGAACCCTCGTACTTGACATCAGCAATGTAACCATCGTCACCGTCGACGTAGTAAGAGACCTTCTGTACGCGACCGTCGGGAAGCTGCACGTAGTACGACCCCTGGGTGTTGTCGCCGTCGCGGGCCTCCTGTTGGCCGTAGTGGTTCTCAGAGGAGTCGTCATTCACGGCCCAGTTGAAGTCATACTTGGCCTCGCTGGATTCGTAGGACTCGAAAGACTGTCATTAAAAATGGAATATATTATTTCTCTAAAGATAGTTGCGTTTTCTTATCATTCTATTTAGCATTGTTGTGTTACAAAAATAAGTGGTGTCACCATTGCATGATCAGTGACGCTTACTACTATTATGGAATTGACTGTTAACAGGCATTCCTGAATGATATTCTGCTTCGGTGACATACAATTTAGAAAATATACAAAATCCACCTAAAAATGCTCACATTTGAGTCTGACCCGTAGCCACCGTCGGCAGCGACGAGGGCAGCCAGGCCCAGCAGGATGACGATCTGAAAATTCGAAATTAAATCGTTGTTAAGATGTGCGAAAATGTTGGGGTTTTACTTATAACAATCTTAGTTTTATAAGTAATTGTGGTTACTGTTAATATTCTATTACAGATACGGTGAAGACAATGATTTTGAGGTGTAATAAGTAAAGATGACTGATGACATGTTGCCTGATTCGACAGATGCATCTCTTTTGGTGACGTGTCCCTCTCTTCAATTTGTGTTTCTTTTTACTTTCAGATTATTTATTTGCACTATGTCGGGAATAGCTACTGCATGGATGGCCTATTATATTCCATAATTCAGAACAAATAATTGTTAAATATTTGCTTTTATTCACTTGACATATTATTCTTGGCAGATTTATTGTCACGTAAATTTTACCCCTTCTTAGTCAATAATATTGTTTAGGAAAAATATTGTTTGTTGTTACCACGTAACAACCGTAATGAGTCCCCTCATTGAGACTAACAACGGAAAGGGAAGAGTGAGCCCCTTCACAATGATCAAGACTGTGGTTCTTAGTTACCAAGATAACCGTTTCCAATATACCTTGGCGTTCATTGTGGAGTGTAGCTAGGTTGGAACTTAACTGACTAGGCTTCAGGTTGAGGCTGAATATATACCCTGAGTTGCCCTCGATTGACTACCATGCTCCCTCCCCTCCCCAACTCCTCCCTCTCTACATCCCAACTTGTCTCCCGTCTCCCTCTCTTGCATCACCCTCACTATCTCCCACAATACACCTCACTTCCTCTCTTGCTGTTACCTCATACCTCCTTAACTGTTCCTGCTCTCTGAAAGATTGCACACCAATAATTATATGTAATGATTCCCTGTATCACTAATATCGTGATGACAGACAGTATACGACACCCGCCAAAGGCTTCCGCTGGTAGTATCATCAGTTCTTGCGTGATTTTTGTTTGAGTCAATTTAGAGCAGAATATGATTATCAAGTTTCTTTAACTCCTTCATTTTCATTCTAATTTGCTTAATCATAGATGATTGTTTTCAATATTGGAAATCAAAGGGTCAAGAATATTTTAATTTACCCTCTGAATCCTGTAGCTGAAAACAAAGTTGTCTACAAAACAGTAGAACACGAAGTATAGCGTTATTGTATACTGTAAGGGTTAATCATATTGTAAGTAGAGGTGGTACAAATATAAGTCTGAAATTTTGACCTTTATTAGCAAAAATGGTGGAGTCGTGCTGGGGAACATGATACGTGTGTGTGTTTGTGTGAGTGAGTATGTGTGTGTGTGTGGCAAGTTTGTGATTTGATGTCTGAAGTGAAGCTACAAATAAACTATTTTTCCATTGACAAAGCTTGCAACGTAGATAATTGGTTTATGCAAGCTTTTGGAAGGGTTATTGTTTTTTTGTCCACTCTTCCTCTAGAAAAGCGGGCCACTTAAAACACACACACACACACAAACGGACACACGCGCGTGCTCACAAATATACTAGGCACCTCACACATTTTTAAAAGCGGTAATATTTACTGGATGCTTAAAATTGGTAAGGGTAGTGAAGAGTTTTATATGTTAGAGCAGCATGTTTTTGGGAATGCGTCATTGATAGTATGGAAAGGTTAGTGAATTGGAGTACATGAAGGTTTAATGTTATTTAAGCTATGCACATCTGCAAGGTAGGTCTTCATCCCAAGTGTGATTGTGAAGGAAAGAGTTGTGAAACAGTTTATAAATTGTAAGGTGTGCCAGGACTTTTGGGGGTCAATGAATGAGTGGTGGCCAAATTACTCATTGTTTTTGGAGAACAAAATTTTTGAGCATGTTCAAAACTTTGGAATTTTGTTGTGGCACATTAAAGTGCTATGTGCCGCCGTGGTAGCGTCACGGCACCGTTGTGGCATTTTCGTTACCGGAGTGGCACCATTGTGACACCAATGTTACAGTTGAGGCAACATTGTGGCAACATTTTTGGCAATGGCATACATTCGGGGTACATATTGCAGCATAACAGTACAGTAGAATACTGTTTATCCATTGTTCAGATAACTGGAAATCATGATAAATGTCAATACTGTTTTATTGACTATCTTTTAATACTGTACTGTAAAAGCAATGTGACAAATCCTCCTATTAATGTCATCCTTTTATGTGGCATCTTTGCTCCTCGTTTTTACTCTATCTAACTATCGTTATTAGTCAGCAGATATAATGTAGTTGTTGTTTGGTGTTAATTTAATCTGTGACTCATTTTTGATGGGATGGACTTAAAAGAATAATTACTCCACCAACTCATAATAGCAAAAATTACACAAAGGCTGATTAAAACTTGTTCAATAAAATCCCCTATCTACATAGTGTCTTTCGGCTATCATGCTTCATCGTGCCGCCATCGTCGTCCATCGCCGTGGGTACATCGTCCAAAGCTGTGCCCCGTCGTGACCCGCCATTGTACACCATGACGTCGCCATGGGTTCGCCCTAGGTCTGTTGTTGATCATCCTGTTACCGTGGTCACTCCGTCTTCCTACGGTTGTCCCACGCTAAAATCTTGCCCATTTCCTCCTAATTCATGCCGATTCAGAGTCGTGGCCGTCATGACCGAAATCGTTTTTGTGTGAAAGCCCATTATGTCTGTCAGATCATTAAGGGGGTAATCTAAATTCGCTCCCTAGACCTTTATCGAGCTTAACAATCACCCCCAAAACCACCTTTTGAGATAAATGTGCACATATTTTGATAGCAAATGTCCCGGCCGAAGACTGGTTCTTCCTAAATTACAAGCTCGCTATCGCTCACCAGGAAATAATCGACACCTATATGGCACAAAAGGTCTTAATATTGGCAAGGAAATGCGGCAAAAGATCTTAAAAACACCAAACTGAGATGGCAATTTTGGATAAAGTGGCTTTCGGCTGGGATATTTTTCTATCCAAAAATGCACAAATGTACAGTACCTCGAATAGAGGTCTTGGGTGTAAATTTTAAAGCTTGCTGGAGGTCTAGGAAGAAAAATAAATAAGCAAAATAAATGAATATATAAATAAATAAATTAAGGAATATAGAAAAACCTCTCCATAAGCTTTAAATACTCATTTGAGATACATACAATCATTCACAAACCTTAGTTACTGTCACAATTTGTATTCTGAAATTTATTTATAGGTTGATCCCCATTTGAATAAACCAAATTGAAAATATAGATAGGTAATCTTCGGACAATAGAGTGATAGCCATAAGAACACTAAATTGATTATCATTTATTACTCGCTGGGATTTCTCACTATTTGTCTGATAATTGTCTTTATGCAGTGCATTATTAATTACATATAATTTATGCTCATATAATACATGAATTCGTACATATTGTATGTTTAGGAGAGAGGGGGCACTCGTTACAGGAAGCTTTACCTTTTGTCTTCTTATATATATACAGGTATATATATATATATATATATATATATATATATATATATATATATATATATATACTGTATGGGTGTGTGTGTTTGCCAAATGATCAGTTGCATACCTATCATCTCTCTGGCTATAAGGATCTGTATGACTGACCACTTATTTGAAAGGCCGAAGAAGAAAATTACTTAGGAAAAATAAAGTGTCAAGTTTTATAAAGAATTTATTTTCATAAATAAACCTATATAATGATATATAAATAATTTATGTATGGAAGTAATGGATTGCAAGAAGAGGCGGGGTGTCGTTGTGATGAGATGAATCAAATTGATCCATATAATTTGATTCATTGTACTCTTAGTCGTAGCGGCGCTGGGGAGGGCGGTAGCTCTCGAAGGATCTAGAGTCAGATCCAGACTCGTAGGATCCGGACTCGAAGGAAGCTGAACCCTCGTACTTGACATCAGCAATGTAACCATCGTCACCGTCGATGTAGTAGGAGACCTTCTGTACGCGACCGTCGGGAAGCTGCACGTAGTACGACCCCTGGGTGTTGTCGCCATCACGGGCCTCCTGTTGGCCGTAGTGGTTCTCGGAGGAGTCGTCATTCACGGCCCAGTTGAAGTCGTACTTGGCCTCGCTGGATTCATAGGACTCGAAGGACTGTCGGTAACAATGAAATATGTTATATCACTGAGAATAATGGGGATTGTTTTGATTATCCATTACGTTATCGAAACATTTGTTTTGCATTTCAATGACAAAAATGTAAAACATTTGCACGCAAAATAAACTTACGTTAGAGTCAGAGTCTGATCCGTAGCCACCGTCGGCAGCGACCAGGGCAGCCAGGCCCAGCAGGATAACGATCTGAATAAATAGAAGAAATATATTTTTAAGCTGTGTACACAAAATCGTAGGATTTATCAATTGTCATTGAAAACATATTCGTAATACATATAGTTTTATCAAAGCCTCTGTTTTGAAAATGTTGTTCCTTTGATGTTGATTACAAATTAAGGATATATAATACATGGTGAATTATTGCCTGATATGTTTTTTTTATTTTTTTATTTTACATAATTATATTCTTTGCTGTATGTTCTACTTTTAATCTCCACTTGTTGTGTTTAAAGATTACGGGATACGATACAGACTGACCGACTGAATTCTTTGTTGAGATCCATTTTGCATAGTATCATGTTTCTGAATTATTACATCCAGTATCTCAAACAGTTGCTCTGACATTAGTGATGTAAATTGGATTCTCCTCAGGAGGGAAATTCAATGCTATAGATTTCATAATTGTTTACATATCTATATAATATTACACTCAGTTAATATGTATATAGAAGGAAATATTCTAGTGAATTTAAGTTGCCAGCTTTACTTTAATTTCATATTCTTAAACAAGGTTGGGGAATAGTCTCCACTCCCCCTGTAATACCACATGCAAGATAAGAGCGAGTTCTGTGATAGTGATTCAGATTGCTCCTTATTAATTAGTTAAGATAGGACTTCAGAGGCCATCAATCCTTTTAGATTATTAAGCCAGCACTCTTTAAATCAAGAATAGCGGCAGGAGTGGAGCCCCTTTTCGAGAACTATAGCTCCTTAGTCAATGAAACACTCATTCCAAATATACCTTGGCGTTCATTGTGAAGTGTAGCTAGGTCGGGACTTAACTGACTAGGCTTCAGATTGTGGCTGTATATATACCCCAAGTTGCCCTAGTCTGACAACCTTGCTTTTCATTCCCCTACCATCTTCCCCCCTCCCCCCTCCTTACCCCCCCCCCCCCCTACCTTTTTGCTACATCTCTCTGCCTCTTGCAATACGTCCCCCCATCCCCCCTCTCCACCGCCTTTACTACAACCACAGTATGCCTCCCCTCCCTTACTACCTTTCTCTGTCTCCCTTGTTACACCTATCCCCCTCCTCCTTCTCATCCTCCCTTGCTACATCTCTCTGGCTCTCACACTAACCCCTCACCATTCCACCCATCGTCCCCCCTTACTACAACTCTGCTGCCTTTCACACTCAACCCCCCTTTCCTACCTCTACCTTACTCTAATTAGTAACTTGTTTGCTATTTTGTAACTCTTCTGTGTCGTTAGTCGTTGGGTTTCATTACCTCGCAGTAAGCCTCTTCACTTAATCCTTCAACATCAGCATTTGTTATCCATTGCAGAACCGATGCCTCAACACCATAGATTATAGTCAACTTGTAGCCCCAACACAATACTGGAGCCTACAGCAGGTATGGCAAAAAGTTTATATCATGAACAGATTAGTAAAGTGCTTTATAATTATCAGAGGATCAAGAGAATCACTTCTATATATTATTATGCTTTACGACTCCCATAGTAATTTAATATGAAGCATTTACGTTACTTTACATTAAAACAAAGGTAATAATCAATGCAAGCGTACAACAAGCTGAACGCAGGTCTATTTCGTAAAGGGTGACAGAAAGGAATGCTGGGGCCGGATACTCAAAACTATTTAGGACATCCTATATCGTTCTATCTCACTTAGGATGCCCTAACGGTTCCGGTACGCTTAAGACGCTATACTCAAAACAATTAAGACGGCATACTCAGAAGCTGTGGGCAGCCATTTTGTGAAAAGTTAAGACGTCCTGACTTAGGGCAGGTCAGGGGCTACTCTAACTCGACTTAGGACACCCAATAGCGGAAAACAGTCGATAGTGGGAGCCGTTATTTAGGGTGTACCTCCAAACATTGGCCGAGGGCGTGGATTATATGGCCGGCCTCAAAGCGACTTTAGCCTATTTTAATCGTTATTTAAAGAGTCTATGGAAATAACTGGTGTAATTAATAGTTACAGCGTGACATTTTGTAATGAAACTAGTGGTCTTATACCGTTTTGGTCACTCTATAAGGCTTAAGAGAATGTATCTAAACAGCCAAATAAGACACTCTCCAAGCCTATGATTCTGTGATTTTACTTGATTAACCCATTCGATAATGGAATTACTAATGTAATATGTACAGAATAAACTGGATTTGGGGGTTCAAGACATTTATGAAGTAGCATAGGCTAGTGGTAACTCCACACACTGGGGTTTTGGGTGGTGGAGACCAATACGATAATATTGAGTTTAGCCTAGATCAAATTAGGCCTAGGCTATACAGTCTATATTTCTAGTTTACAATTTTTACTTAGCTTTTACCATTCTAATCATGTTTTAGTTGTTTCATTATGGAATTGCATGCATTTACATCCATTTTCCAAGAATATTAAAATACAACCCTATTAGTGGGGAGGATTAGCCTCTGATCGGGAATTTCGAGAAGTATGGTATTAAAAACATACATATATATAATATGATGTCTAGGCATACAGAGACTTTTCATTTATTTTACTTAGTTTGAATTATGGAGTGATTATTTTGGCCTGGTTCAAGTTATAAGGTACCAGTATCCTTATTAGGTTAGGTTAAGCTAACTAAGGTTAGGTTAGCTTAACTAACCCTTTTTACCTAATCAAGTTATACTGAATTATAGAAGCCTCATTATATATTTAGGCTATGCCTTTAACCCCGATACCCCACTTAGTGACCCCCTAAAATAGACTAGGCTTATTCTTGGGTAAAATAAAACTGGCAAGGATGTAGTATGCGGGTGTACCGCCCGCCTTATTTACACTACGGGAACATTCGCGATCATGTTCCCCTCTATTTTGACTGCTGTGGGATAAAATAATTGCTTGAGCCCCTCACACTCACAAAACTTATTTACCATGCGTTAGTATACTGTATATTCTTAAATTGATTTATAACTTAATCCACATTTGAATAATTCTGGTTTACAGGCAGCTTTGCCTTTTGTCTTCCGACAGTTAGGAAATACACACACACACATACAAACATACACTCGTATATATACATATATATATATATATATATATATATATATATATATATACTGTATATATATAAATATAATATACATAGTACACATTATAAATAATATGCCTAAATATGTTTGCCAAATGATCAGTTGCATACCTATCATCTCTGGCTATTACGATCTGTATGACTGATCACTTATTTGAAAGGCCGAACCAAAACATTACTTAGGAAATTTAAAGTATCAAATTTTATAAAGAATTTATTTCCATAAATAAACCTATATAATGATATATAAATAATTTATGTATGAAAGTAATGGATTGCAAGAAGAGGCTGGGTGTCGTTGTGATGAGATGAATCAAATTGATCCATATAATTAGATTCATTGTACTCTTAGTCGTAGCGGCGCTGGGGAGGGCGGTAGCTCTCGAAGGATCTAGAGTCAGATCCAGACTCGTAGGATCCGGACTCGAAGGAAGCTGAACCCTCGTACTTGACATCAGCAATGTAACCATCGTCACCGTCGACGTAGTAGGAGACCTTCTGTACGCGACCGTCGGGAAGCTGCACGTAGTACGAGCCCTGGGTGTTGTCGCCATCACGGGCCTCCTGTTGGCCATAGTGGTTCTCAGAGGAGTCGTCATTCACGGCCCAGTTGAAGTCGTACTTGGCCTCGCTGGATTCATAGGACTCGAAGGACTGTTGGTAACAATGAAATATGTTATATCATTGAGAATAATGGGGATTGTTTTGATTATCCATTATGTTATCGAAACATTTGTTTTGCATTTCAATGACAAAAATGTAAAACATTTGCACGCAAAATAAACTTACGTTTGAGTCAGAGTCTGATCCGTAGCCACCGTCGGCAGCGACCAGGGCAGCCAGGCCCAGCAGGATAACGATCTGAATAAATAGAAGAAATATATTTTTAAGCTGTGTACACAAAATCGTAGGATTTATCAATTGTCATTGAAAACATATTCGTAATACATATAGTTTTATAAAAGCCTCTGTTTTTAAAATGTTGTTCCCTTGATGTTGATTACAAATTAAGGATATATAATACATTGTGAATTATTGCCTGATATGGTTATTGTATTTTTGTATTTTACATATATTCTTTGCTGTATGTTCTACTTTTAATCTCCACTTGTTGTGTTTAAAGATTACGGGATACGATACAGACTGACCGACTGAATTCTTTGTTGAGATCTATTTTGCATAGTATCATGTTTCTGAATTATCACATCCAGTATCTCAAACAGTTGCTCTGACATTAGTGATGTAAATTGGATTCTCCTCAGGAGGGAAATTCAATGCTATAGATTTCATAATTATTTACATATCTATATAATATTACACTCAGTTTATATGTATATAGAAGGAAATATTCTAGTGAATTTAAGTTGCCAGCTTTACTTTAATGTCATATTCATAAACAAGGCTGGGGAATAGTCTCCACTTCCCCTGTAATACCACATGCAAGATAAGAGCGAGTTCTGTGATAGTGATTCAGAGTGCTCCTTATTAATTAGTTAAGATAGGACTTCAGAGGCCATCAATCCTTTTAGATTATTAAGCCAGCACTCTTTAAATCAAGAATAGCGGCAGGAGTGGAGCCCCTTTTCGAGAACTATAGCTCCTTAGTCAATGAAACACTCATTCCAAATATACCTTGGCGTTCATTGTGAAGTGTAGCTAGGTCGGGACTTAACTGACTAGGCTTCAGATTGTGGCTGTATATATACCCCAAGTTGCCCTAGTCTGACAACCTTGCTTCTCATCCCCCTCCCAGTCTCCCCTCCCAGTCTCCCCTCCCCTCCCCTCCCCCATTTTTTTGTATTTTGTTTACTACATCTCTCTGCCTCTTGCACTACGTCCCCCCATCCTCCCTCTCCTCCACCTTTGCTACAACCACAGTATGCCTCCCTTCCCTTACTACCTTGCGCTGTCTCCCTATATTTAGCCTAGCCCCCTTTTCCTTCTTATATTCCCTTTACTAGATCTCTCTGGCTCTCACACTAAGCCGCCCCCCAACCCCATCCCCCCTTACTCTACAATGTTACTGCCTCACACACTCAACCCCCCTCTCCCTCTCTTACTTCTCCCTCTTTAGTGCTTCGTTCAATGCCCCCCACGCCCAACCTCTCCAACATATGTTTTTCCCTCGCCTCGTATACCGCCTTGCCTCTCTCATTGTTTCCCCAGAGTCCTTCACCCACTGCCCTCCTCTCCCATGCTCTAATTAGTAATATAACTCGTTTGTTAGTTAGTAACTCTAATGTGTCGTTAGTCGTTGGGATTCATGACCACTGCACTTACTCCTTCAACATCAGCATTAGTTATCCATTGCAGAACCGATGCCTCAACACCACAGAGTATAGTCAATTTGTAGCCCCAACACAAAACTCGAGCCTACAGCAGGCATGGCAACAAGTTTATATCATGGACAGATTAGTAAAGTGCTTTATAATTATCAGAGGATCAAAAGAATCCCTTCTATACATTATGCTTTACGACTCCCATAATAATTTAATATGAAGTATTTACGTTACTTTACATTAGAACAAAGGTAATAATCAATGCAAATGTACAAAAAGTTAAACTCAGGTCTGCTTCGTAAAGGGTGGCAGAAAGGAGTGCTGAGGCCGGATACTCAAAACTATTTAGGATATCCTATCTCATCCTATCTCACTTAGGACGCCCTAACTGCTCCAGTACGCTTAGGACGCGATACTCAAAACAGTTAAGACGGCATACTCAGAAGCTATGGGCAGCAGTTTTGTGAAAAGTTAGGTTGTCCTGACTAAAGGTCGTTGCACACTGACACGACAGCCCCTTCAAGACTGGCACGAACACCCACAACACAAACAAATCCTGTGTCTTTCCGAATTTATTAGAGATCGTGGCGAAAATGGCTGGTATCGTTAGTCTTATCTCTACCGTATCTCTTCCGCAGGACTTGATAAGACTCTTGCGATGCTGATATGGTGGAGAAACGAATGCTACGAAGAAGATAGGAAAAGTCGTGCGAAGGGTACACGACTAGTCCACGGAAAAGATACGACCCAAAAGACTGCGATACAACTCGGAAGAATCGTATCGACACCGTGAGGCGTGCAACTCACCCTTTGCCAATTTTCCGCACGGAAGAGATACGGTCCGCACGGCAGCCTTACGCACCAGACGACGTTGATGCGGGCCATATGTCTTTGATACGGACCATACGTCTTTGATACGGACCCCAAGATTGTGATACGGTGAGATCGCAATGGAGACGAGACTCCGACGATTTTTTACAGTTGTCAGGGGATTCCCGCAAACTTTTGAGCAGCTCAAAATCTCGTATCGACCCCCGATAAGTCGCTTGGACCGTGAGAGTCACCCATGGCTAATTTCCGATATCCACGATTATGTTGCCGATTCACCGTATCAGGCGGAAACTTCGAGTCGGGAACTCGCCAGGAGGGGCTTTCGTGTCAGTGTGCAATGATCTTTAGGGCAGATCGGGGGCTATTTTAACTCGACTTAGGACACCCAACAGCGGCAGAAAAGTTGATAGTAAGAGTCGTTATTTAGGGTGTACCTCCAAAGATTGGCCGAGGGCGTGGATTAAATATGACCGGCCTCAAAGCGACTCTAGCCTATTTTAACCCTTCCAGCCCAGCTGTCCTTTTAAAAGGCAACCGCGGCAGATGGGCCGGTACCCGGGTGTCTTATTAAAATCCGTAAGCTTGAAAGCCTATTAAGCTTGGTCTGAACGCCGTGCGTCCGACGCATGTAAACAAAGCCGATCGTTGCGTCACCGCACCTCCGAAAACAATAAGGAGACGTCGGATCAATGTTATTGTTGTGACGTAAGACGAAATTAGTGTCTGAAAACCTCCGATATTGTCAACATCGCGTAAAAATTCGCTCCACTGAAATCGTCATCACAACTGAACCAATTGACTTACAGAGCTCTACTCAACGCCAGTCTACAGATTGAAAAACGCGCTATGTTTATAGATGTGTGGGAAATTTCTAGCAGTTAAAATAAAAAAAAATACGGTAGCCTACGCCTAGACGTTTTTCGGCCAGATCGCCCGGATACGACCTCCGTCCTATGGAGGACCAGCCCGGGCCACGAGGGTTAATCGTCATTTAAGAAGGCTATGGAAATAACTGGTGTAATTAATAGTTACAGCGTGACATTTTGTAATGGAACTAATGGTCTTATACCGTTGTGGTCACTTTATAAGGCTTAATAGAATGTATCTAAACATAGCCAAATAGGATACTCTTCAAGCCTATGATTCTGTGATTTTACTTGATTAACCCTTTCAATAATATAATTACTATTGTAATATGTACAGAATAAATTGGATTTTGGGGATCAAGACCTTTATGAAGTAGCATAGGCTAGTGGTAACTTCACACACTGGAGTTTTGGGTGGTGGAAACCAATATGACAATATTGAGTTTAGCCTAGATCAAATTATACCTAGGGTATATATATTTCTATTTTACAACATTTACTTAGCTTTTACAATTCTAATCATGTGTTAGTAACTCTGTTTCATTATGCAATTGCATGCATCTTCATCCATTTTCCACGAATATTAAAATACAACCCTACTAGTGGGGAGGACTAGCCTATGATCAGGAACTTAGGAAATTATGGTATTAAAAACTTACATCTAAAAAATATGATGTCTAGTCCTAGAGAGACTTTTGGTTGATTTTACTTAGTTTGCATTATGGATTGATTATTTATGCCTAGATCAAGTTATAAGGTACCGGTATCCTTATTAGGTTAGGTTAACCTAACTAAGGTTAGCTTGGCTTAACTAACCCTTGTTACCTAATCAAGTTATACTTAATTACAGAAGCCTCATTAATTATTTAGGCTATGCCATTAACCCCACCACCTCACTAGTGACCCCCTAAAATAGACTAGGCCTATTCTTGGGTAAAATCAAACCGGCAAGGATATAGTATGCGGGTGTACCGCCCACCTTATTTACACTACACAGACGGTCCCGATCATGTTCCCGTCTATTTTGACTGTCGTTGGATACAATAATTGGTTGAGCCCCTCATATTTACAAAACTTAGTTACCATGTGTTAGTATATATTCTGAAATTGATATATAACTTGATCCACATTTGAATGACTCTGCCTTACAGGCAGCTTTGCCTTTTGTCTTCCAACACTTAGGAAATACACACACACACAAACACACAAATATATATATATATATATATATATATATATATGTAAATATATATATGTATATATATGTAAATATATACTTACTGTATATACTGTATATATATATATATATATATACATTATAAGTAATATACCTAAATATGTTTGCCAAATTATCAGTTGCATACTTATTATCTCTCTGGCTATAAGGATCTGTATGACTGACCACTTATTTGAAAGGCCGAAGAAGAAGATTATTTAGGAAAAATAAAGTGTCAAGTTTTATAAAGAATTTATTTTCATAAATAAACCTATATAATGATATATAAATAATTTATGCATGGAAGTAATGGATTGCAAGAAGAGTTGGGGTGTCGTTGTGATGAGATGAATCAAATTGATCCATATAATTCGATTCATTGTACTCTTAGTCGTAGCGGCGCTGGGGAGGGCGGTAGCTCTCGAAGGATCTAGAGTCAGATCCAGACTCGTAGGATCCGGACTCGAAGGAAGCTGAACCCTCGTACTTGACATCAGCAATGTAACCATCGTCACCGTCGACGTAGTAGGAGACCTTCTGTACGCGACCGTCGGGAAGCTGCACGTAGTACGACCCCTGGGTGTTGTCGCCATCACGGGCC
This sequence comes from Paralithodes platypus, assembly GCA_032716605.1. Classification (NCBI taxonomy): domain Eukaryota; kingdom Metazoa; phylum Arthropoda; class Malacostraca; order Decapoda; family Lithodidae; genus Paralithodes; species Paralithodes platypus. Next base: position 10,412,342 of record CM064530.1, on the reverse strand, counting down.
TCCTGTTGGCCGTAGTGGTTCTCAGAGGAGTCGTCATTCACGGCCCAGTTGAAGTCGTACTTGGCCTCGCTGGATTCATAGGACTCGAAGGACTGTCGGTAACAATGAAATATGTTATATCATTGAGAATAATGGGGATTGTTTTGATTATCCATTATGTTATCGAAACATTTGTTTTGCATTTCAATGACAAAAATGTAAAACATATGCACGCAAAATAAACTTACGTTAGAGTCAGAGTCTGATCCGTAGCCACGGTCGGCAGCGACCAGGGCAGCCAGGCCCAGCAGGATAACGATCTGAATAAATAGAAGAAATATATTTTTAAGCTGTGTACAGAAAATCGTAGGATTTATCAATTGTCATTGAAAACATATTCGTAATACATATAGTTTTATAAAAGCCTCTGTTTTTAAAATGTTGTTCCTCTGATGTTGATTACAAATTAAGGATATATAATACATGGTGAATTATTGCCTGATATGGTTATTGTATTTTTGTATTTTACATATATTCTTTGCTGTATGTTCTACTTTTAATCCCCACTTGTTGTGTTTAAAGATTACGGGATACGATACAGACTGACCGACTGAATTCTTTGTTGAGATCTATTTTGCTTAGTATCATGTTTCTGAATTATCACATCCAGTATCTCAAACAGTTGCTCTGACATTAGTGATGTAAATTGGATTCTCCTCAGGAGGGAAATTCAATGCTATAGATTTCATAATTATTTACATATCTATATAATATTACACTCGGTTTATATGTATATAGAAGGAAATATTCTAGTGAATTTAAGTTGCCAGCTTTACTTTAATTTCATATTCTTAAACAAGGTTGGGGAATAGTCTCCACTCCCCCTGTAATACCACATGCAAGATAAGAGCGAGTTCTGTGATAGTGATTCAGATTGCTCCTTATTAATTAGTTAAGATAGGACTTCAGAGGCCATCAATCCTTTTAGATTATTAAGCCAGCACTCTTTAAATCAAGAATAGCGGCAGGAGTGGAGCCCCTTTTCGAGAACTATAGCTCCTTAGTCAATGAAACACTCATTCCAAATATACCTTGGCGTTCATTGTGAAGTGTAGCTAGGTCGGGACTTAACTGACTAGGCTTCAGATTGTGGCTGTATATATACCCCAAGTTGCCCTAGTCTGACAACCTTGCTTTTCATCCCCCTACCATCTTCCCCCCTCCCCCCTCCTACCCCCCCTACGTTTTTGCTACATCTCTCTGCCTCTTGCAATACGTCTCCCCATCCCCCCTCTCCTCCGCCTTTACTACAACCACAGTATGCCTCCCCTCCCTTACTACCTTTCTCTGTCTCCCTTGTTACGCCTATCCCCCTCCTCCTTCTCATCCTCCCTTGCTACATCTCTCTGGCTCTCACACTAACCCCCCACCCCCTCAACCATCATCCCCCCTTACAACAACTCTGCTGCCTTTCACACTCAACCCCCCTTTCCTACCTCTACCTTACTCTAATTAGTAACTTGTTTGCTATTTTGTAACTCTTCTGTGTCGTTAGTCGTTGGGTTTCATGACTTGGCAGTAAGCCTCTGCACTTAATCCTTAAACATCAGCATTTGCTATCCATTGCAGAACCGATGCCTCAACACCATAGAGTATAGTCAACTTGTAGCCCCAACACAATACTGGAGCCTACAGCAGGCATGGCAAAAAGTTTATATCATGAACAGATTAGTAAAGTGCTTTATAATTATCAGAGGATCAAAAGAATCACTTCTATATATTATTATGCTTTACGACTCCCATAGTAATTTAATATGAAGTATTTACAGTACGTTACTTTACATTAGAACAGAGGTAATAATCAATGCAAGCGTACAACAAGCTGAACGCAGGTCTGCTTCGTAAAGGGTGACAGAAAGGAATGCTGGGGCCGGATACTCAAAACTATTTAGGACATCCTATATCGTTCTATCTCACTTAGGATGCCCTAACGGTTCCGGTACGCTTAAGACGCTATACTCAAAACAATTAAGACGGCATACTCAGAAGCTGTGGGCAGCCATTTTGTGAAAAGTTAAGACGTCCTGACTTAGGGCAGGTCGGGGGCTACTCTAACTCGACTTAGGACACCCAATAGCGGAAAACAGTCGATAGTGGGAGCCGTTATTTAGGGTGTACTTCCAAACATTGGCCGAGGGCGTGGATTATATGGCCGGCCTCAAAGCGACTTTAGCCTATTTTAATCGTTATTTAAAGAGTCTATGGAAATAACTGGTGTAATTAATAGTTACAGCGTGACATTTTGTAATGAAACTAGTGGTCTTATACCGTTTTGGTCACTCTATAAGGCTTAAGAGAATGTATCTAAACAGCCAAATAAGACACTCCCCAAGCCTATGATTCTGTGATTTTACTTGATTAACCCATTCGATAATGGAATTACTAATGTAATATGTACAGAATAAACTGGATTTGGGGGTTCAAGACATTTATGAAGTAGCATAGGCTAGTGGTAAATCCACACACTGGGGTTTTGGGTGGTGGAGACCAATACGATAATATTGAGTTTAGCCTAGATCAAAATAGGCCTAGGCTATACAGTCTATATTTCTAGTTTACAATTTTTACTTAGCTTTTACCATTCTAATCATGTTTTAGTTGTTTCATTATGGAATTGCATGCATTTACATCCATTTTCCCAGAATATTAAAATGTAACCCTATTAGTGGGGAGGATTAGCCTATGATCGGGAATTTCGAGAAGTATGGTATTAAAAACATACATATATATAATATGATGTCTAGGCATACAGAGACTTTTAATTTATTTTACTTAGTTTGAATTATGAAGTGATTATTTTGGCCTGGTTCAAGTTATAAGGTACCAGTATCCTTATTAGGTTAGGTTAAGCTAACTAAGGTTAGGTTAGCTTAACTAACCCTTTTTACCTAATCAAGTTATACTGAATTATAGAAGCCTCATTATATATTTAGGCTATGCCTTTAACCCCGATACCCCACTTAGTGACCCCCTAAAATAGACTAGGCTTATTCTTGGGTAAAATAAAACTGGCAAGGATGTAGTATGCGGGTGTCCCGCCCACCTTGTTTACACTACAGGAACAATCGCGATCATGTTCCCCTCTATTTTGACTGCTGTGGGATAAAATAATTGCTTGAGCCCCTCACATTCACAAAACTTATTTACCATGTGTTAGTATACTGTATATTCTTAAATTGATTTATAACTTAATCCACATTTGAATAATTCTGGTTTACAGGCGGCTTTGCCTTTTGTCTTCCGACACTTAGGAAATACACACACATACAAACATGCACTCATATATATACATATATATATATGCATATATATATATACATATATATATATATATATATATATATATATATAATATACATAGTATACATTATAAATAATATGCCTAAATATGTTTGCCAAATGATCAGTTGCATACCTATCATCTCTGGCTATTACAATCTGTATGACTGATCACTTATTTGAAAGGCCGAACCAAAACATTACTTAGGAAAAAGAAAGTATCAAATTTTATAAAGAATTTATTTTCATAAATAAACCTATATAATGATATATAAATAATTTATGTATGGAAGTAATGGATTGCAAGAAGAGTTGGGGTGTCGTTGTGATGAGATGAATCAAATTGATCCATATAATTCGATTCATTGTACTCTTAGTCGTAGCGGCGCTGGGGAGGGCGGTAGCTCTCGAAGGATCTAGAGTCAGATCCAGACTCGTAGGATCCGGACTCGAAGGAAGCTGAACCCTCGTACTTGACATCAGCAATGTAACCATCGTCACCGTCGACGTAGTAGGAGACCTTCTGTACGCGACCGTCGGGAAGCTGCACGTAGTACGACCCCTGGGTGTTGTCGCCATCACGGGCCTCCTGTTGGCCGTAGTGGTTCTCAGAGGAGTCGTCATTCACGGCCCAGTTGAAGTCGTACTTGGCCTCGCTGGATTCATAGGACTCGAAGGACTGTCGGTAACAATGAAATATGTTATATCATTGAGAATAATGGGGATTGTTTTGATTATCCATTATGTTATCGAAACATTTGTTTTGCATTTCAATGACAAAAATATAAAACATATGCACGCAAAATAAACTTACGTTAGAGTCAGAGTCTGATCCGTAGCCACGGTCGGCAGCGACCAGGGCAGCCAGGCCCAGCACGATAACGATCTGAATAAATAGAAGAAATATATTTTTAAGCTGTGTACAGAAAATCGTAGGATTTATCAATTGTCATTGAAAACATATTCGTAATACATATAGTTTTATAAAAGCCTCTGTTTTTAAAATGTTGTTCCTTTGATGTTGATTACAAATTAAGGATATATAATACATGGTGAATTATTGCCTGATATGGTTATTGTATTTTTGTATTTTACATATATTCTTTGCTGTATGTTCTACTTTTAATCCCCACTTGTTGTGTTTAAAGATTACGGGATACGATACAGACTGACCGACTGAATTCTTTGTTGAGATCTATTTTGCTTAGTATCATGTTTCTGAATTATCACATCCAGTATCTCAAACAGTTGCTCTGACATTAGTGATGTAAATTGGATTCTCCTCAGGAGGGAAATTCAATGCTATAGATTTCATAATTATTTACATATCTATATAATATTACACTCGGTTTATATGTATATAGAAGGAAATATTCTAGTGAATTTAAGTTGCCAGCTTTACTTTAATTTCATATTCTTAAACAAGGTTGGGGAATAGTCTCCACTCCCCCTGTAATACCACATGCAAGATAAGAGCGAGTTCTGTGATAGTGATTCAGATTGCTCCTTATTAATTAGTTAAGATAGGACTTCAGAGGCCATCAATCCTTTTAGATTATTAAGCCAGCACTCTTTAAATCAAGAATAGCGGCAGGAGTGGAGCCCCTTTTCGAGAACTATAGCTCCTTAGTCAATGAAACACTCATTCCAAATATACCTTGGCGTTCATTGTGAAGTGTAGCTAGGTCGGGACTTAACTGACTAGGCTTCAGATTGTGGCTGTATATATACCCCAAGTTGCCCTAGTCTGACAACCTTGCTTTTCATCCCCCTACCATCTTCCCCCCTCCCCCCTCCTACCCCCCCTACGTTTTTTGCTACATCTCTCTGCCTCTTGCAATACGTCCCCCCATCCCCCCTCTCCTCCGCCTTTACTACAACCACAGTATGCCTCCCCTCCCTTACTACCTTTCTCTGTCTCCCTTGTTACGCCTATCCCCCTCCTCCTTCTCATCCTCCCTTGCTACATCTCTCTGGCTCTCACACTAACCCCCCCCCCCCCCCACCATCATCCCCCCTTACAACAACTCTGCTGCCTTTCACACTCAACCCCCCTTTCCTACCTCTACCTTACTCTAATTAGTAACTTGTTTGCTATTTTGTAACTCTTCTGTGTCGTTAGTCGTTGGGTTTCATGACTTGGCAGTAAGCCTCTGCACTTAATCCTTAAACATCAGCATTTGCTATCCATTGCAGAACCGATGCCTCAACACCATAGAGTATAGTCAACTTGTAGCCCCAACACAATACTGGAGCCTACAGCAGGCATGGCAAAAAGTTTATATCATGAACAGATTAGTAAAGTGCTTTATAATTATCAGAGGATCAAAAGAATCACTTCTATATATTATTATGCTTTACGACTCCCATAGTAATTTAATATGAAGTATTTACAGTACGTTACTTTACATTAGAACAGAGGTAATAATCAATGCAAGCGTACAACAAGCTGAACGCAGGTCTGCTTCGTAAAGGGTGACAGAAAGGAATGCTGGGGCCGGATACTCAAAACTATTTAGGACATCCTATATCGTTCTATCTCACTTAGGATGCCCTAACGGTTCCGGTACGCTTAAGACGCTATACTCAAAACAATTAAGACGGCATACTCAGAAGCTGTGGGCAGCCATTTTGTGAAAAGTTAAGACGTCCTGACTTAGGGCAGGTCGGGGCTACTCTAACTCGACTTAGGACACCCAATAGCGGAAAACAGTCGATAGTGGGAGCCGTTATTTAGGGTGTACCTCCAAACATTGGCCGAGGGCGTGGATTATATGGCCGGCCTCAAAGCGACTTTAGCCTATTTTAATCGTTATTTAAAGAGTCTATGGAAATAACTGGTGTAATTAATAGTTACAGCGTGACATTTTGTAATGAAACTAGTGGTCTTATACCGTTTTGGTCACTCTATAAGGCTTAAGAGAATGTATCTAAACAGCCAAATAAGACACTCCCCAAGCCTATGATTCTGTGATTGTACTTGATTAACCCATTCGATAATGGAATTACTAATGTAATATGTACAGAATAAACTGGATTTGGGGGTTCAAGACATTTATGAAGTAGCATAGGCTAGTGGTAACTCCACACACTGGGGTTTTGGGTGGTGGAGACCAATACGATAATATTGAGTTTAGCCTAGATCAAAATAGGCCTAGGCTATACAGTCTATATTTCTAGTTTACAATTTTTACTTAGCTTTTACCATTCTAATCATGTTTTAGTTGTTTCATTATGGAATTGCATGCATTTACATCCATTTTCCCAGAATATTAAAATGTAACCCTATTAGTGGGGAGGATTAGCCTATGATCGGGAATTTCGAGAAGTATGGTATTAAAAACATACATATATATAATATGATGTCTAGGCATACAGAGACTTTTAATTTATTTTACTTAGTTTGAATTATGAAGTGATTATTTTGGCCTGGTTCAAGTTATAAGGTACCAGTATCCTTATTAGGTTAGGTTAAGCTAACTAAGGTTAGGTTAGCTTAACTAACCCTTTTTACCTAATCAAGTTATACTGAATTATAGAAGCCTCATTATATATTTAGGCTATGCCTTTAACCCCGATACCCCACTTAGTGACCCCCTAAAATAGACTAGGCTTATTCTTGGGTAAAATAAAACTGGCAAGGATGTAGTATGCGGGTGTCCCGCCCACCTTGTTTACACTACAGGAACAATCGCGATCATGTTCCCCTCTATTTTGACTGCTGTGGGATAAAATAATTGCTTGAGCCCCTCACATTCACAAAACTTATTTACCATGTGTTAGTATACTGTATATTCTTAAATTGATTTATAACTTAATCCACATTTGAATAATTCTGGTTTACAGGCGGCTTTGCCTTTTGTCTTCCGACACTTAGGAAATACACACACATACAAACATGCACTCATATATATACATATATATATATATGCATATATATATATACATATATATATATATATATATATATATATATAATATACATAGTATACATTATAAATAATATGCCTAAATATGTTTGCCAAATGATCAGTTGCATACCTATCATCTCTGGCTATTACAATCTGTATGACTGATCACTTATTTGAAAGGCCGAACCAAAACATTACTTAGGAAAAAGAAAGTATCAAATTTTATAAAGAATTTATTTTCATAAATAAACCTATATAATGATATATAAATAATTTATGTATGGAAGTAATGGATTGCAAGAAGAGTTGGGGTGTCGTTGTGATGAGATGAATCAAATTGATCCATATAATTCGATTCATTGTACTCTTAGTCGTAGCGGCGCTGGGGAGGGCGGTAGCTCTCGAAGGATCTAGAGTCAGATCCAGACTCGTAGGATCCGGACTCGAAGGAAGCTGAACCCTCGTACTTGACATCAGCAATGTAACCATCGTCACCGTCGACGTAGTAGGAGACCTTCTGTACGCGACCGTCGGGAAGCTGCACGTAGTACGAGCCCTGGGTGTTGTCGCCATCACGGGCCTCCTGTTGGCCGTAGTGGTTCTCAGAGGAGTCGTCATTCACGGCCCAGTTGAAGTCGTACTTGGCCTCGCTGGATTCATAGGACTCGAAGGACTGTCGGTAACAATGAAATATGTTATATCATTGAGAATAATGGGGATTGTTTTGATTATCCATTATGTTATCGAAACATTTGTTTTGCATTTCAATGACAAAAATATAAAACATATGCACGCAAAATAAACTTACGTTAGAGTCAGAGTCTGATCCGTAGCCACGGTCGGCAGCGACCAGGGCAGCCAGGCCCAGCACGATAACGATCTGAATAAATAGAAGAAATATATTTTTAAGCTGTGTACAGAAAATCGTAGGATTTATCAATTGTCATTGAAAACATATTCGTAATACATATAGTTTTATAAAAGCCTCTGTTTTTAAAATGTTGTTCCTTTGATGTTGATTACAAATTAAGGATATATAATACATTGTGAATTATTGCCTGATATGGTTATTGTATTTTTGTATTTTACATATATTCTTTGCTGTATGTTCTACTTTTAATCTCCACTTGTTGTGTTTAAAGATTACGGGATACGATACAGACTGACCGACTGAATTCTTTGTTGAGATCTATTTTGCATAGTATCATGTTTCTGAATTATCACATCCAGTATCTCAAACAGTTGCTCTGACATTAGTGATGTAAATTGGATTCTCCTCAGGAGGGAAATTCAATGCTATAGATTTCATAATTATTTACATATCTATATAATATTACACTCAGTTTATATGTATATAGAAGGAAATATTCTAGTGAATTTAAGTTGCCAGCTTTACTTTAATGTCATATTCATAAACAAGGCTGGGGAATAGTCTCCACTTCCCCTGTAATACCACATGCAAGATAAGAGCGAGTTCTGTGATAGTGATTCAGAGTGCTCCTTATTAATTAGTTAAGATAGGACTTCAGAGGCCATCAATCCTTTTAGATTATTAAGCCAGCACTCTTTAAATCAAGAATAGCGGCAGGAGTGGAGCCCCTTTTCGAGAACTATAGCTCCTTAGTCAATGAAACACTCATTCCAAATATACCTTGGCGTTCATTGTGTAGTGTAGCTAGGTCGGGACTTAACTGACTAGGCTTCAGATTGTGGCTGTATATATACCCCAAGTTGCCCTAGTCTGACAACCTTGCTTCTCATCCCCCTCCCAGTCTCCCCTCCCAGTCTCCCCTCCCCTCCCCTCCCCCATTTTTTTGTATTTTGTTTACTACATCTCTCTGCCTCTTGCACTACGTCCCCCCATCCTCCCTCTCCTCCACCTTTGCTACAACCACAGTATGCCTCCCTTCCCTTACTACCTTGCGCTGTCTCCCTATATTTAGCCTAGCCCCCTTTTCCTTCTTATATTCCCTTTACTAGATCTCTCTGGCTCTCACACTAAGCCGCCCCCCAACCCCATCCCCCCTTACTCTACAATGTTACTGCCTCACACACTCAACCCCCCTCTCCCTCTCTTACTTCTCCCTCTTTAGTGCTTCGTTCAATGCCCCCCACGCCCAACTTCTCCAACATATGTTTTTCCCTCGCCTCGTATACCGCCTTGCCTCTCTCATTGTTTCCCCAGAGTCCTTCACCCACTGCCCTCCTCTCCCATGCTCTAATTAGTAATATAACTCGTTTGTTAGTTAGTAACTCTAATGTGTCGTTAGTCGTTGGGATTCATGACCACTGCACTTACTCCTTCAACATCAGCATTAGTTATCCATTGCAGAACCGATGCCTCAACACCACAGAGTATAGTCAATTTGTAGCCCCAACACAAAACTCGAGCCTACAGCAGGCATGGCAACAAGTTTATATCATGGACAGATTAGTAAAGTGCTTTATAATTATCAGAGGATCAAAAGAATCCCTTCTATACATTATGCTTTACGACTCCCATAATAATTTAATATGAAGTATTTACGTTACTTTACATTAGAACAAAGGTAATAATCAATGCAAATGTACAAAAAGTTAAACTCAGGTCTGCTTCGTAAAGGGTGGCAGAAAGGAGTGCTGAGGCCGGATACTCAAAACTATTTAGGATATCCTATCTCATCCTATCTCACTTAGGACGCCCTAACTGCTCCAGTACGCTTAGGACGCGATACTCAAAACAGTTAAGACGGCATACTCAGAAGCTATGGGCAGCAGTTTTGTGAAAAGTTAGGTTGTCCTGACTAAAGGTCGTTGCACACTGACACGACAGCCCCTTCAAGACTGGCACGAACACCCACAACACAAACAAATCCTGTGTCTTTCCGAATTTATTAGAGATCGTGGCGAAAATGGCTGGTATCGTTAGTCTTATCTCTACCGTATCTCTTCCGCAGGACTTGATAAGACTCTTGCGATGCTGATATGGTGGAGAAACGAATGCTACGAAGAAGATAGGAAAAGTCGTGCGAAGGGTACACGACTAGTCCACGGAAAAGATACGACCCAAAAGACTGCGATACAACTCGGAAGAATCGTATCGATACCGTGAGGCGTGCAACTCACCCTTTGCCAATTTTCCGCACGGAAGAGATACGGTCCGCACGGCAGCCTTACGCACCAGACGACGTTGATGCGGGCCATATGTCTTTGATACGGACCATACGTCTTTGATACGGACCCCAAGATTGTGATACGGTGAGATCGCAATGGAGACGAGACTCCGACGATTTTTTACAGTTGTCAGGGGATTCCCGCAAACTTTTGAGCAGCTCAAAATCTCGTATCGACCCCCGATAAGTCGCTTGGACCGTGAGAGTCACCCATGGCTAATTTCCGATATCCACGATTATGTTGCCGATTCACCGTATCAGGCGGAAACTTCGAGTCGGGAACTCGCCAGGAGGGGCTTTCGTGTAAGTGTGCAATGATCTTTAGGGCAGATCGGGGGCTATTTTAACTCGACTTAGGACACCCAACAGCGGCAGAAAAGTTGATAGTAAGAGTCGTTATTTAGGGTGTACCTCCAAAGATTGGCCGAGGGCGTGGATTAAATATGACCGGCCTCAAAGCGACTCTAGCCTATTTTAACCCTTCCAGCCCAGCTGTCCTTTTAAAAGGCAACCGCGGCAGATGGGCCGGTACCCGGGTGTCTTATTAAAATCCGTAAGCTTGAAAGCCTATTAAGCTTGGTCTGAACGCCGTGCGTCCGACGCATGTAAACAAAGCCGATCGTTGCGTCACCGCACCTCCGAAAACAATAAGGAGACGTCGGATCAATGTTATTGTTGTGACGGAAGACGAAATTAGTGTCTGAAAACCTCCGATATTGTCAACATCGCGTAAAAATTCGCTCCACTGAAATCGTCATCACAACTGAACCAATTGACTTACAGAGCTCTACTCAACGCCAGTCTACAGATTGAAAAACGCGCTACGTTTATAGATGTGTGGGAAATTTCTAGCAGTTAAAATAAAAAAAAATACGGTAGCCTACGCCTAGACGTTTTTCGGCCATATCGCCCGGATACGACCTCCGTCCTATGGAGGACCAGCCCGGGCCACGAGGGTTAATCGTCATTTAAGAAGGCTATGGAAATAACTGGTGTAATTAATAGTTACAGCGTGACATTTTGTAATGGAACTAATGGTCTTATACCGTTGTGGTCACTTTATAAGGCTTAATAGAATGTATCTAAACATAGCCAAATAGGATACTCTTCAAGCCTATGATTCTGTGATTTTACTTGATTAACCCTTTCAATAATATAATTACTATTGTAATATGTACAGAATAAATTGGATTTTGGGGATCAAGACCTTTATGAAGTAGCATAGGCTAGTGGTAACTTCACACACTGGAGTTTTGGGTGGTGGAAACCAATATGACAATATTGAGTTTAGCCTAGATCAAATTATACCTAGGGTATATATATTTCTATTTTACAACATTTACTTAGCTTTTACAATTCTAATCATGTGTTAGTAACTCTGTTTCATTATGCAATTGCATGCATCTTCATCCGTTTTCCACGAATATTAAAATACAACCCTACTAGTTGGGAGGACTAGCCTATGATCAGGAACTTAGGGAATTATGGTATTAAAAACTTACATCTAAAAAATATGATGTCTAGTCCTAGAAAGACTTTTGGTTGATTTTACTTAGTTTGCATTATGGATTGATTATTTATGCCTAGATCAAGTTATAAGGTACCGGTATCCTTATTAGGTTAGGTTAACCTAACTAAGGTTAGCTTGGCTTAACTAACCCTTGTTACCTAATCAAGTTATACTTAATTACAGAAGCCTCATTAATTATTTAGGCTATGCCATTAACCCCACCACCTCACTAGTGACCCCCTAAAATAGACTAGGCCTATTCTTGGGTAAAATCAAACCGGCAAGGATATAGTATGCGGGTGTACCGCCCACCTTATTTACACTACACAGACGGTCCCGATCATGTTCCCGTCTATTTTGACTGTCGTTGGATACAATAATTGGTTGAGCCCCTCATATTTACAAAACTTAGTTACCATGTGTTAGTATATATTCTGAAATTGATATATAACTTGATCCACATTTGAATGACTCTGCTTTACAGGCAGCTTTGCCTTTTGTCTTCCAACACTTAGGAAATACACACACACACAAACACACACACACACACATATATATATATATATATATATATATACATACTGTATATACTGTATATATATATATATATATATATATATATATATATATACATTATAAGTAATATACCTAAATATATTTGCCAAATTATCAGTTGCATACTTATTATCTCTCTGGCTATAAGGATCTGTATGACTGACCACTTATTTGAAAGGCCGAAGAAGAAGATTATTTAGGAAAAATAAAGTGTCAAGTTTTATAAAGAATTTATTTTCATAAATAAACCTATATAATGATATATAAATAATTTATGTATGGAAGTAATGGATTGCAAGAAGAGTTGGGGTGTCGTTGTGATGAGATGAATCAAATTGATCCATATAATTCGATTCATTGTACTCTTAGTCGTAGCGGCGCTGGGAAGGGCGGTAGCTCTCGAAGGATCTAGAGTCAGATCCAGACTCGTAGGATCCGGACTCGAAGGAAGCTGAACCCTCGTACTTGACATCAGCAATGTAACCATCGTCACCGTCGACGTAGTAGGAGACCTTCTGTACGCGACCGTCGGGAAGCTGCACGTAGTACGACCCCTGGGTGTTGTCGCCATCACGGGCCTCCTGTTGGCCGTAGTGGTTCTCAGAGGAGTCGTCATTCACGGCCCAGTTGAAGTCGTACTTGGCCTCGCTGGATTCATAGGACTCGAAGGACTGTCGGTAACAATGAAATATGTTATATCATTGAGAATAATGGGGATTGTTTTGATTATCCATTGTGTTATCAAAACATTTGTTTTGCATTTCAATGACAAAAATGTAAAACATATGCACGCAAAATAAACTTACGTTAGAGTCAGAGTCTGATCCGTAGCCACGGTCGGCAGCGACCAGGGCAGCCAGGCCCAGCAGGATAACGATCTGAATAAATAGAAGAAATATATTTTTAAGCTGTGTACAGAAAATCGTAGGATTTATCAATTGTCATTGAAAACATATTCGTAATACATATAGTTTTATAAAAGCCTCTGTTTTTAAAATGTTGTTCCTTTGATGTTGATTACAAATTAAGGATATATAATACATGGTGAATTATTGCCTGATATGGTTATTGTATTTTTGTATTTTACATATATTCTTTGCTGTATGTTCTACTTTTAATCCCCACTTGTTGTGTTTAAAGATTACGGGATACGATACAGACTGACCGACTGAATTCTTTGTTGAGATCTATTTTGCTTATTATCATGTTTCTGAATTATCACATCCAGTATCTCAAACAGTTGCTCTGACATTAGTGATGTAAATTGGATTCTCCTCAGGAGGGAAATTCAATGCTATAGATTTCATAATTATTTACATATCTATATAATATTACACTCGGTTTATATGTATATAGAAGGAAATATTCTAGTGAATTTAAGTTGCCAGCTTTACTTTAATTTCATATTCTTAAACAAGGTTGGGGAATAGTCTCCACTCCCCCTGTAATACCACATGCAAGATAAGAGCGAGTTCTGTGATAGTGATTCAGATTGCTCCTTATTAATTAGTTAAGATAGGACTTCAGAGGCCATCAATCCTTTTAGATTATTAAGCCAGCACTCTTTAAATCAAGAATAGCGGCAGGAGTGGAGCCCCTTTTCGAGAACTATAGCTCCTTAGTCAATGAAACACTCATTCCAAATATACCTTGGCGTTCATTGTGAAGTGTAGCTAGGTCGGGACTTAACTGACTAGGCTTCAGATTGTGGCTGTATATATACCCCAAGTTGCCCTAGTCTGACAACCTTGCTTTTCATCCCCCTACCATCTTCCCCCCTCCCCCCTCCTACCCCCCCTACGTTTTTGCTACATCTCTCTGCCTCTTGCAATACGTCCCCCCATCCCCCCTCTCCTCCGCCTTTACTACAACCACAGTATGCCTCCCCTCCCTTACTACCTTTCTCTGTCTCCCTTGTTACGCCTATCCCCCTCCTCCTTCTCATCCTCCCTTGCTACATCTCTCTGGCTCTCACACTAACCCCCCACCCCCTCAACCATCATCCCCCCTTACAACAACTCTGCTGCCTTTCACACTCAACCCCCCTTTCCTACCTCTACCTTACTCTAATTAGTAACTTGTTTGCTATTTTGTAACTCTTCTGTGTCGTTAGTCGTTGGGTTTCATGACTTGGCAGTAAGCCTCTGCACTTAATCCTTAAACATCAGCATTTGCTATCCATTGCAGAACCGATTCCTCAACACCATAGAGTATAGTCAACTTGTAGCCCCAACACAATACTGGAGCCTACAGCAGGCATGGCAAAAAGTTTATATCATGAACAGATTAGTAAAGTGCTTTATAATTATCAGAGGATCAAAAGAATCACTTCTATATATTATTATGCTTTACTAGTAATTTAATATGAAGTATTTACAGTACGTTACTTTACATTAGAACAGAGGTAATAATCAATGCAAGCGTACAACAAGCTGAACGCAGGTCTGCTTCGTAAAGGGTGACAGAAAGGAATGCTGGGGCCGGATACTCAAAACTATTTAGGACATCCTATATCGTTCTATCTCACTTAGGATGCCCTAACGGTTCCGGTACGCTTAAGACGCTATACTCAAAACAATTAAGACGGCATACTCAGAAGCTGTGGGCAGCCATTTTGTGAAAAGTTAAGACGTCCTGACTTAGGGCAGGTCGGGGGCTACTCTAACTCGACTTAGGACACCCAATAGCGGAAAACAGTCGATAGTGGGAGCCGTTATTTAGGGTGTACCTCCAAACATTGGCCGAGGGCGTGGATTATATGGCCGGCCTCAAAGCGACTTTAGCCTATTTTAATCGTTATTTAAAGAGTCTATGGAAATAACTGGTGTAATTAATAGTTACAGCGTGACATTTTGTAATGAAACTAGTGGTCTTATACCGTTTTGGTCACTCTATAAGGCTTAAGAGAATGTATCTAAACAGCCAAATAAGACACTCCCCAAGCCTATGATTCTGTGATTTTACTTGATTAACCCATTCGATAATGGAATTACTAATGTAATATGTACAGAATAAACTGGATTTGGGGGTTCAAGACATTTATGAAGTAGCATAGGCTAGTGGTAACTCCACACACTGGGGTTTTGGGTGGTGGAGACCAATACGATAATATTGAGTTTAGCCTAGATCAAAATAGGCCTAGGCTATACAGTCTATATTTCTAGTTTACAATTTGTACTTAGCTTTTGCCATTCTAATCATGTTTTAGTTGTTTCATTATGGAATTGCATGCATTTACATCCATTTTCCCAGAATATTAAAATGTAACCCTATTAGTGGGGAGGATTTGCCTCTGATCGGGAATTTCGAGAAGTATGGTATTAAAAACATACATATATATAATATGATGTCTAGGCATACAGAGACTTTTAATTTATTTTACTTAGTTTGAATTATGAAGTGATTATTTTGGCCTGGTTCAAGTTATAAGGTACCAGTATCCTTATTAGGTTAGGTTAAGCTAACTAAGGTTAGGTTAGCTTAACTAACCCTTTTTACCTAATCAAGTTATACTGAATTATAGAAGCCTCATTATATATTTAGGCTATGCCTTTAACCCCGATACCCCACTTAGTGACCCCCTAAAATAGACTAGGCTTATTCTTGGGTAAAATAAAACTGGCAAGGATGTAGTATGCGGGTGTCCCGCCCACCTTGTTTACACTACAGGAACAATCGCGATCATGTTCCCCTCTATTTTGACTGCTGTGGGATAAAATAATTGCTTGAGCCCCTCACATTCACAAAACTTATTTACCATGTGTTAGTATACTGTATATTCTTAAATTGATTTATAACTTAATCCACATTTGAATAATTCTGGTTTACAGGCGGCTTTGCCTTTTGTCTTCCGACACTTAGGAAATACACACACATACAAACATGCACTCATATATATACATATATATATATGCATATATATATACATATATATATATATATATATATATATATATAATATACATAGTATACATTATAAATAATATGCCTAAATATGTTTGCCAAATGATCAGTTGCATACCTATCATCTCTGGCTATTACAATCTGTATGACTGATCACTTATTTGAAAGGCCGAACCAAAACATTACTTAGGAAAAAGAAAGTATCAAATTTTATAAAGAATTTATTTTCATAAATAAACCTATATAATGATATATAAATAATTTATGTATGGAAGTAATGGATTGCAAGAAGAGTTGGGGTGTCGTTGTGATGAGATGAATCAAATTGATCCATATAATTCGATTCATTGTACTCTTAGTCGTAGCGGCGCTGGGGAGGGCGGTAGCTCTCGAAGGATCTAGAGTCAGATCCAGACTCGTAGGATCCGGACTCGAAGGAAGCTGAACCCTCGTACTTGACATCAGCAATGTAACCATCGTCACCGTCGACGTAGTAGGAGACCTTCTGTACGCGACCGTCGGGAAGCTGCACGTAGTACGAGCCCTGGGTGTTGTCGCCATCACGGGCCTCCTGTTGGCCGTAGTGGTTCTCAGAGGAGTCGTCATTCACGGCCCAGTTGAAGTCGTACTTGGCCTCGCTGGATTCATAGGACTCGAAGGACTGTCGGTAACAATGAAATATGTTATATCATTGAGAATAATGGGGATTGTTTTGATTATCCATTATGTTATCGAAACATTTGTTTTGCATTTCAATGACAAAAATGTAAAACATATGCACGCAAAATAAACTTACGTTAGAGTCAGAGTCTGATCCGTAGCCACGGTCGGCAGCGACCAGGGCAGCCAGGCCCAGCACGATAACGATCTGAATAAATAGAAGAAATATATTTTTAAGCTGTGTACAGAAAATCGTAGGATTTATCAATTGTCATTGAAAACATATTCGTAATACATATAGTTTTATAAAAGCCTCTGTTTTTAAAATGTTGTTCCTTTGATGTTGATTACAAATTAAGGATATATAATACATTGTGAATTATTGCCTGATATGGTTATTGTATTTCTGTATTTTACATATATTCTTTGCTGTATGTTCTACTTTTAATCCCCACTTGTTGTGTTTAAAGATTACGGGATACGATACAGACTGACCGACTGAATTCTTTGTTGAGATCTATTTTGCTTAGTATCATGTTTCTGAATTATCACATCCAGTATCTCAAACAGTTGCTCTGACATTAGTGATGTAAATTGGATTCTCCTCAGGACGGAAATTCAATGCTATAGATTTCATAATTATTTACATATCTATATAATATTACACTCGGTTTATATGTATATAGAAGGAAATATTCTAGTGAATTTAAGTTGCCAGCTTTACTTTAATTTCATATTCTTAAACAAGGTTGGGGAATAGTCTCCACTCCCCCTGTAATACCACATGCAAGATAAGAGCGAGTTCTGTGATAGTGATTCAGATTGCTCCTTATTAATTAGTTAAGATAGGACTTCAGAGGCCATCAATCCTTTTAGATTATTAAGCCAGCACTCTTTAAATCAAGAATAGCGGCAGGAGTGGAGCCCCTTTTCGAGAACTATAGCTCCTTAGTCAATGAAACACTCATTCCAAATATACCTTGGCGTTCATTGTGAAGTGTAGCTAGGTCGGGACTTAACTGACTAGGCTTCAGATTGTGGCTGTATATATACCCCAAGTTGCCCTAGTCTGACAACCTTGCTTTTCATCCCCCTACCATCTTCCCCCCTCCCCCCTCCTACCCCCCCTACATTTTTGCTACATCTCTCTGCCTCTTGCAATACGTCCCCCCATCCCCCCTCTCCTCCGCCTTTACTACAACCACAGTATGCCTCCCCTCCCTTACTACCTTTCTCTGTCTCCCTTGTTACGCCTATCCCCCTCCTCCTTCTCATCCTCCCTTGCTACATCTCTCTGGCTCTCACACTAACCCCCCACCCCTTCAACCATCATCTCCCCTTACAACAACTCTGCTGCCTTTCACACTCAACCCCCCTTTCCTACCTCTACCTTACTCTAATTAGTAACTTGTTTGCTATTTTGTAACTCTTCTGTGTCGTTAGTCGTTGGGTTTCATGACCTGGCAGTAAGCCTCTGCACTTAATCCTTAAACATCAGCATTTGCTATCCATTGCAGAACCGATGCCTCAACACCATAGAGTATAGTCAACTTGTAGCCCCAACACAATACTGGAGCCTACAGCAGGCATGGCAAAAAGTTTATATCATGAACAGATTAGTAAAGTGCTTTATAATTATCAGAGGATCAAAAGAATCACTTCTATATATTATTATGCTTTACGACTCCCATAGTAATTTAATATGAAGTATTTACAGTACGTTACTTTACATTAGAACAAAGGTAATAATCAATGCAAGCGTACAACAAGCTGAACGCAGGTCTGCTTCGTAAAGGGTGACAGAAAGGAATGCTGGGGCCGGATACTCAAAACTATTTAGGACATCCTATATCGTTCTATCTCACTTAGGATGCCCTAACGGTTCCGGTACGCTTAAGACGCTATATTCAAAACAATTAAGACGGCATACTCAGAAGCTGTGGGCAGCCATTTTGTGAAAAGTTAAGACTTTCTGACTTAGGGCAGGTCGGGGGCTACTCTAACTCGACTTAGGACACCCAATAGCGGAAAACAGTCGATAGTGGGAGCCGTTATTTAGGGTGTACCTCCAAACATTGGCCGAGGGCGTGGATTATATGGCCGGCCTCAAAGCGACTTTAGCCTATTTTAATCGTTATTTAATGAGTCTATGGAAATAACTGGTGTAATTAATAGTTACAGCGTGACATTTTGTAATGAAACTAGTGGTCTTATACCGTTTTGGTCACTCTATAAGGCTTAAGAGAATGTATCTAAACAGCCAAATAAGACACTCCCCAAGCCTATGATTCTGTGATTTTACTTGATTAACCCATTCGATAATGGAATTACTAATGTAATATGTACAGAATAAACTGGATTTGGGGGTTCAAGATATTTATGAAGTAGCATAGGCTAGTGGTAACTCCACACACTGGGGTTTTGGGTGGTGGAGACCAATACGATAATATTGAGTTTAGCCTAGATCAAAATAGGCCTAGGCTATACAGTCTATATTTCTAGTTTACAATTTTTACTTAGCTTTTACCATTCTAATCATGTTTTAGTTGTTTCATTATGGAATTGCATGCATTTACATCCATTTTCCCAGAATATTAAAATGTAACCCTATTAGTGGGGAGGATTAGCCTATGATCGGGAATTTCGAGAAGTATGGTATTAAAAACATACATATATATAATATGATGTCTAGGCATACAGAGACTTTTAATTTATTTTACTTAGTTTGAATTATGAAGTGATTATTTTGGCCTGGTTCAAGTTATAAGGTACCAGTATCCTTATTAGGTTAGGTTAAGCTAACTAAGGTTAGGTTAGCTTAACTAACCCATTTTACCTAATCAAGTTATACTGAATTATAGAAGCCTCATTATATATTTAGGCTATGCCTTTAACCCCGATACCCCACTTAGTGACCCCCTAAAATAGACTAGGCTTATTCTTGGGTAAAATAAAACTGGCAAGGATGTAGTATGCGGGTGCCTTGTTTACACTACGGGAACATTCGCGATCATGTTCCCCTCTATTTTGACTGCTGTGGGATAAAATAATTGGTTGAGCCCCTCACATTCACAAAACTTATTTACCATGTGTTAGTATACTGTATATTCTTAAATTGATTTATAACTTAATCCACATTTGAATAATTCTGGTTTACAGGCGGCTTTGCCTTTTGTCTTCCGACACTTAGGAAATACACACACACATACAAACATACTCATATATATATACATATATATATATATATATATATATACATATATACAGTATATACTCTATATATTATATAATATACATAGTATACATTATAAATAATATGCCTAAATATGTTTGCCAAATGATCAGTTGCATACCTATTATCTCTGGCTATTACAATCTGTATGACTGATCACTTATTTGAAAGGCCGAACCAAAACATTACTTAGGAAAAAGAAAGTATTACATTTTATAAAGAATTTATTTCCATAAATAAACCTATATAATGATATATAAATAATTTATGTATGAAAGTAATGGATTGCAAGAAGAGGCGGGGTGTCGTTGTGATGAGATGAATCAAATTGATCCATATAATTCGATTCATTGTACTCTTAGTCGTAGCGGCGCTGGGGAGGGCGGTAGCTCTCGAAGGATCTAGAGTCAGATCCAGACTCGTAGGATCCGGACTCGAAGGAAGCTGAACCCTCGTACTTGACATCGGCAATGTAACCATCGTCACCGTCGACGTAGTAGGAGACCTTCTGTACGCGACCGTCGGGAAGCTGCACGTAGTACGACCCCTGGGTGTTGTCGCCATCACGGGCCTCCTGTTGGCCGTAGTGGTTGTCAGAGGAGTCGTCATTCACAGCCCAGTTGAAGTCGTACTTGGCCTCGCTGGATTCATAGGACTCGAAGGACTGTCGGTGACAATGAAATATGTTATATAGTTGAGAATAATGGGGATTGTTTTGATTATCCATTATGGAAGTTGTTATCAAATCAATTGTTTTGAATTTCACAGATTTTTTTTAAAAACACATGAACGCAAAATAAACTTACGTTAGAGTCAGAGTCTGATCCGTAGCCACCGTCGGCAGCGACCAGGGCAGCCAGGCCCAGCAGGATAACTAGCTGAATAAATAGAACCAAAAATATTTTTAAGCTGTGTACACAAAATCTGAGGATTTATCAATTGTAATTTAAAAACATATTCGTAATACATATGTTGTTTGTTTTATATATGCCTCTGTTTTGAAAATGTTGTTCCATTGATGTTAATGATTACAAATTGGGGATAATATATGTTGAATTATTGCCTGATATGGTTATTGTTTTTCTGTATTTTACTTATAGATTTGCTTTATTTTCTACTTTTAATCTCCACTTGTTGTTTTTAAACAATAAGGGATACGATACAGATTGACCTACTGAATTCTTTGTTGAGACATATTTTGTTTAGCATCAGGTTTCTGAATTATCCCATTGTGTATCTCAGACAGTTGCTCTGACATTATCGATGTATATTGGATTCTCCTCAATCCTCATGAGGGAAATGCAATGCTATTGTTTTCATATTTACCTATCTTTATATATTGCACACAGTTGATATTTATATGAAAGGAAATATCCTAGTGAATACAAGTTGCCAGCTTTACTTTAATGTCATATTCATAAACAAGGCTGGGGAATAGTCTCCACTTCCCCTGTAATACCACATGCAAGATAAGAGCGAGTTCTGTGATAGTGATTCAGAGTGCTCCTTATTAGTTAGTTAAAATAGGACTTCAGAGGCCGTCAACCCTTCTGGATTATCAAGCCAGCACACTGTAAGTTGAGAATAGCGGCAGGAGTGCAGCCACTTTTCGAGAACTCCAGTCCCTTGCTCCTTAGTCAATGAGACACTCATTCCAAACATACCTTGGCGTTCATTGTGTAGTGTAGCTAGGTCGGGACTTAACTGACTAGGCTTCAGATTGTGGCTGTATATATACCCCAAGTTGCCCTAGTCTGACAACCTTGCTTCTCATCCCCCTCCCAGTCTCCCCTCCCCTCCCCTCCCCCATTTTTTTGTATTTTGTTTACTACATCTCTCTGCCTCTTGTACTACGTCCCCCCATCCTCCCTCTCCTCCACCTTTGCTACAACCACAGTATGCCTCCCTTCCCTTACTACCTTGCGCTGTCTCCCTATATTTAGCCTAGCCCCCTTTTCCTTCTTATATTCCCTTTACTAGATATCTCTGGCTCTCACACTAAGCCGCCCCCCAACCCCATCCCCCCTTACTCTACAATTTTACTGCCTCACACACTCAACCCCCCTCTCCCTCTCTTACTTCTCCCTCTTTATTGCTTCGTTCAATGCCCCCCACGCCCAACCTCTCCAACATATGTTTTTCCCTCGCCTCGTATACCGGCTTGCCTCTCTCATTGTTTCCCCAGAGTCCTTCACCCAATGCCCTCCTCTCCCATGCTCTAATTAGTAATATAACTCGTTTGTTAGTTAGTAACTCTAATGTGTCGTTAGTCGTTGGGATTCATGACCACTGCACTTACTCCTTCAACATCAGCATTAGTTATCCATTGCAGAACCGATGCCTCAACACCACAGAGTATAGTCAATTTGTAGCCCCAACACAAAACTCGAGCCTACAGCAGGCATGGCAACAAGTTTATATCATGGACAGATTAGTAAAGTGCTTTATAATTATCAGAGGATCAAAAGAATCCCTTCTATACATTATGCTTTACGACTCCCATAATAATTTAATATGAAGTATTTACGTTACTTTACATTAGAACAAAGGTAATAATCAATGCAAATGTACAAAAAGTTAAACTCAGGTCTGCTTCGTAAAGGGTGGCAGAAAGGAGTGCTGAGGTCGGATACTCAAAACTATTTAGGATATCCTATCTCATCCTATCTCACTTAGGACGCCCTAACTGCTCCAGTACGCTTAGGACGCGATACTCAAAACAGTTAAGACGGCATACTCAGAAGCTATGGGCAGCAGTTTTGTGAAAAGTTAGGTTGTCCTGACTAAAGGTCGTTGCACACTGACACGACAGCCCCTTCAAGACTGGCACGAACACCCACAACACAAACAAATCCTGTGTCTTTCCGAATTTATTAGAGATCGTGGCGAAAATGGCTGGTATCGTTAGTCTTATCTCTACAGTATCTCTTCCGCAGGACTTGATAAGACTCTTGCGATGCTGATATGGTGGAGAAACGAATGCTACGAAGAAGATAGGAAAAGTCGTGCGAAGGGTACACGACTAGTCCACGGAAAAGATACGACCCAAAAGACTGCGATACAACTCGGAAGAATCGTATCGACACCGTGAGGCGTGCAACTCACCCTTTGCCAATTTTCCGCACGGAAGAGATACGGTCCGCACGGCAGCCTTACGCACCAGACGACGTTGATGCGGGCCATATGTCTTTGATACGGACCATACGTCTTTGATACGGACTCCAAGATTGTGATACGGTGAGATCGCAATGGAGACGAGACTCCGACGATTTTTTACAGTTGTCAGGGGATTCCCGCAAACTTTTGAGCTGCTCAAAATCTCGTATCGACCCCCGATAAGTCGCTTGGACCATGAGAGTCACCCATGGCTAATTTCCGATATCCACGATTATGTTGCCGATTCACCGTATCAGGCGGAAACTTCGAGTCGGGAACTCGCCAGGAGGGGCTTTCGTGTCAGTGTGCAATGATCTTTAGGGCAGATCGGGGGCTATTTTAACTCGACTTAGGACACCTAACAGCGGCAGAAAAGTTGATAGTAAGAGTCGTTATTTAGGGTGTACCTCCAAAGATTGGCCGAGGGCGTGGATTAAATATGACCGGCCTCAAAGCGACTCTAGCCTATTTTAACCCTTCCAGCCCAGCTGTCCTTTTAAAAGGCAACCGCGGCAGATGGGCCGGTACCCGGGTGTCTTATTAAAATCCGTAAGCTTGAAAGCCTATTAACACCTTACGAGCGGCCTATGCGGTTTATTTATGTGTACCGCACAGCGGGGTGTTTTTAGCCAAAATAGGGCTGTTTACGTGATCATTTTCATGCCTAAATAAGACCCAGAACGTAAAACAAGTACTTATCCCTGAAAGGGCATAAACAGAGCTTTCGAATGACACCATAACGATCCTTGTATGATGGATAGTTTTCTTGCAATAACCGTGCAACGCGAGTGCAAAAAGCAGGTAATTCGGTACTTTCAGTACATAATTGAGTATGTAGCGAGTGAGAGAGGGAGGAGGGAGCTGAGATTTGTGTCAGTAGGTTCGCCGCGGTGGTCTGGAGCAGTCATACGCTCGCTAGTCTCCTGCCACCACTTGTCTCTCTCTCTCAGCCACATTACGTGCTGAAATTGCCACTCGAGTTATGTCGAGCGCCGCCACATAGTCCAGCTTTATTTAACTCGACTTATGTTGCTCGCCGCTAAATAAGGGTTAAGCTTGGTCTGAACGCCGTGCGTCCGACGCATGTAAACAAAGCCGATCGTTGCGTCACCGCACCTCCGAAAACAATAAGGAGACGTCGGATCAATGTTATTGTTGTGACGGAAGACGAAATTAGTGTCTGAAAACCTCCGATATTGTCAACATCGCGTAAAAATTCGCTCCACTGAAATCGTCATCACAACTGAACCAATTGACTTACAGAGCTCTACTCAACGCCAGTCTACAGATTGAAAAACGCGCTACGTTTATAGATGTGTGGGAAATTTCTAGCAGTTAAAATAAAAAAAATACGGTAGCCTACGCCTAGACGTTTTTCGGCCATATCGCCCGGATACGACCTCCGTCCTATGGAGGACCAGCCCGGGCCACGAGGGTTAATCGTCATTTAAGAAGGCTATGGAAATAACTGGTGTAATTAATAGTTACAGCGTGACATTTTGTAATGGAACTAATGGTCTTATACCGTTGTGGTCACTTTATAAGGCTTAATAGAATGTATCTAAACATAGCCAAATAGGATACTCTTCAAGCCTATGATTCTGTGATTTTACTTGATTAACCCTTTCAATAATATAATTACTATTGTAATATGTACAGAATAAATTGGATTTTGGGGATCAAGACCTTTATGAAGTAGCATAGGCTAGTGGTAACTTCACACACTGGAGTTTTGGGTGGTGGAAACCAATATGACAATATTGAGTTTAGCCTAGATCAAATTATACCTAGGGTATATATATTTCTATTTTACAACATTTACTTAGCTTTTACAATTCTAATCATGTGTTAGTAACTCTGTTTCATTATGCAATTGCATGCATCTTCATCCATTTTCCACGAATATTAAAATACAACCCTACTAGTGGGGAGGACTAGCCTATGATCAGGAACTTAGGGAATTATGGTATTAAAAACTTACATCTAAAAAATATGATGTCTAGTCCTAGAGAGACTTTTGGTTGATTTTACTTAGTTTGCATTATGGATTGATTATTTACGCCTAGATCAAGTTATAAGGTACCGGTATCCTTATTAGGTTAGGTTAACCTAACTAAGGTTAGCTTGGCTTAACTAACCCTTGTTACCTAATCAAGTTATACTTAATTACAGAAGCCTCATTAATTATTTAGGCTATGCCATTAACCCCACCACCTCACTAGTGACCCCCTAAAATAGACTAGGCCTATTCTTGGGTAAAATCAAACCGGCAAGGATATAGTATGCGGGTGTACCGCCCACCTTATTTACACTACACAGACGGTCCCGATCATGTTCCCGTCTATTTTGACTGTCGTTGGATACAATAATTGGTTGAGCCCCTCATATTTACAAAACTTAGTTACCATGTGTTAGTATATATTCTGAAATTGATATATAACTTGATCCACATTTGAATGACTCTGCTTTACAGGCAGCTTTGCCTTTTGTCTTCCAACACTTAGGAAATACACACACAAACAAACACACACACACATATATATATATATATATATATATATATATATATATATATGTAAATATATATATATGTATATATATATATATATATACATACTGTATATACTGTATATATATATATATATATATATATATATATATATATATATATATATACATTATAAGTAATATACCTAAATATGTTTGCCAAATTATCAGTTGCATACTTATTATCTCTCTGGCTATAAGGATCTGTATGACTGACCACTTATTTGAAAGGCCGAAGAAGAAGATTATTTAGGAAAAATAAAGTGTCAAGTTTTATAAAGAATTTATTTTCATAAATAAACCTATATAATGATATATAAATAATTTATGTATGGAAGTAATGGATTGCAAGAAGAGTTGGGGTGTCGTTGTGATGAGATGAATCAAATTGATCCATATAATTCGATTCATTGTACTCTTAGTCGTAGCGGCGCTGGGGAGGGCGGTAGCTCTCGAAGGATCTAGAGTCAGATCCAGACTCGTAGGATCCGGACTCGAAGGAAGCTGAACCCTCGTACTTGACATCAGCAATGTAACCATCGTCACCGTCGACGTAGTAGGAGACCTTCTGTACGCGACCGTCGGGAAGCTGCACGTAGTACGACCCCTGGGTGTTGTCGCCATCACGGGCCTCCTGTTGGCCGTAGTGGTTCTCAGAGGAGTCGTCATTCACGGCCCAGTTGAAGTCGTACTTGGCCTCGCTGGATTCATAGGACTCGAAGGACTGTCGGTAACAATGAAATATGTTATATCATTGAGAATAATGGGGATTGTTTTGATTATCCATTATGTTATCGAAACATTTGTTTTGCATTTCAATGACAAAAATGTAAAACATATGCACGCAAAATAAACTTACGTTAGAGTCAGAGTCTGATCCGTAGCCACGGTCGGCAGCGACCAGGGCAGCCAGGCCCAGCAGGATAACGATCTGAATAAATAGAAGAAATATATTTTTAAGCTGTGTACAGAAAATCGTAGGATTTATCAATTGTCATTGAAAACATATTCGTAATACATATAGTTTTATAAAAGCCTCTGTTTTTAAAATGTTGTTCCTTTGATGTTGATTACAAATTAAGGATATATAATACATGGTGAATTATTGCCTGATATGGTTATTGTATTTTTGTATTTTACATATATTCTTTGCTGTATGTTCTACTTTTAATCCCCACTTGTTGTGTTTAAAGATTACGGGATACGATACAGACTGACCGACTGAATTCTTTGTTGAGATCTATTTTGCTTAGTATCATGTTTCTGAATTATCACATCCAGTATCTTAAACAGTTGCTCTGACATTAGTGATGTAAATTGGATTCTCCTCAGGAGGGAAATTCAATGCTATAGATTTCATAATTATTTACACATCTATATAATATTACACTCGGTTTATATGTATATAGAAGGAAATATTCTAGTGAATTTAAGTTGCCAGCTTTACTTTAATTTCATATTCTTAAACAAGGTTGGGGAATAGTCTCCACTCCCCCTGTAATACCACATGCAAGATAAGAGCGAGTTCTGTGATAGTGATTCAGATTGCTCCTTATTAATTAGTTAAGATAGGACTTCAGAGGCCATCAATCCTTTTAGATTATTAAGCCAGCACTCTTTAAATCAAGAATAGCGGCAGGAGTGGAGCCCCTTTTCGAGAACTATAGCTCCTTAGTCAATGAAACACTCATTCCAAATATACCTTGCCGTTCATTGTGAAGTGTAGCTAGGTCGGGACTTAACTGACTAGGCTTCAGATTGTGGCAGTATATATACCCCAAGTTGCCCTAGTCTGACAACCTTGCTTTTCATCCCCCTACCATCTTCCCCCCTCCCCCCTCCTACCCCCCCTACGTTTTTGCTACATCTCTCTGCCTCTTGCAATACGTCCCCCCATCCCCCCTCTCCTCCGCCTTTACTACAACCACAGTATGCCTCCCCTCCCTTACTACCTTTCTCTGTCTCCCTTGTTACGCCTATCCCCCTCCTCCTTCTCATCCTCCCTTGCTACATCTCTCTGGCTCTCACACTAACCCCCCACCCCCTCAACCATCATCCCCCCTTACAACATCTCTGCTGCCTTTCACACTTAACCCCCCTTTCCTACCTCTACCTTACTCTAATTAGTAACTTGTTTGCTATTTTGTAACTCTTCTGTGTCGTTAGTCGTTGGGTTTCATGACCTGGCAGTAAGCCTCTGCACTTAATCCTTAAACATCAGCATTTGCTATCCATTGCAGAACCGATGCCTCAACACCATAGAGTATAGTCAACTTGTAGCCCCAACACAATACTGGAGCCTACAGCAGGCATGGCAAAAAGTTTATATCATGAACAGATTAGTAAAGTGCTTTATAATTATCAGAGGATCAAAAGAATCACTTCTATATATTATTATGCTTTACGACTCCCATAGTAATTTAATATGAAGTATTTACAGTACGTTACTTTACATTAGAACAGAGGTAATAATCAATGCAAGCGTACAACAAGCTGAACGCAGGTCTGCTTCGTAAAGGGTGACAGAAAGGAATGCTGGGGCCGGATACTCAAAACTATTTAGGACATCCTATATCGTTCTATCTCACTTAGGATGCCCTAACGGGCATCCGGTACGCTTAAGACGCTATACTCAAAACAATTAAGACGGCATACTCAGAAGCTGTGGGCAGCCATTTTGTGAAAAGTTAAGACGTCCTGACTTAGGGCAGGTCGGGGGCTACTCTAACTCGACTTAGGACACCCAATAGCGGAAAACAGTCGATAGTGGGAGCCGTTATTTAGGGTGTACCTCCAAACATTGGCCGAGGGCGTGGATTATATGGCCGGCCTCAAAGCGACTTTAGCCTATTTTAATCGTTATTTAAAGAGTCTATGGAAATAACTGGTGTAATTAATAGTTACAGCGTGACATTTTGTAATGAAACTAGTGGTCTTATACCGTTTTGGTCACTCTATAAGGCTTAAGAGAATGTATCTAAACAGCCAAATAAGACACTCCCCAAGCCTATGATTCTGTGATTTTACTTGATTAACCCATTCGATAATGGAATTACTAATGTAATATGTACAGAATAAACTGGATTTGGGGGTTCAAGACATTTATGAAGTAGCATAGGCTAGTGGTAACTCCACACACTGGGGTTTTGGGTGGTGGAGACCAATACGATAATATTGAGTTTAGCCTAGATCAAAATAGGCCTAGGCTATACAGTCTATATTTCTAGTTTACAATTTTTACTTAGCTTTTACCATTCTAATCATGTTTTAGTTGTTTCATTATGGAATTGCATGCATTTACATCCATTTTCCCAGAATATTAAAATGTAACCCTATTAGTGGGGAGGATTAGCCTATGATCGGGAATTTCGAGAAGTATGGTATTAAAAACATACATATATATAATATGATGTCTAGGCATACAGAGACTTTTAATTTATTTTACTTAGTTTGAATTCTGAAGTGATTATTTTGGCCTGGTTCAAGTTATAAGGTACCAGTATCCTTATTAGGTTAGGTTAAGCTAACTAAGGTTAGGTTAGCTTAACTAACCCTTTTTACCTAATCAAGTTATACTGAATTATAGAAGCCTCATTATATATTTAGGCTATGCCTTTAACCCCGATACCCCACTTAGTGACCCCCTAAAATAGACTAGGCTTATTCTTGGGTAAAATAAAACTGGCAAGGATGTAGTATGCGGGTGCCTTGTTTACACTACGGGAACATTCGCGATCATGTTCCCCTCTATTTTGACTGCTGTGGGATCAAATAATTGGTTGAGCCCCTCACATTCACAAAACTTATTTACCATGTGTTAGTATACTGTATATTCTTAAATTGATTTATAACTTAATCCACATTTGAATAATTCTGGTTTACAGGCGGCTTTGCCTTTTGTCTTCCGACACTTAGGAAATACACACACACATACAAACATACACTCATATATATATACAAATATATATATATATATATATACATATATACATATATACAGTATATACTCTATATATTATATAATATATATAGTATACATTATAAATAATATGCCTAAATATGTTTGCCAAATGATCAGTTGCATACCTATTATCTCTGGCTATTACAATCTGTATGACTGATCACTTATTTGAAAGGCCGAACCAAAACATTACTTAGGAAAAAGAAAGTATTAAATTTTATAAAGAATTTATTTCCATAAATAAACCTATATAATGATATATAAATAATTTATGTATGAAAGTAATGGATTGCAAGAAGAGGCGGGGTGTCGTTGTGATGAGATGAATCAAATTGATCCATATAATTCGATTCATTGTACTCTTAGTCGTAGCGGCGCTGGGGAGGGCGGTAGCTCTCGAAGGATCTAGAGTCAGATCCAGACTCGTAGGATCCGGACTCGAAGGAAGCTGAACCCTCGTACTTGACATCGGCAATGTAACCATCGTCACCGTCGACGTAGTAGGAGACCTTCTGTACGCGACCGTCGGGAAGCTGCACGTAGTACGACCCCTGGGTGTTGTCGCCATCACGGGCCTCCTGTTGGCCGTAGTGGTTGTCAGAGGAGTCGTCATTCACAGCCCAGTTGAAGTCGTACTTGGCCTCGCTGGATTCATAGGACTCGAAGGACTGTCGGTGACAATGAAATATGTTATATAGTTGAGAATAATGGGGATTGTTTTGATTATCCATTATGGAAGTTGTTATCAAATCAATTGTTTTGAATTTCACAGATTTTTTTTAAAAACACATGAACGCAAAATAAACTTACGTTAGAGTCAGAGTCTGATCCGTAGCCACCGTCGGCAGCGACCAGGGCAGCCAGGCCCAGCAGGATAACTAGCTGAATAAATAGAACCAAAAATATTTTTAAGCTGTGTACACAAAATCGTAGGATTTATCAATTGTAATTTAAAAACATATTCGTAATACATATGTTGTTTGTTTTATATATGCCTCTGTTTTGAAAATGTTGTTCCATTGATGTTAATGATTACAAATTGGGGATAATATATGTTGAATTATTGCCTGATATGGTTATTGTTTTTCTGTATTTTACTTATATATTTGCTTTATTTTCTACTTTTAATCTCCACTTGTTGTTTTTAAACAATAAGGGATACGATACAGATTGACCTACTGAATTCTTTGTTGAGACATATTTTGTTTAGCATCAGGTTTCTGAATTATCCCATTGTGTATCTCAGACAGTTGCTCTGACATTATCGATGTATATTGGATTCTCCTCAATCCTCATGAGGGAAATGCAATGCTATTGTTTTCATATTTACCTATCTTTATATATTGCACACAGTTGATATTTATATGAAAGGAAATATCCTAGTGAATACAAGTTGCCAGCTTTACTTTAATGTCATATTCATAAACAAGGCTGGGGAATAGTCTCCACTTCCCCTGTAATACCACATGCAAGATAAGAGCGAGTTCTGTGATAGTGATTCAGAGTGCTCCTTATTAGTTAGTTAAAATAGGACTTCAGAGGCCGTCAACCTTCTGGATTATCAAGCCAGCACACTGTAAGTTGAGAATAGCGGCAGGAGTGCAGCCACTTTTCGAGAACTCCAGTCCCTTGCTCCTTAGTCAATGAGACACTCATTCCAAAACATACCTTGGCGTTCATTGTGTAGTGTAGCTAGGTCGGGACTTAACTGACTAGGCTTCAGATTGTGGCTGTATATATACCCCAAGTTGCCCTAGTCTGACAACCTTGCTTCTCATCCCCCTCCCACTCTCCCCTCCCAGTCTCCCCTCCCCTCCCCATTTTTTTGTATTTTGTTTACTACATCTCTCTGCCTCTTGTACTACGTCCCCCCATCCTCCCTCTCCTCCACCTTTGCTACAACCACAGTATGCCTCCCTTCCCTTACTACCTTGCGCTGTCTCCCTATATTTAGCCTAGCCCCCTTTTCCTTCTTATATTCCCTTTACTAGATATCTCTGGCTCTCACACTAAGCCGCCCCCCAACCCCATCCCCCCTTACTCTACAATTTTACTGCCTCACACACTCAACCCCCCTCTCCCTCTCTTACTTCTCCCTCTTTAGTGCTTCGTTCAATGCCCCCCACGCCCAACCTCTCCAACATATGTTTTTCCCTCGCCTCGTATACCGGCTTGCCTCTCTCATTGTTTCCCCAGAGTCCTTCACCCACTGCCCTCCTCTCCCATGCTCTAATTAGTAATATAACTCGTTTGTTAGTTACTAACTCTAATGTGTCGTTAGTCGTTGGGATTCATGACCACTGCACTTACTCCTTCAACATCAGCATTAGTTATCCATTGCAGAACCGATGCCTCAACACCACAGAGTATAGTCAATTTGTAGCCCCAACACAAAACTCGAGCCTACAGCAGGCATGGCAACAAGTTTATATCATGGACAGATTAGTAAAGTGCTTTATAATTATCAGAGGATCAAAAGAATCCCTTCTATACATTATGCTTTACGACTCCCATAATAATTTAATATGAAGTATTTACGTTACTTTACATTAGAACAAAGGTAATAATCAATGCAAATGTACAAAAAGTTAAACTCAGGTCTGCTTCGTAAAGGGTGGCAGAAAGGAGTGCTGAGGCCGGATGCTCAAAACTATTTAGGATATCCTATCTCATCCTATCTCACTTAGGACGCCCTAACTGCTCCAGTACGCTTAGGACGCGATACTCAAAACAGTTAAGACGGCATACTCAGAAGCTATGGGCAGCAGTTTTGTGAAAAGTTAGGTTGTCCTGACTAAAGGTCGTTGCACACTGACACGACAGCCCCTTCAAGACTGGCACGAACACCCACAACACAAACAAATCCTGTCTTTCAGAATTTATTAGAGATCGTGGCGAAAATGGCTGGTATCGTTAGTCTTATCTCTACCGTATCTCTTCCGCAGGACTTGATAAGACTCTTGCGATGCCGATATGGTGGAGAAACGAATGCTACGAAGAAGATAGGAAAAGTCGTGCGAAGGGTACACGACTAGTCCACGGAAAAGATACGACCCAAAAGACTGCGATACAACTCGGAAGAATCGTATCGACGCCGTGAGGCGTGCAACTCACCCTTTGCCAATTTTCCGCACGGAAGAGATACGGTCCGCACGGCAGCCTTACGCACCAGACGACGTTGATGCGGGCCATATGTCTTTGATACGGACCATACGTCTTTGATACGGACCCCAAGATTGTGATACGGTGAGATCGCAATGGAGACGAGACTCCGACGATTTTTTACAGCTGTCAGGGGATTCCCGCAAACTTTTGAGCAGCTCAAAATCTCGTATCGACCCCCGATAAGTCGCTTGGACCGTGAGAGTCACCCATGGCTAATTTCCGATATCCACGATTATGTTGCCGATTCACCGTATCAGGCGGAAACTTCGAGTCGGGAACTCGCCAGGAGGGGCTTTCGTGTCAGTGTGCAATGATCTTTAGGGCAGATCGGGGGCTATTTTAACTCAACTTAGGACACCCAACAGCGGCAGAAAAGTTGATAGTAAGAGTCGTTATTTAGGGTGTACCTCCAAAGATTGGCCGAGGGCGTGGATTAAATATGACCGGCCTCAAAGCGACTCTAGCCTATTTTAACCCTTCCAGCCCAGCTGTCCTTTTAAAAGGCAACCGCGGCAGATGGGCCGGTACCCGGGTGTCTTATTAAAATCCGTAAGCTTGAAAGCCTATTAAGCTTGGTCTGAACGCCGTGCGTCCGACGCATGTAAACAAAGCCGATCGTTGCGTCACCGCACCTCCGAAAACAATAAGGAGACGTCGGATCAATGTTATTGTTGTGACGTAAGACGAAATTAGTGTCTGAAAACCTCCGATATTGTCAACATCGCGGAAAAATTCGCTCCACTGAAATCGTCATCACAACTGAACCAATTGACTTACAGAGCTCTACTCAACGCCAGTCTACAGATTGAAAAACGCGCTACGTTTATAGATGTGTGGGAAATTTCTAGCAGTTAAAATTAAAAAAAATACGGTAGCCTACGCCTAGACGTTTTTCGGCCAGATCGCCCGGATACGACCTCCGTCCTTTGGAGGACCAGCCCGGGCCACGAGGGTTAATCGTCATTTAAGAAGGCTATGGAAATAACTGGTGTAATTAATAGTTACAGCGTGACATTTTGTAATGGAACTAATGGTCTTATACCGTTGTGGTCACTTTATAAGGCTTAATAGAATGTATCTAAACATAGCCAAATAGGATACTCTTCAAGCCTATGATTCTGTGATTTTACTTGATTAACCCTTTCAATAATATAATTACTATTGTAATATGTACAGAATAAATTGGATTTTGGGGATCAAGACCTTTATGAAGTAGCATAGGCTAGTGGTAACTTCACACACTGGAGTTTTGGGTGGTGGAAACCAATATGACAATATTGAGTTTAGCCTAGATCAAATTATACCTAGGGTATATATATTTCTATTTTACAACATTTACTTAGCTTTTACAATTCTAATCATGTGTTAGTAACTCTGTTTCATTATGCAATTGCATGCATCTTCATCCATTTTCCACGAATATTAAAATACAACCCTACTAGTGGGGAGGACTAGCCTATGATCAGGAACTTAGGGAATTATGGTATTAAAAACTTACATCTAAAAAATATGATGTCTAGTCCTAGAGAGACTTTTGGTTGATTTTACTTAGTTTGCATTATGGATTGATTATTTATGCCTAGATCAAGTTATAAGGTACCGGTATCCTTATTAGGTTAGGTTAACCTAACTAAGGTTAGCTTGGCTTAACTAACCCTTGTTACCTAATCAAGTTATACTTAATTACAGAAGCCTCATTAATTATTTAGGCTATGCCATTAACCCCACCACCTCACTAGTGACCCCCTAAAATAGACTAGGCCTATTCTTGGGTAAAATCAAACAGGCAAGGATATAGTATGCGGGTGTACCGCCCACCTTATTTACACTACACAGACGGTCCCGATCATGTTCCCGTCTATTTTGACTGTCGTTGGATACAATAATTGGTTGAGCCCCTCATATTTACAAAACTTAGTTACCATGTGTTAGTATATATTCTGAAATTGATATATAACTTGATCCACATTTGAATGACTCTGCTTTACAGGCAGCTTTGCCTTTGTCTTCCAACACTTAGGAAATACACACACACAAACACACACACACACATATATATATATATATATATATATATATATATATATATATATATATATATATATATGTAAATATATATATATATACATACTGTATATACTGTATATATATATATATATATATATATATATATATATATATATATATATATATACATTATAAATAATATACCTAAATATGTTTGCCAAATTATCAGTTGCATACTTATTATCTCTCTGGCTATAAGGATCTGTATGACTGACCACTTATTTGAAAGGCCGAAGAAGAAGATTATTTAGGAAAAATAAAGTGTCAAGTTTTATAAAGAATTTATTTTCATAAATAAACCTATATAATGATATAAATAATTTATGTATGGAAGTAATGGATTGCAAGAAGAGTTGGGGTGTCGTTGTGATGAGATGAATCAAATTGATCCATATAATTCGATTCATTGTACTCTTAGTCGTAGCGGCGCTGGGGAGGGCGGTAGCTCTCGAAGGATCTAGAGTCAGATCCAGACTCGTAGGATCCGGACTCGAAGGAAGCTGAACCCTCGTACTTGACATCAGCAATGTAACCATCGTCACCGTCGACGTAGTAGGAGACCTTCTGTACGCGACCGTCGGGAAGCTGCACGTAGTACGACCCCTGGGTGTTGTCGCCATCACGGGCCTCCTGTTGGCCGTAGTGGTTCTCAGAGGAGTCGTCATTCACGGCCCAGTTGAAGTCGTACTTGGCCTCGCTGGATTCATAGGACTCGAAGGACTGTCGGTAACAATGAAATATGTTATATCATTGAGAATAATGGGGATTGTTTTGATTATCCATTATGTTATCGAAACATTTGTTTTGCATTTCAATGACAAAAATGTAAAACATATGCACGCAAAATAAACTTACGTTAGAGTCAGAGTCTGATCCGTAGCCACGGTCGGCAGCGACCAGGGCAGCCAGGCCCAGCAGGATAACGATCTGAATAAATAGAAGAAATATATTTTTAAGCTGTGTACAGAAAATCGTAGGATTTATCAATTGTCATTGAAAACATATTCGTAATACATATAGTTTTATAAAAGCCTCTGTTTTTAAAATGTTGTTCCTTTGATGTTGATTACAAATTAAGGATATATAATACATGGTGAATTATTGCCTGATATGGTTATTGTATTTTTGTATTTTACATATATTCTTTGCTGTATGTTCTACTTTTAATCCCCACTTGTTGTGTTTAAAGATTACGGGATACGATACAGACTGACCGACTGAATTCTTTGTTGAGATCTATTTTGCTTAGTATCATGTTTCTGAATTATCACATCCAGTATCTCAAACAGTTGCTCTGACATTAGTGATGTAAATTGGATTCTCCTCAGGAGGGAAATTCAATGCTATAGATTTCATAATTATTTACATATCTATAATATTACACTCGGTTTATATGTATATAGAAGGAAATATTCTAGTGAATTTAAGTTGCCAGCTTTACTTTAATTTCATATTCTTAAACAAGGTTGGGGAATAGTCTCCACTCCCCCTGTAATACCACATGCAAGATAAGAGCGAGTTCTGTGATAGTGATTCAGATTGCTCCTTATTAATTAGTTAAGATAGGACTTCAGAGGCCATCAATCCTTTTAGATTATTAAGCCAGCACTCTTTAAATCAAGAATAGCGGCAGGAGTGGAGCCCCTTTTCGAGAACTATAGCTCCTTAGTCAATGAAACACTCATTCCAAATATACCTTGGCGTTCATTGTGAAGTGTAGCTAGGTCGGGACTTAACTGACTAGGCTTCAGATTGTGGCTGTATATATACCCCAAGTTGCCCTAGTCTGACAACCTTGCTTTTCATCCCCCTACCATCTTCCCCCCTCCCCCCTCCTACCCCCCCTACCTTTTTGCTACATCTCTCTGCCTCTTGCAATACGTCCCCCCACCCCCCCTCCCCTCCCCCTTTTCTCCAACCACAGTATGCCTCCCCCCCCTTACTACCTTTCTCTGTCTCCCTTGTTACGCCTATCCCCCTCCTCCTTCTCATCCTCCCTTGCTACATCTCTCTGGCTCTCACACTAACCCCCCACCCCCTCAACCATCATCCCCCCTTACTACAACTCTGCTGCCTTTCACACTCAACCCCCCTTTCCTACCTCTACCTTACTCTAATTAGTAACTTGTTTGCTATTTTGTAACTCTTCTGTGTCGTTAGTCGTTGGGTTTCATGACTTGGCAGTAAGCCTCTGCACTTAATCCTTAAACATCAGCATTTGCTATCCATTGCAGAACCGATGCCTCAACACCATAGAGTATAGTCAACTTGTAGCCCCAACACAATACTGGAGCCTACAGCAGGCATGGCAAAAAGTTTATATCATGAACAGATTAGTAAAGTGCTTTATAATTATCAGAGGATCAAAAGAATCACTTCTATATTATTATGCTTTACGACTCCCATAGTAATTTAATATGAAGTATTTACAGTACGTTACTTTACATTAGAACAGAGGTAATAATCAATGCAAGCGTACAACAAGCTGAACGCAGGTCTGCTTCGTAAAGGGTGACAGAAAGGAATGCTGGGGCCGGATACTCAAAACTATTTAGGACATCCTATATCGTTCTATCTCACTTAGGATGCCCTAACGGTTCCGGTACGCTTAAGACGCTATACTCAAAACAATTAAGACGGCATACTCAGAAGCTGTGGGCAGCCATTTTGTGAAAAGTTAAGACGTCCTGACTTAGGGCAGGTCGGGGGCTACTCTAACTCGACTTAGGACACCCAATAGCGGAAAACAGTCGATAGTGGGAGCCGTTATTTAGGGTGTACCTCCAAACATTGGCCGAGGGCGTGGATTATATGGCCGGCCTCAAAGCGACTTTAGCCTATTTTAATCGTTATTTAAAGAGTCTATGGAAATAACTGGTGTAATTAATAGTTACAGCGTGACATTTTGTAATGAAACTAGTGGTCTTATACCGTTTTGGTCACTCT
Source organism: Paralithodes platypus (assembly GCA_032716605.1). Taxonomy (NCBI): domain Eukaryota; kingdom Metazoa; phylum Arthropoda; class Malacostraca; order Decapoda; family Lithodidae; genus Paralithodes; species Paralithodes platypus. The sequence goes on along the minus strand of CM064530.1, from coordinate 10,374,259 downwards.
ATAAGGCTTAAGAGAATGTATCTAAACAGCCAAATAAGACACTCTCCAAGCCTATGATTCTGTGATTTTACTTGATTAACCCATTCGATAATGGAATTACTAATGTAATATGTACAGAATAAACTGGATTTGGGGGTTCAAGACATTTATGAAGTAGCATAGGCTAGTGGTAACTCCACACACTGGGGTTTTGGGTGGTGGAGACCAATACGATAATATTGAGTTTAGCCTAGATCAAATTAGGCCTAGGCTATACAGTATATATTTCTAGTTTACAATTTTTACTTAGCTTTTACCATTCTAATCATGTTTTAGTTGTTTCATTATGGAATTGCATGCATTTACATCCATTTTCCTAGAATATTAAAATATAACCCTATTAGTGGGGAGGATTAGCCTATGATCGGGAATTTCGAGAAATATGGTATTAAAAACATACATATATATAATATGATGTCTAGGCATACAGAGACTTTTAATTTATTTTACTTAGTTTGAATTATGGAGTGATTATTTTGGCCTGGTTCAAGTTATAAGGCACCAGTATCCTTATTAGGTTAGGTTGAGCTAACTAAGGTTAGGTTAGCTTAACTAACCCTTTTTACCTAATCAATTTATACTGAATTATAGAAGCCTCATTATATATTTAGGCTATGCCTTTAACCCCGATACCCCACTTAGTGACCCCCTAAAATAGACTAGGCTTATTCTTGGGTAAAATAAAACTGGCAAGGATGTAGTATGCGGGTGCCTTGTTTACACTACGGGAACATTCGCGATCATGTTCCCCTCTATTTTGACTGCTGTGGGATAAAATAATTGGTTGAGCCCCTCACATTCACAAAACATATTTACCATGTGTTAGTATACTGTATATTCTTAAATTGATTTATAACTTAATCCACATTTGAATAATTCTGGTTTACAGGCGGCTTTGCCTTTTGTCTTCCGACACTTAGGAAATACACACACACATACAAACATACACTCATATATATATATATATATATATATATATATATACATATATACATATATACAGTATATACTCTATATATTATATAATATACATAGTATACATTATAAATAATATGCCTATATATGTTTACCAAATGATCAGTTGCATACCTATTATCTCTGGCTATTACAATCTGTATGACTGATCACTTATTTGAAAGGCCGAACCAAAACATTACTTAGGAAAAAGAAAGTATTACATTTTATAAAGAATTTATTTCCATAAATAAACCTATATAATGATATATAAATAATTTATGTATGAAAGTAATGGATTGCAAGAAGAGGCGGGGTGTCGTTGTGATGAGATGAATCAAATTGATCCATATAATTCGATTCATTGTACTCTTAGTCGTAGCGGCGCTGGGGAGGGCGGTAGCTCTCGAAGGATCGGGAGTCAGATCCAGACTCGTAGGATCCGGACTCGAAGGAAGCTGAACCCTCGTACTTGACATCAGCAACGTAACCGTCGTCACCGTCGACGTAGTAGGAGACCTTCTGTACGCGACCGTCGGGAAGCTGCACGTAGTACGACCCCTGGGTGTTGTCGCCATCGCGGGCCTCCTGTTGACCGTAGTGGTTCTCGGAAGAGTCGTCATTCACAGCCCAGTTGAATTCGTACTTGGCCTCGCTGGACTCGTAGGACTGGAAGGACTGTCGGTGACAATGAAATATGTTATATAGTTGAGAATAATGGGGATTGTTTTGATTATCCATTATGTTGTTATCGAATCAATTGTTTTGAATTTCAACAGATTTTTTTTAAAAACATATGCACGCAAAATAAACTTACGTTAGAGTCAGAGTCTGATCCGTAGCCACCGTCGGCAGCGACCAGGGCAGCCAGGCCCAGCACGATAACTAGCTGAATAAATAGAACCAAAAATATTTTTAAGCTGTGTACACAAAATCGTAGGATTTATCAATTGTAATTTAAAAACATATTCGTAATACATATGTTGTTTGTTTTATAAAAGCCTCTGTTTTGAAAATGTTGTTCCTTTGATGTTAATGATTACAAATTGGGGATAATATATGTTGAATTATTGCCTGATATGGTTATTGTATTTCTGTATTTTACATATATATTTGCTGTATTTTCTACTTTTAATCTCCACTTGTTGTTTTTAAAGATTACGGGATACGATACAGATTGACCGACTGAATTCTTTGTTGAGACATATTTTGCTTAGTATCATGTTTCTGAATTATCACATCCAGTATCTCAAACAGTTGCTCTGACATTAGTGATGTAAATTGGATTCTCCTCAATCCTCATGAGGGAAATTCAATGCTAATGTTTTCATATTTACATATCTATATATATTGCACTCGGTTGATATGTATATGAAAGGAAATATTCTAGTGAATACAAGTTGCCAGCTTTACTTTAATGTCATATTCTTAAACAAGGTTGGGGAATAGTCTCCACTCCCCCTGTAATACCACATGCAAGATAAGAGCGAGTTCTGTGATAGTGATTCAGATTGCTCCTTATTAATTAGTTAAGATAGGACTTCAGAGGCCATCAATCCTTTTAGATTATTAAGCCAGCACTCTTTAAATCAAGAATAGCGGCAGGAGTGGAGCCCCTTTTCGAGAACTATAGCTCCTTAGTCAATGAAACACTCATTCCAAATATACCTTGGCGTTCATTGTGTAGTGTAGCTAGGTCGGGACTTAACTGACTAGGCTTCAGATTGTGGCTGTATATATACCCCAAGTTGCCCTAGTCTGACAACCTTGCTTTTCATCCCCCTACCATCTTCCCCCCTCCCCCCTCCTACCCCCCCTACGTTTTTGCTACATCTCTCTGCCTCTTGCAATACGTCCCCCCATCCCCCCTCTCCTCCGCCTTTACTACAACCACAGTATGCCTCCCCTCCCTTACTACCTTTCTCTGTCTCCCTTGTTACGCCTATCCCCCTCCTCCTTCTCATCCTCCCTTGCTACATCTCTCTGGCTCTCACACTAACCCCCCACCCCCTCAACCATCATCCCCCCTTACTACAACTCTGCTGCCTTTCACACTCAACCCCCCTTTCCTACCTCTACCTTACTCTAATTAGTAACTTGTTTGCTATTTTGTAACTCTTCTGTGTCGTTAGTCGTTGGGTTTCATGACCTGGCAGTAAGCCTCTGCACTTAATCCTTAAACATCAGCATTTGCTATCCATTGCAGAACCGATGCCTCAACACCATAGAGTATAGTCAACTTGTAGCCCCAACACAATACTGGAGCCTACAGCAGGCATGGCAAAAAGTTTATATCATGAACAGATTAGTAAAGTGCTTTATAATTATCAGAGGATCAAAAGAATCACTTCTATATATTATTATGCTTTACGACTCCCATAGTAATTTAATATGAAGTATTTACAGTACGTTACTTTACATTAGAACAAAGGTAATAATCAATGCAAGCGTACAACAAGCTGAACGCAGGTCTGCTTCGTAAAGGGTGACAGAAAGGAATGCTGGGGCCGGATACTCAAAACTATTTAGGACATCCTATATCGTTCTATCTCACTTAGGATGCCCTAACGGTTCCGGTACGCTTAAGACGCTATACTCAAAACAATTAAGACGGCATACTCAGAAGCTGTGGGCAGCCATTTTGTGAAAAGTTAAGACGTCCTGACTTAGGGCAGGTCAGGGGCTACTCTAACTCGACTTAGGACACCCAATAGCGGAAAACAGTCGATAGTGGGAGCCGTTATTTAGGGTGTACCTCCAAACATTGGCCGAGGGCGTGGATTATATGGCCGGCCTCAAAGCGACTTTAGCCTATTTTAATCGTTATTTAAAGAGTCTATGGAAATAACTGGTGTAATTAATAGTTACAGCGTGACATTTTGTAATGAAACTAGTGGTCTTATACCGTTTTGGTCACTCTATAAGGCTTAAGAGAATGTATCTAAACAGCCAAATAAGACACTCTCCAAGCCTATGATTCTGTGATTTTACTTGATTAACCCATTCGATAATGGAATTACTAATGTAATATGTACAGAATAAATTGGATTTGGCGGTTCAAGACATTTATGAAGTAGCATAGGCTAGTGGTAACTCCACACACTGAGGTTTTGGGTGGTGGAGACCAATACGATAATATTGAGTTTAGCCTAGATCAAATTAGGCCTAAGCTATACAGTCTATATTTCTAGTTTACAATTTTTACTTAGCTTTTACCATTCTAATCATGTTTTAGTTGTTTCATTATGGTATTGCATGCATTTACATCCATTTTCCTAGAATATAAAAATATAACCCTATTAGTGGGGAGGATTAGCCTATGATCGGGAATTTCGAGAAATATGGTATTAAAAACATACATATATATAATATGATGTCTAGGCATACAGAGACTTTTAATTTATTTTACTTAGTTTGAATTATGAAGTGATTATTTTGGCCTGGTTCAAGTTATAAGGTACCAGTATCCTTATTAGGTTAGGTTAAGCTAACTAAGGTTAGGTTAGCTTAACTAACCCTTTTTACCTAATCAAGTTATACTGAATTATAGAAGCCTCATTATATATTTAGGCTATGCCTTTAACCCCGATACCCCACTTAGTGACCCCCTAAAATAGACTAGGCTTATTCTTGGGTAAAATAAAACTGGCAAGGATGTAGTATGCGGGTGTACCACCCGCCTTGTTTACACTACGGGAACATTCGCGATCATGTTCCCCTCTATTTTGACTGCTGTGGGATAAAATAATTGGTTGAGCCCCTCACATTCACAAAACTTATTTACCATGTGTTAGTATACTGTATATTCTTAAATTGATTTATAACTTAATCCACATTTGAATAATTCTGGTTTACAGGCGGCTTTGCCTTTTGTCTTCCGACACTTAGGAAATACACACACACATACAAACATACACTCATATATATATATATATATATATATATATATATATATATATATATATATATATACTGTATATATATATATATATAATATACATAGTATACATTATAAATAATATGCCTAAATATGTTTGCCAAATGATCAGTTGCATACCTATCATCTCTGGCTATTACGATCTGTATGACTGATCACTTATTTGAAAGGCCGAACCAAAACATTACTTAGGAAAATTAAAGTATCAAATTTTATAAAGAATTTATTTTCATAAATAAACCTATATAATGATATATAAATAATTTATGTATGGAAGTAATGGATTGCAAGAAGAGGCGGGGTGTCGTTGTGATGAGATGAATCAAATTGATCCATATAATTTGATTCATTGTACTCTTAGTCGTAGCGGCGCTGGGGAGGGCGGTAGCTCTCGAAGGATCTAGAGTCAGATCCAGACTCGTAGGATCCGGACTCGAAGGAAGCTGAACCCTCGTACTTGACATCAGCAATGTAACCATCGTCACCGTCGATGTAGTAGGAGACCTTCTGTACGCGACCGTCGGGAAGCTGCACGTAGTACGACCCCTGGGTGTTGTCGCCATCACGGGCCTCCTGTTGGCCGTAGTGGTTCTCAGAGGAGTCGTCATTCACGGCCCAGTTGAAGTCGTACTTGGCCTCGCTGGATTCATAGGACTCGAAGGACTGTCGGTAACAATGAAATATGTTATATCATTGAGAATAATGGGGATTGTTTTGATTATCCATTATGTTATCGAAACATTTGTTTTGCATTTCAATGACAAAAATGTAAAACATTTGCACGCAAAATAAACTTACGTTAGAGTCAGAGTCTGATCCGTAGCCACCGTCGGCAGCGACCAGGGCAGCCAGGCCCAGCAGGATAACGATCTGAATAAATAGAAGAAATATATTTTTAAGCTGTGTACACAAAATCGTAGGATTTATCAATTGTCATTGAAAACATATTCGTAATACATATAGTTTTATAAAAGCCTCTGTTTTGAAAATGTTGTTCCTTTGATGTTGATTACAAATTAAGGATATATAATACATGGTGAATTATTGCCTGATATGGTTTTTGTATTTTTGTATTTTACATATATTCTTTGCTGTATGTTCTACTTTTAATCTCCACTTGTTGTGTTTAAAGATTACGGGATACGATACAGACTGACCGACTGAATTCTTTGTTGAGATCTATTTTGCATAGTATCATGTTTCTGAATTATCACATCCAGTATCTCAAACAGTTGCTCTGACATTAGTGATGTAAATTGGATTCTCCTCAGGAGGGAAATTCAATGCTATAGATTTCATAATTATTTACATATCTATATAATATTACACTCGGTTTATATGTATATAGAAGGAAATATTCTAGTGAATTTAAGTTGCCAGCTTTACTTTAATTTCATATTCTTAAACAAGGTTGGGGAATAGTCTCCACTCCCCCTGTAATACCACATGCAAGATAAGAGCGAGTTCTGTGATAGTGATTCAGATTGCTCCTTATTAATTAGTTAAGATAGGACTTCAGAGGCCATCAATCCTTTTAGATTATTAAGCCAGCACTCTTTAAATCAAGAATAGCGGCAGGAGTGGAGCCCCTTTTCGAGAACTATAGCTCCTTAGTCAATGAAACACTCATTCCAAATATACCTTGGCGTTCATTGTGTAGTGTAGCTAGGTCGGGACTTAACTGACTAGGCTTCAGATTGTGGCTGTATATATACCCCAAGTTGCCCTAGTCTGACAACCTTGCTTTTCATCCCCCTACCATCTTCCCCCCTCCCCCCTCCTACCCCCACCCCCCTACCTTTTTGCTACATCTCTCGGCCTCTTGCAATGTCCCCCCATCCCCCCTCTCCTCCGCCTTTACTACAACCACAGTATGCCTCCCCTCCCTTACTACCTTTCTCTGTCTCCCTTGTTACGCCTATCCCCCTCCTCCTTATCCTCCCTTGCTACATCTCTCTGGCTCTCACACTAACCCCCCACCCCCTCAACCATCATCCCCCCTTACTACAACTCTGCTGCCTTTCACACTCAACCCCCCTTTCCTACCTCTACCTTACTCTAATTAGTAACTTGTTTGCTATTTTGTAACTCTTCTGTGTCGTTAGTCGTTGGGTTTCATGACCTCGCAGTAAGCCTCTGCACTTAATCCTTAAACATCAGCATTTGCTATCCATTGCAGAACCGATGCCTCAACACCATAGAGTATAGTCAACTTGTAGCCCCAACACAATACTGGAGCCTACAGCAGGCATGGCAAAAAGTGTATATCATGAACAGATTAGTAAAGTGCTTTATAATTATCAGAGGATCAAAAGAATCACTTCTATATATTATTATGCTTTACGACTCCCATAGTAATTTAATATGAAGTATTCACGTTACTTTACATTAGAACAAAGGTAATAATCAATGCAAGCGTACAACAAGCTGAACGCAGGTCTGCTTCGTAAAGGGTGACCGAAAGGAATGCTGGGGCCGGATACTCAAAACTATTTAGGACATCCTATATCGTTCTATCTCACTTAGGATGCCCTAACGGTTCCGGTACGCTTAAGACGCTATACTCAAAACAATTAAGACGGCATACTCAGAAGCTGTGGGCAGCCATTTTGTGAAAAGTTAAGACGTCCTGACTTAGGGCAGGTCGGGGGCTACTCTAACTCGACTTAGGACACCCAATAGCGGAAAACAGTCGATAGTGGGAGCCGTTATTTAGGGTGTACCTCCAAACATTGGCCGAGGGCGTGGATTATATGGCCGGCCTCAAAGCGACTTTAGCCTATTTTAATCGTTATTTAAAGAGTCTATGGAAATAACTGGTGTAATTAATAGTTACAGCGTGACATTTTGTAATGAAACTAGTGGTCTTATACCGTTTTGGTCACTCTATAAGGCTTAAGAGAATGTATCTAAACAGCCAAATAAGACACTCTCCAAGCCTATGATTCTGTGATTTTACTTGATTAACCCATTCGATAATGGAATTACTAATGTAATATGTACAGAATAAACTGGATTTGGGGGTTCAAGACATTTATGAAGTAGCATAGGCTAGTGGTAACTCCACACACTGGGGTTTTGGGTGGTGGAGACCAATACGATAATATTGAGTTTAGCCTAGATCAAATTAGGCCTAGGCTATACAGTCTATATTTCTAGTTTACAATTTTTACTTAGCTTTTACCATTCTAATCATGTTTTAGTTGTTTCATTATGGAATTGCATGCATTTACATCCATTTTCCAGGAATATTAAAATATAACCCTATTAGTGGGGAGGATTAGCCTATGATCGGGAATTTCGAGAAGTATGGTATTAAAAACATACATATATATAATATGATGTCTAGGCATACAGAGACTTTTAATTTATTTTACTTAGTTTGAATTATGGAGTGATTATTTTGGCCTGGTTCAAGTTATAAGGTACCAGTATCCTTATTAGGTTAGGTTAAGCTAACTAAGGTTAGGTTAGCTTAACTAACCCTTTTTACCTAATCAAGTTATACTGAATTATAGAAGCCTCATTATATATTTAGGCTATGCCTTTAACCCCGATACCCCACTTAGTGACCCCCTAAAATAGACTAGGCTTATTCTTGGGTAAAATAAAACTGGCAAGGATGTAGTATGCGGGTGCCTTGTTTACACTACGGGAACATTCGCGATCATGTTCCCCTCTATTTTGACTGCTGTGGGATAAAATAATTGCTTGAGCCCCTCACATTCACAAAACTTATTTACCATGTGTTAGTATACTGTATATTCTTAAATTGATTTATAACTTAATCCACATTTGAATAATTCTGGTTTACAGGCAGCTTTGCCTTTTGTCTTCCGACACTTAGGAAATACACACACACATACAAACATACACTCATATATATACATATATATATATATATACTGTATATATATATATATATATATATATATATATATATATATATATATACTGTATATATATATATATAATATACATAGTACACATTATAAATAATATGCCTAAATATGTTTGCCAAATGATCAGTTGCATACCTATCATCTCTGGCTATTACGATCTGTATGACTGATCACTTATTTGAAAGGCCGAACCAAAACATTACTTAGGAAATTTAAAGTATCAAATTTTATAAAGTATTTATTTCCATAAATAAACCTATATAATGATATATAAATAATTTATGTATGAAAGTAATGGATTGCAAGAAGAGGCGGGGTGTCGTTGTGATGAGATGAATCAAATTGATCCATATAATTCGATTCATTGTACTCTTAGTCGTAGCGGCGCTGGGGAGGGCGGTAGCTCTCGAAGGATCTAGAGTCAGATCCAGACTCGTAGGATCCGGACTCGAAGGAAGCTGAACCCTCGTACTTGACATCAGCAATGTAACCATCGTCACCGTCGACGTAGTAGGAGACCTTCTGTACGCGACCGTCGGGAAGCTGCACGTAGTACGAGCCCTGGGTGTTGTCGCCATCACGGGCCTCCTGTTGGCCGTAGTGGTTCTCAGAGGAGTCGTCATTCACGGCCCAGTTGAAGTCGTACTTGGCCTCGCTGGATTCATAGGACTCGAAGGACTGTCGGTAACAATGAAATATGTTATATCATTGAGAATAATGGGGATTGTTTTGATTATCCATTATGTTATCGAAACATTTGTTTTGCATTTCAATGACAAAAATGTAAAACATTTGCACGCAAAATAAACTTACGTTAGAGTCAGAGTCTGATCCGTAGCCACCGTCGGCAGCGACCAGGGCAGCCAGGCCCAGCAGGATAACGATCTGAATAAATAGAAGAAATATATTTTTAAGCTGTGTACACAAAATCGTAGGATTTATCAATTGTCATTGAAAACATATTCGTAATACATATAGTTTTATAAAAGCCTCTGTTTTGAAAATGTTGTTCCTTTGATGTTGATTACAAATTAAGGATATATAATACATTGTGAATTATTGCCTGATATGGTTATTGTATTTTTGTATTTTACATATATTCTTTGCTGTATGTTCTACTTTTAATCTCCACTTGTTGTTTTTAAACAATAAGGGATACGATACAGATTGACCTACTGAATTCTTTGTTGAGACATATTTTGTTTAGCATCAGGTTTCTGAATTTTCCCATTGTGTATCTCAGACAGTTGCTCTGACATTATCGATGTATATTCAACTTACTTCCTCTCGGGCATAGGCTGAGAGCCTTAACATTCACCGCTTTACATGAACAGTGAAGCCGTGAGGTCTTGTTCCAGTCTAGGGAGTGAGACATGTGAAGCACGTAGAGTACAACGAGCACCTGCCATCTTGCCTTCACATGAGGCACGGTGCTCACTCATGGCCCGAAACGACCCCATCTCTGAAGCCATCTCGTTCCCGTGCTTCACTGTTTCAACCCCTACACTCGGACTCTCACACTTACACACACACAACGCCACCTGTTGAGCAGACTCACCAGGCATTGCCCCTATAGCATATTTTGAATATGGGAATATTCATACACTGCTATTTAATCAGGGAACAATGAGGGTATTTTATTGACGTTTCGGTGGGCTTGTGGTAATGCACTGATACTAGGTACAGCACAAATTCCATCCCAATAATATCTTCCCATTGATACATCGGGATTTGAACCCGGGACCTTTGGATTACCAGGCAAGTGGCAAGACCACTCCACCACACCTCCCCTCAATATTGGATTCTCCTCAATCCTCATGAGGGAAATGCAATACTATTGTTTTCATATTTACCTATCTTTATATATTACACACAGTTGATATTTATATGAAAGGAAATATCCTAGTGAATACAAGTTGCCCGCTTTACTTTAATGTCATATTCATAAACAAGGCTGGGGAATAGTCTCCACTTCCCCTGTAATACCACATGCAAGATAAGAGCGAGTTCTGTGATAGTGATTCAGAGTGTTCCTTATTAGTTAGTTAAAATAGGACTTCAGAGGCCGTCAACCCTTCTGGATTATCAAGCCAGCACACTGTAAGTTGAGAATAGCGGCAGGAGTGCAGCCACTTTTCGAGAACTCCAGTCCCTTGCTCCTTAGTCAATGATACACTCTTTCCAAACATACCTTGGCGTTCATTGTGTAGTGTAGCTAGGTCGGGACTTAACTGACAAGGCTTCAGAATGTGGCTGTATATATACCCCAAGTTGCCCTAGTCTGACAACCTTGCTTCTCATCCCCCTCCCATCCTCCCCCCCCCCCCCCCCTCTCTTGTTGCTACATATCTCTGCCTCTTGCACTACGTTCCCCCATCCTCCCTCTCCTCCCCCTTTACTACAACCACAGTATGCCTCCCCTCCCTTATCCTCCCTTACTAGCTTTCTGTCTCCCATATTAAGGCTATCCCCTCCTTCTTCTCATACTCCTTCTACTACCTTTAGTTAGTTAGTTAAACTAGGACTTCCGAGGCTATCAACCCTATTGGAATATTAAGCCAGCACACTGTAAGTCAAGAATAACGTCAGGACTGGAGCCTCACTGCAAGAACTCCAGTCCCTTGTTAACTACAACTCTGCTGCCTCCCACATTAACTCTCCCCTCTCCCTCTCTTTTTACTACCTCTTTAGCGCTCCCTTCAATGTTCCCCCTCCCCTCCACCCTCCACATCACTATTCCCCCTTACTACAATTCTGCTGCCTCTCACTCAACCCCCCTCTCCTACCTCTCCGTATCTACTACTCCCTCTTTAGTGCCCCCTTCAATGTGTTCCCCCCCCCCCCAACCTCTCTAACTTATTTTTTACTTCGCCTCCTCGTATATCGGTCTGGCTCCCTCATTGTTTCCCCAGAGTCCTTCATGACCCACTGCCCTCCTCTAACATGCTCTAATTTTTAACTCTTTTGCTACTTTGTAACTCTTCTGTATCGTTAGTTGTTGGGATTCATGACCTCGCAGTAACCCTCTTCACTTAATCCTTCAACATCAGCATGTGTTATCCATCGCAGAACCGTCGATGCCTCAACACCATAGAGTATAGTCAACTTGTAGCCCCAACACAAAACTCGAGCTTACAGCAGACATGACAAGTTTATATCATGAACAGATTAGTAAAGTGCTTTAGAATTTTCAGAGGATCAAAGGAATCTCTTCTACTCTATACATGCTTCAGGACTCTCATAATAATTTGATAAAAAGCATATACGTTACTTTACATTAGAACGAAGATAAGTGGCGGGTGCCCAACCCCGAAAAGGGTTGAAATAGGGGAGCTATCCCCCCGCCAAAGGCGGCTTTCTAGGGCCTTTCCTAGCTGATGCTGAGAGGATTGGGTTCTAGTCATGTGGTGATGGGCTGGTCTATCAGAGTGAGAACTGAGCAATCTCTGCCATACCCATAGCTTACTCTGACTGTTCATTTTACTTATATATTTTCTAGATCTCAAGTGACGGCGTCTCTAACGTGGATTGACCTCCCAATCTACCAAGATTGGAAGCCAAAGCGTCACATTTTTCCCTTGCCCCTCAACTTTCTCTTCATAATTGCTGAGGGGCACAGGGCCCTGGGTGGGGCTTTGGTTTCCCGGGCGTTTCCGCACCCTCCTCAAGCTCCCCGCCATGGAGTGGCTTCGGTCACCCAGGCTTTATTGTGGTCGGCAGGGAGGGTTCTGTGAGGGCGCTCGGTTATGGCCTTGGTCTTGCTCGGGGCCTTGGGGCTGTTCGGCCAGGCAGCTTGGGGAACAACAACAACAACGAAGATAATAATCAAAGCAAATGTACAAGTTGAACGCAGGTCTGCTTCGTAAAGGGTGACAGAAAGGAGTGCTGAGGACGGATACTCAAAACTATTTAGGACATCCTATCTCGTCCTATCTCACTTAGGACGTCCTAACTGCTCCAGTACGCTTAAGACGCTATACTCAAAACAGTTAATAAGGCGGCATACTCAGAAGCTGTGGGCAGCCATTTGGTGTAAAGGTAAGACTTAATCCAGGTCGGGGGCTACTCTAACTCGACTTAGGACACGTAACAGCGGAAAAATATTGATAATGGGAGCCGTTATTTAGGGAGTACCTCGAAACATTAGCCGAGGGCGTGGATTAAATATGACCGGCCTCAAACCGACTCTAGCCTATTATAATCGTCATTTAAGGAGGCTATGGATATAACTGGTGTAATTAATACATAGAGCGTGACATTTTGTAATGGAACTAGTGTTCTTTTAGCGTTTTGGTCACTTGTATAAGACTTAAGAGAATGTATCTAAACATAGCCAAACACGATCCTCTCCAAGCCTATGATTCTGTGATTTTACTTGATTAACCCTTTCAATAATGGAATTACTAATGTAATATGTACAGAATAAACTGGATTTTGTGGCTCAAGACCTATATGGAGTAACATAGGCTACTGGTAACTCCACACACTGGGGTTTTGGGTGGTGGAGACCAATATGACAATATTGAGTTTAGCCTAGATCAAATTAGGCCTAGGCTATATATATTTCTAGTTTTTAACTTTTACTTAGCTTTTACCATTCTAATCATGTGTTAGTGGTTTTATTATGCATTTGCACGCATTTTCATAAATGTTCCATGAATATTAAAATACAACCCTACTAGTGGGGAGGACTAGCCTATGATTAGGAATTTCGGGACATATGGTATTAACCCTCTCCGACATATGACGCGATTTTGAGCCTATTAGGGATACTTTAAAGCCTTTGTTACCATCTATTTATAAACCTTTAGTTTAGTTACTTCAACCTCTGCAGTTGTCTTTGAGTTCGCTGTGGGCAGAAAACTAATTTTGGAGAGGTAATTATAAGAGTGAGAGAACTATATTTCTTATTGCTAATCTGGCAACCTCTGCATCATATGTACGTGAAAGGGTTAAAAACATATACATATACAGTATATAATACGATATATAGGCCTACAGAGACTTTAGGTTTATTTTACTTGGTTTGAATTATGGAGTGATTATTTTGGCCTAGTTCAAATTATAAGGTACCGGTATCCTTATTAATGTAGGTTAACCTAACTAAGGTTAGCTTGGCTTAATTAACCCTTGTTACCTAATCAAGTTATTCTTAATTATAGAAGCCTCATTATGTATTTAGTCTATGACTCTAACCCCGCCATCCCACTAGTGACTAGGCCTATTCTTGGGTAAAATCAAACAGGCAAGGATGTAGTATGCCGGTATACCGCCCGCCTTGTTTACACCAAGATATACAGTACAAGGTATTGTCACGCGCAGGTCCGCGACGTCAGCTCGGCCCCCTGATCTCACTCTTTATTTTGTTCTCTCTCGGAGTCATAAAGATTGCCCACACTGGCCCGTCAAACCTACCTACTTCTCTCTCTCTCTCTCTCTCTCTCTCTCTCTCTCTCTCTCTCTCTCTCTCTCTCTCTCTCTCTCTCTCTCTCTCTAATAAATATGTTAAGAGAATATGTATGTGTGTGTGTGTAAAATGAATGGAAAAAGCTCAGGTCGAGCACCTTGATGCCGAAATAATTTGTTTTGTTTATTTATATTTTATATACATTTTACTTCACGAAAGTCTTTTGTATGTCTACAATGATTATGTATTGATTTTGTCTTTAATAATATGCTAATTTCATATTGTAGGACTACCATACAAGTATAAAACAATTTAGAGAAAACTAAGAACAAACAAGAGTGGTGGCAACACCGATCACTGTGTTGGAATACCACCGCTCACAACATGAGGTGCTTTTAAAATGTATCTATTGTTCATTATTGTTCAGGATGTATTATAGCTTTGTTTAGGTGTATTAAGGAGTTACTTCATCGTACAGCTATAAATACCGTGCATAAAAAGATGAGGAGTAGGGATTTTTACACGTGACTATATAATTTATACAAAATGTTTTAGAAGACTATAGCTAATTATTGTAGCAGATAAAACATCAGTAACTAATACATTAGGAATTTACATACGTGTAACAAACAGACTCGCAGACATATGATTCACAATACAGTACGGTACTGTACGTGAAAGCATACATAGAAGTAATACTAAATAACCTATACAGTTCTTATATTAATATTTCAAGTACCGGGTAACTAGATGTAATTGGAAATAGTAGTGCTCACCTCTTGATGTTGGTAAGTGAAGGGTTGGAAGTGAACCAGCCTTTATCCGGTGCAGTGTTTTGGGTAATGGAAGGCCTAATAATTCATATATAAGATTTCTTTCAAATGCAGTTGTCTCAAAATGCAAACTGCATATCCTTGCAATAGCATCATTAATACAGTCTGATCTCTTACACAGGTGAATCCATTTGTTCTTTGTTTCTTCGTCTTTGGGGAAGGAGTGAAAAGTAATATGCTTATCACTTACTTTTTTCTTGTTTGAGAAACACCCAAACACTGCACAGTTGTTGGGCATGTCTGTACACTTGCTTAAGCAAAACAACACGGTAAAACATCGAGGCTATGCTTAAAAAAATTCACTTGATTCTGGAGAGATGTGCGCGACCTACACAAATCAAAGGAGGGTAAATACTGAGGGCGGGAGGTCAGGGGCCGATCCTACGTCACTGCGCGGGTCAGAGGAGTTTGGGGCATCTGGTGACAATACCTTGTACTGTATATCTTGGTTTACACAACGCAGACGCTCCCGATCATGTTAACGTCTATTTTGACTGCCGTGAGATGCAATAATTGGTTGTGGGGGCTTAGCCCCCCCCCCCCTCTTATTCACAACACTTAATTACAATGTGTTAATATATATTCTGAAATTGATTTATAACTTGATCCACATTTGAATAATTCCGCTTTACAGGCAGCTTTGCGTCTTGTCTTCCGTCACTTAGGAAATACATACACACACAAACACACACACACACACACACACATATATATATATATATATACAGTATACATTATAAGAAACATACCTAAATATGTTTGCCAAATGATCAGTTGCATACTTATCATCTCTGGCTACAACGATCTGTATGACTGATCACTTATTTGAAAGGCCGAACCAAAACATTACTTAGGAAAAAGAAAGTATCAAATTTTATAAGGAATTTATTTCCATAAATAAACCTATATAATGATATATAAATAATTTATGTATGAAAGTAATGGATTGCAAGAAGAGGCGGAGTGTCGTTGTGATGAAATGAATCAAATTGATCCATATAATTCGATTCATTGTACTCTTAGTCGTAGCGGCGCTGGGGAGGGCGGTAGCTCTCGAAGGATCTAGAGTCAGATCCAGACTCGTAGGATCCGGACTCGAAGGAAGCTGAACCCTCGTACTTGACATCAGCAATATAACCATCGTCACCGTCGACGTAGTAGGAGACCTTCTGTACGCGACCGTCGGGAAGCTGCACGTAGTACGACCCCTGGGTGTTGTCGCCATCACGGGCCTCCTGTTGGCCGTAGTGGTTCTCAGAGGAGTCGTCATTCACGGCCCAGTTGAAGTCATACTTGGCCTCGCTGGATTCGTAGGACTCGAAGGACTGTCGGTAACAACGAAAAATTATATTTTTTTGTAAATAATATGGATCGTTTTAATTTTCCATTATGAAAATTATGTTTCGAGATAATTGTTTAGCATTTCAAAGAAAAAAAGAAAAACACGTTCACGCAAAATAAACTTACGTTAGAGTCTGATCCGTAGCCACCGTCGGCAGCAACCAGGGCAGCAAGGCCCAGCAGGATAACGATCTGAATATATGGAATAAATAATTATATATTTAAGCTGTGTACACAAAATTTAAATATTTAACAATGGTCATGGATAACGTATTTGTAATACAAATATTGTTTTGCAAAAGCTTCTGTTTTTAAAATGTTGTTCCATTGATTTTGAGGATCAAAAAAATAAGGATAATATATGTTGAATTGTTGCCTGATTTGATTATTGTCTTTTGTGTTATACTTGTATTTTTGGCTATATTTTCTACTTTTTAATCTCCCCTTGTAATGTTTATAGATTAAGGGATACGATACAGAATAACCTAGTGAATTATCTGTTTTAGAAATATTTCTATACTATAATGTTTCTGAATTATCATATATAGGATCTCATCAGACAGTTGCTCTGACATTATTAATGTAAATTGGATTCTCTTCAAGAGGGAAATTCAATGCTATTGTTTTCATATTTACCTATCTTTATATAATACACTCAGTTTATATTTATGTGGAAGGAAATATGCTTGTGAATGTAAGTTGCCAGCTTTACTTTAATGTCATATTCTTAAACAAGGTTGGGGAATAGTCTCCCCTCCCCTTGTAATACCACATGCAAGATAAGAGAGAGTTCTCTGATAGTAATTCAGAGTGCTCCTTATTAGTTCGCTAAAAAAGTACTTCAGAGGCCATCAACCCTTCTGGATTATTAAGCCAGCACACTGTGAGTCGAGAATAGAGGCAGGAATGGAGCCCCTTTTCGAGAACTCCAGTCCCTTGCTCCTTAGTCAATGAGACACTTATTCCAAACATACCTTGGCGTTCATTGTGTAGTGTAGCTAGGTCGGGACTTAACTGACTAGGCTTCAGATCGTGGCTGGTTATATACCCCAAGTTGCCCTAGTCTGACAACCTTGCTCTTCATCCCCCTCCCAGCCCCGCCCCCCCCCCCCCACCCCCCCTCCCTCCACCTCCCTTTTTGCTACGTCTCTCTGCCTCTTGCATTACGTTCCCCCATCCTCCCTCTCCTCCCCCTTTACTACAACCACAGTATGCAGTATGCGTCCCCTCCCTTATCCTCCCTTACTTGCTTTCTGTCTCCCATATTAAGGCTATCCCCTCCTCCTTCTCATACTCCTTCTACTACATTTAGTTAGTTAGTTATACTAGGACTTCCGAGGCTATCAACCCTATTGGAATATTAAGCCAGCACACTGTAAGTCAAGAATAACGTTAGGACTGGAGCCTCACTGCGAGAACTCCAGTCCCTTGTTAACTACATCTCTCTGGCTCTCACACTAACACCCCCATCCCCCCTGCTACAACTCTGCTGCCTCCCACATTGAATATCCCCTCTCCCTCTCTTTGTACTACCTCTTTAGTGCTCCCTTCAATGTTCCCCCTCCCCTCCACCCCCATCACTATCCCCCTTACTACAATTTTACTACCTCCTACACACAACCCATCTCTCCTTTTCTCTCCCTCTCTTATTACTCCCTCTTTAGTGCCCCCTTCTATGCCCCCCCCCCCTCTCTCCAACCTCTCTAACATATGTTTCTTCCCTCGCCCCCCATATACCGATCTGCCTCCTTCATTGTTTCCGCAGAGTTCTTCACCCACTGCCCTCCTCTAATATGCTCTAATTATTAACTCGTTTTCTATTTTGTAACTCTTCTGTGTCGTTAGTTGTTGGGATTCATGACCTCGCAGTAAGCCTCTACACTTAATCTTTCAACATCAGCATTTGTTATCCATTGCAGAACCGATGCCTTAACACCACAGAGTACACTCAACTTGTAGCCCCAACATAATACTGGAGTCTACAGCAAGCATGGCAACAAGTTTATATCATGAACAGATTAGTAAAGTGATTTATTATTATCAGAGGATCAAATTAATCACTTCTATACATTTTGCTTTACGGCTCCCATAGTAATTTAATATGAAGTATGTACGTTACTTTACATTAAACAAAGGTAATAATCAATGCAAACGTACAAGCTGAACGCAGGTCTGCTTCGTAAAGGGTGACAGAAAGGAATGCTGGGGCCGGATACTCAAAACTATTTAGGACATCCTATCTCGTCCTGTCTCACTTAGGACGCCCTAACTGCTCCAGTACGCTTAAGACGCTATAATCAAAACAGTTAAGACGGCATACTCAGAAGCTGTGGGCAGCCATTTTACGAAAAGTTAAGACGTCCTGACTTAGGGCAGGTCGGGGGCTTCTCTAACTCGACTTAGGACACCCAACAACGGAAAAAAGTTGATAGTAGGATCCGTTTTTTACGGTGTACCTCCAAACATTGGCCGAGAGCGTGGATTAAATATGGCCGGCCTCAAGCTACTCCAGCCTATTTTAATCATTATTCAAGGAGGCTATGGATATAACTGGTGTAATTAATAGTTACAGCGTAACATTTTGTAAGGGAACTAGTGGTTTTATACCGTTTTGGTCACTATATAATGTATCTAAACATGACCAAATACGATCCTCTCCAAGCCGATGATTCTGTGAATTTACTTGATTAACCCTTTCAATAATGGAAATACTCTTGTAATATGTACAGAATAAACTGGATTTTCGGGCTCAAGACCTTTATGAAGTAGCATAGGCTATTGGTAACTTCACACACTGCGGTTTTGGGTGCTGGACACCAATATGACAATATTGAGTTTAGCCTAGATCAAATTAGGCCTAGGCTATATATATTTCTAGTTTACAACATTTACTTAGCTTCTACAATTTTAATCATGTGTTAGTTGTTTCATTATGCAATTGCATGCATTTTCATCAGTTTTCCACGAATATTAAAATACAACCCTATTAGTGGGGAGGATTAGCCTATGATCGGGAATTTCGGGACATATATTAAAATCATACGTATATATAATACGATGTCTAGGCCTAGAGAGACTTTTGATTTATTTTACTCAGTTTAAATTATGGAGTTATTATTTTGACCTAGTTCAAGTTATAAAGTACCGGTATCCTTATTAAGTTAGGTTATCCTAACTAAGGTTAGCTTGGCTTAACTAACCCTTGTTACCTAATCAAGTTATACATAATTATAGAAGCCTCATTATGTATTTAGGCTATGACTCTAACCCCGCCATCCCACTAGTGACCCCCTTAAATAGACTAGGCCTATTCTTGGGTAAAATCAAACGGGCAAGGATGTAGTATACGGGTGTACCACCCGCCTTATTTACACTACGCAGACGCTCGCGATCATGTTCGCGTCTATTTTGACTGCCTCACATTCACAAAACTTAGTTACCATGTGTTGGTAGGCTATATATATTCTGAAATTGATTTATAACTTGATCCACATTTGAACAATTCTGCTTTACAGGCAGCTTTGCCTCTTGTCTTCCGACACTTAGGAAATACATACACACACAATCACACACATATACTGTATATATATATATGTGTATATATATAATTATACAGTATACATATTAAGTAACATACCTAAATATTTTTGCCAAATGCTCAGTTGCATACTTATCATCTCTGGCTACAACAATCTGTATGACTGATCACTTATTTGAAAGGCCGAACAAAAACATTACTTAGGAAAAAGAAAGTATCAAATTTTATAAAGAATTTATTTTCATAAATAAACCTGTATAATGATATATAAATAATTTATGTATGGAAGTAATGGAGTGCAAGAAGAGGAGGGGTGTCGTTGTGATGAGATGAATCAAATTGATCCATATAATTCGATTCATTGTACTCTTAGTTGTAGCGGCGCTGGGGAGGGCGGTAGCTCTCGAATGATCTAGAGTCAGATCCAGACTCGGAGGATCCGGACTCGAAGGAAGCTGAACCCTCGTACTTGACATCAGCAATGTAACCATCGTCACCGTCAACATAGTAGGAGACCTTCTGTACGCGACCGTCGGGAAGCTGCACGTAGTATGACCCCTGGGTGTTGTCGCCATCACGGGCCTCCTGTTGGCCGTAGTGGTTCTCAGAGGAGTCGTCATTCACGGCCCAGTTGAAGTCGTACTTGGCCTCGCTGGATTCGTAGGACTCGAAGGACTGTCGGTAACAACGAAAAATTATAAATCTTTATGAATAATAGGGATCGTTTTGATTTTCCATTATGAAAGTTGTGTTATCGATATAACTGTTTAGCATTTCACAGAAAAAAAGCAAAACACGTTGACGCAAAATAAACTTACGTTAGAGTCAGATCCGTAGCCACCATCGGCAGCAACCAGGGCAGCCAGGCCCAGCAGGATAACGATCTGAATATGTGGAATAAATATATCTTTAAGCTTTGTACAAAAACATTTGAGCATTTAACAATTGTCATGGATAACGTATTTGTAGTACTAATATTGTTTTGCAAAAACTTCTGTTTTGAAAATTATGTTCCATTGATAAGGATTAACAAAAATAAGGATAATGTATGTTGAATTGTTGCCTGATTTGATTATTGTCTTTTGTGTAATACATGTATTTTTGGCTATATGTTCTACCTATTAATCTCCTCTTGTCATGTTTATAAATTAAGGGATACGATACAGACTGACCTACTGAATTCTTTGTTTTAGAAATATTTCTATATTATAATCTTTCTGAATTATCATATGTAGTATCTCAGACAGTTGCTCTGACATTATTGATGTAAATTTGATTCTCTTCACGAGGAAAATTCAATGCTATTGTTTACATATCTACCTATCTTTATATATTACACTCAGTTGATATTTATATGAAAGGAAATATTCTCGTGAATACAAGTTGCCAGCTTTACTTTAATGTCTTATTCTTAACCCTCTTACGTTCTTGACGCAATTTTGAGCCTATTAGGGATACTTTAAAGCCTTTGTTACCATCAGGGGTATTTAGAAACCTTTAGTTTTTTTACTTTAACCTCTTCAGTTGTCTTTGAGTTAGCTGTGGCCAGAAAACTAATTTTGGAGAAGTAATTATAAGAGTGAGAGAACTCTATTTATTATTGCTAATCTGGCAACCTCTGCGTCATATGGTCGTGAGAGGGTTAAACAAGGTTGGGGAATAGTCTCCACTTCCCCTGTAATACCACATGCAAGAAAAGAGCGAGTTCTGTGATAGTGAGTCAGATTGCTCCTTACTAGTTAGTTAAAATAGGACTTCAGAGGCCATCAACCCTTCTAGATTATTAAGCCAGCACACTGTAAGTCAAGAATAGCAGCTGGAGAGTAGCCCCATTTTCAAGAACTCCAGTCCCTTGCTCCTTAGTCAATGATACACTCTTTCCAAACATACCTTGGCGTTCATTGTGTAGTGTAGCTAGGTCGGGACTTAACTGACAAGGCTTCAGAATGTGGCTGTATATATACCCCAAGTTGCCCTAGTCTGACAACCTTGCTTCTCATCCCCCTCCCATTCCCCCCCCCCCCCCCCCCCCTCTCTTGTTGCTACATATCTCTGGCTCTTGCACTACGTCCCCCCATCCTCCCTCTCCTTCCCTTTTACTACAACCACAGTATGCCTCCCCTCCCTTATCCACCTTTACTAGCTTTTTGTCTCTCATATTAAGGCTATCCCCTCCTCCTTCTCATACTCCTTCTACTACCTTTAGTTAGTTAGTTAAACTAGGACTAACCAGGCTATCAACCCTATTGGAATATTAAGCCAGCACACTGTAAGTCAAGAAAAACGTCAGGACTGGAGCCTCACTGCGAGAACTCCAGTCCCTTGTTAACTACATCTCTCTGGCTCTCACGCTAACCCCCCATCCCCCCTGCTACAACTCTGCTGCCTCCTACATTGAATCCCCTCTCCCTCTCTTTTTACTACCTCTTTAGTGCTCCCTTCAATGTTCCCCCTCCCCTCCACCCCCATCACTATCCCCCCTTACTACAACTTTACTACCTCCCACACACATCCCCTCTCTCCTTTTCTCTCCCTCTCTTATTGCTCCCTCTTTAGTGCCCCCTTCTATGTCCCCCCCCCACCCCCCCTCTCCAACCTCTCTAACATATGTTTTTTCCCTCGCCCCCCATATACCGATCTGCCTCCTTCCTTGTTTCCGCAGTTCTTCACCCACTGCCCTCCTCTAATATGCTCTAAGTATTAACTCGTTTTCTATTTTGTAACTCTTCTGTGTCGTTAGTTGTTGGGATTCATGACCTCGCAGTAAGCCTCTACACTTAATCTTTCAACATCAGCATTTGTTATCCATTGCAGAACCGATGCCTTAACACCACAGAGTACACTCAACTTGTAGCCCCAACACAATACTGGAGTGTGCAGCAAGCATGGCAACAAGTTTATATCATGAACAGATTAGTAAAGTGCTTTATTATTATCAGAGGATCAAATTAATCACTTCTATACATTATGCTTTACGGCTCCCATAGTAATTTAATATGAAGTATTTACGTTACTTTACATTAAACAAAGGTAATAATCAATGCAAACGTACAAAAGGCTGAACGCAGGTTTGCTTTGTAAAGGGTGACAGAAAGGAATGCTGGGGCCGGATACTCAAAACTATTTAGGACATCCTATCTCGTCCTGTCTCTCTTAGGACGCCCTAGCTGCTCCAGTACGCTTAAGACGCTATAATCAAAACAGTTAAGACAGCATACTCAGAAGCTGTGGGCAGTCATTTTGCGAAAAGTTAAGACGTCCTGACTTAGGGCAGGTCGGGGGCTTCTCTAACTCGACTTAGGACACCCAACAACGGAAAAAAGTTGATAGTAGGATCTGTTATTTACGGTGTACCTCCAAACATTGGCCGAGAGCGTCGATTAAATATGGCCGGCCTCAAAGCGACTCCAGCCTATTTTAATCATTATTCAAGGAGGCTATGGATATAACTGGTGTAATTAATAGTTACAGCGTAACATTTTGTAAGGGAACTAGTGGTTTTATACCGTTTTGGTCACTATATAATGTATCTAAACATGACCAAATACCATCCTCTCCAAGCCTATGATTCTGTGAATTTACTTGATTAACCCTTTCAATAATGGAAATACTATTGTAATAATTATGTACTGAATAAACTGGATTTTCGGGCTCAAGACCTTTATGAAGTAGCATAGGCTATTGGTAACTTCACACACTGCGGTTTTGGGTGCTGGACACCAATATGACAATATCGAGTTTAGCCTAGATCAAATTAGGCCTAGGCTATATATATTTCTAGTTTACAACATTTACTTAGCTTCTACAATTTTAATCATGTGTTAGTTGTTTCATTATGCAATTGCATGCATTTTCATCAGTTTTCCACGAATATTAAAATACAACCCTATTAGTGGGGAGGATTAGCCTATGATCGGGAATTTCGGGACATATATTAAAATCATACGTATATATAATACGATGTCTAGGCCTAGAGAGACTTTTGATTTATTTTACTCAGTTTGAATTATGGAGTTATTATTTTGACCTAGTTCAAGTTATAAAGTACCGGTATCCTTATTAAGTTAGGTTATCCTAACTAAGGTTAGCTTGGCTTAACTAACCCTTGTTACCTAATCAAGTTATACATAATTATAGAAGCCTCATTATGTATTTAGGCTATGACTCTAACCCCGCCATCCCACTAGTGACCCCCTTAAATAGACTAGGCCTATTCTTGGGTAAAATCAAACGGGCAAGGATGTAGTATACGGGTGTACCACCCGCCTTATTTACACTACGCAGACGCTCGCGATCATGTTCGCGTCTATTTTGACTGCCTCACATTCACAAAACTTAGTTACCATGTGTTGGTAGGCTATATATATTCTGAAATTGATTTATAACTTGATCCACATTTGAACAATTCTGCTTTACAGGCAGCTTTGCCTCTTGTCTTCCGACACTTAGGAAATACATACACACACAATCACACACATATACTGTATATATATATGTGTATATATATAATTATACAGTATACATATTAAGTAACATACCTAAATATTTTTGCCAAATGCTCAGTTGCATACTTATCATCTCTGGCTACAACAATCTGTATGACTGATCACTTATTTGAAAGGCCGAACAAAAACATTACTTAGGAAAAAGAAAGTATCAAATTTTATAAAGAATTTATTTTCATAAATAAACCTGTATAATGATATATAAATAATTTATGTATGGAAGTAATGGAGTGCAAGAAGAGGAGGGGTGTCGTTGTGATGAGATGAATCAAATTGATCCATATAATTCGATTCATTGTACTCTTAGTCGTAGCGGCGCTGGGGAGGGCGGTAGCTCTCGAATGATCTAGAGTCAGATCCAGACTCGGAGGATCCGGACTCGAAGGAAGCTGAACCCTCGTACTTGACATCAGCAATGTAACCATCGTCACCGTCAACATAGTAGGAGACCTTCTGTACGCGACCGTCGGGAAGCTGCACGTAGTATGACCCCTGGGTGTTGTCGCCATCACGGGCCTCCTGTTGGCCGTAGTGGTTCTCAGAGGAGTCGTCATTCACGGCCCAGTTGAAGTCGTACTTGGCCTCGCTGGATTCGTAGGACTCGAAGGACTGTCGGTAACAACGAAAAATTATAAATCTTTATGAATAATAGGGATCGTTTTGATTTTCCATTATGAAAGTTGTGTTATCGATATAACTGTTTAGCATTTCACAGAAAAAAAGCAAAACACGTTGACGCAAAATAAACTTACGTTAGAGTCAGATCCGTAGCCATCATCGGCAGCAACCAGGGCAGCCAGGCCCAGCAGGATAACGATCTGAATATGTGGAATAAATATATCTTTAAGCTTTGTACAAAAACATTTGAGCATTTAACAATTGTCATGGATAACGTATTTGTAGTACTAATATTGTTTTGCAAAAACTTCTGTTTTGAAAATCATGTTCCATTGATAAGGATTAACAAAAATAAGGATAATGTATGTTGAATTGTTGCCTGATTTGATTATTGTCTTTTGTGTAATACATGTATTTTTGGCTATATGTTCTACCTATTAATCTCCTCTTGTCATGTTTATAAATTAAGGGATACGATACAGACTGACCTACTGAATTCTTTGTTTTAGAAATATTTCTATATTATAATCTTTCTGAATTATCATATGTAGTATCTCAGACAGTTGCTCTGACATTATTGATGTAAATTTGATTCTCTTCACGAGGAAAATTCAATGCTATTGTTTACATATCTACCTATCTTTATATATTACACTCAGTTGATATTTATATGAAAGGAAATATTCTCGTGAATACAAGTTGCCAGCTTTACTTTAATGTCTTATTCTTAACCCTCTTACGTTCTTGACGCAATTTTGAGCCTATTAGGGATACTTTAAAGCCTTTGTTACCATCAGGGGTATTTAGAAACCTTTAGTTTTTTTACTTTAACCTCTTCAGTTGTCTTTGAGTTAGCTGTGGCCAGAAAACTAATTTTGGAGAAGTAATAAGAGTGAGAGAACTCTATTTATTATTGCTAATCTGGCAACCTCTGCGTCATATGGTCGTGAGAGGGTTAAACAAGGTTGGGGAATAGTCTCCACTTCCCCTGTAATACCACATGCAAGAAAAGAGCGAGTTCTGTGATAGTGAGTCAGATTGCTCCTTACTAGTTAGTTAAAATAGGACTTCAGAGGCCATCAACCCTTCTAGATTATTAAGCCAGCACACTGTAAGTCAAGAATAGCAGCTGGAGAGTAGCCCCCTTTTCAAGAACTCCAGTCCCTTGCTCCTTAGTCAATGATACACTCTTTCCAAACATACCTTGGCGTTCATTGTGTAGTGTAGCTAGGTCGGGACTTAACTGACAAGGCTTCAGAATGTGGCTGTATATATACCCCAAGTTGCCCTAGTCTGACAACCTTGCTTCTCATCCCCCTCCCATTCCCCCCCCCTCCCCCCCCCCCCCCCCCCCCCTCTCTTGTTGCTACATATCTCTGGCTCTTGCACTACGTCCCCCCATCCTCCCTCTCCTTCCCCTTTACTACAACCACAGTATGCCTCCCCTCCCTTATCCACCTTTACTAGCTTTTTGTCTCTCATATTAAGGCTATCCCCTCCTCCTTCTCATACTCCTTCTACTACCTTTAGTTAGTTAGTTAAACTAGGACTAACCAGGCTATCAACCCTATTGGAATATTAAGCCAGCACACTGTAAGTCAAGAATAACGTTAGGACTGGAGCCTCACTGCGAGAACTCCAGTCCCTTGTTAACTACATCTCTCTGGCTCTCACGCTAACCCCCCATCCCCCCTGCTACAACTCTGCTGCCTCCTACATTGAATATCCCCTCTCCCTCTCTTTTACTACCTCTTTAGTGCTCCCTTCAATGTTCCCCCTCCCCTCCACCCCCATCACTATCCCCCCTTACTACAACTTTACTACCTCCCACACACATCCCCTCTCTCCTTTTCTCTCCCTCTCTTATTGCTCCCTCTTTAGTGCCCCCTTCTATGTGCCCCCCCCCCACCCCCCCTCTCCAACCTCTCTAACATATGTTTTTTCCCTCGCCCCCCATATACCGATCTGCCTCCTTCCTTGTTTCCGCAGTTCTTCACCCACTGCCCTCCTCTAATATGCTCTAAGTATTAACTCGTTTTCTATTTTGTAACTCTTCTGTGTCGTTAGTTGTTGGGATTCATGACCTCGCAGTAAGCCTCTACACTTAATCTTTCAACATCAGCATTTGTTATCCATTGCAGAACCGATGCCTTAACACCACAGAGTACACTCAACTTGTAGCCCCAACACAATACTGGAGTGTGCAGCAAGCATGGCAACAAGTTTATATCATGAACAGATTAGTAAAGTGCTTTTATTATCAGAGGATCAAATTAATCACTTCTATACATTATGCTTTACGGCTCCCATAGTAATTTAATATGAAGTATTTACGTTACTTTACATTAAACAAAGGTAATAATCAATGCAAACGTACAAAAGGCTGAACGCAGGTTTGCTTTGTAAAGGGTGACAGAAAGGAATGCTGGGGCCGGATACTCAAAACTATTTAGGACATCCTATCTCGTCCTGTCTCTCTTAGGACGCCCTAGCTGCTCCAGTACGCTTAAGACGCTATAATCAAAACAGTTAAGACGGCATACTTAGAAGCTGTGGGCTGTCATTTTGCGAAAAGTTAAGACGTCCTGACTTAGGGCAGGTCGGGGGCTTCTCTAACTCGACTTAGGACACCCAACAACGGAAAAAAGTTGATAGTAGGATCTGTTATTTACGGTGTACCTCCAAACATTGGCCGAGAGCGTCGATTAAATATGGCCGGCCTCAAAGCGACTCCAGCCTATTTTAATCATTATTCAAGGAGGCTATGGATATAACTGGTGTAATTAATAGTTACAGCGTAACATTTTGTAAGGGAACTAGTGGTTTTATACCGTTTTGGTCACTATATAATGTATCTAAACATGACCAAATACCATCCTCTCCAAGCCTATGATTCTGTGAATTTACTTGATTAACCCTTTCAATAATGGAAATACTATTGTAATAATTATGTACTGAATAAACTGGATTTTCGGGCTCAAGACCTTTATGAAGTAGCATAGGCTATTGGTAACTTCACACACTGCGGTTTTGGGTGCTGGACACCAATATGACAATATTGAGTTTAGCCTAGATCAAATTAGGCCTAGGCTATATATTTCTAGTTTACAACATTTACTTAGCTTCTACAATTTTAATCATGTGTTAGTTGTTTCATTATGCAATTGCATGCATTTTCATCAGTTTTCCACGAATATTAAAATACAACCCTATTAGTGGGGAGGATTAGCCTATGATCGGGAATTTCGGGACATATATTAAAATCATACGTATATATAATACGATGTCTAGGCCTAGAGAGACTTTTGATTTATTTTACTCAGTTTAAATTATGGAGTTATTATTTTGACCTAGTTCAAGTTATAAAGTACCGGTATCCTTATTAAGTTAGGTTATCCTAACTAAGGTTAGCTTGGCTTAACTAACCCTTGTTACCTAATCAAGTTATACATAATTATAGAAGCCTCATTATGTATTTAGGCTATGACTCTAACCCCGCCATCCCACTAGTGACCCCCTTAAATAGACTAGGCCTATTCTTGGGTAAAATCAAACGGGCAAGGATGTAGTATACGGGTGTACCACCCGCCTTATTTACACTACGCAGACGCTCGCGATCATGTTCGCGTCTATTTTGACTGCCTCACATTCACAAAACTTAGTTACCATGTGTTGGTAGGCTATATATATTCTGAAATTGATTTATAACTTGATCCACATTTGAACAATTCTGCTTTACAGGCAGCTTTGCCTCTTGTCTTCCGACACTTAGGAAATACATACACACACAATCACACACATATACTGTATATATATATGTGTATATATATAATTATACAGTATACATATTAAGTAA
This sequence comes from Paralithodes platypus, assembly GCA_032716605.1. Lineage (NCBI taxonomy): Eukaryota > Metazoa > Arthropoda > Malacostraca > Decapoda > Lithodidae > Paralithodes > Paralithodes platypus. Next base: position 10,345,329 of record CM064530.1, on the reverse strand, counting down.
CATACCTAAATATTTTTGCCAAATGCTCAGTTGCATACTTATCATCTCTGGCTACAACAATCTGTATGACTGATCACTTATTTGAAAGGCCGAACAAAAACATTACTTAGGAAAAAGAAAGTATCAAATTTTATAAAGAATTTATTTTCATAAATAAACCTGTATAATGATATATAAATAATTTATGTATGGAAGTAATGGAGTGCAAGAAGGAGGGGTGTCGTTGTGATGAGATGAATCAAATTGATCCATATAATTCGATTCATTGTACTCTTAGTTGTAGCGGCGCTGGGGAGGGCGGTAGCTCTCGAATGATCTAGAGTCAGATCCAGACTCGGAGGATCCGGACTCGAAGGAAGCTGAACCCTCGTACTTGACATCAGCAATGTAACCATCGTCACCGTCAACATAGTAGGAGACCTTCTGTACGCGACCGTCGGGAAGCTGCACGTAGTATGACCCCTGGGTGTTGTCGCCATCACGGGCCTCCTGTTGGCCGTAGTGGTTCTCAGAGGAGTCGTCATTCACGGCCCAGTTGAAGTCGTACTTGGCCTCGCTGGATTCGTAGGACTCGAAGGACTGTCGGTAACAACGAAAAATTATAAATCTTTATGAATAATAGGGATCGTTTTGATTTTCCATTATGAAAGTTGTGTTATCGATATAACTGTTTAGCATTTCACAGAAAAAAAGCAAAACACGTTGACGCAAAATAAACTTACGTTAGAGTCAGATCCGTAGCCACCATCGGCAGCAACCAGGGCAGCCAGGCCCAGCAGGATAACGATCTGAATATGTGGAATAAATATATCTTTAAGCTTTGTACAAAAACATTTGAGCATTTAACAATTGTCATGGATAACGTATTTGTAGTACTAATATTGTTTTGCAAAAACTTCTGTTTTGAAAATCATGTTCCATTGATAAGGATTAACAAAAATAAGGATAATGTATGTTGAATTGTTGCCTGATTTGATTATTGTCTTTTGTGTAATACATGTATTTTTGGCTATATGTTCTACCTATTAATCTCCTCTTGTCATGTTTATAAATTAAGGGATACGATACAGACTGACCTACTGAATTCTTTGTTTTAGAAATATTTCTATATTATAATCTTTCTGAATTATCATATGTAGTATCTCAGACAGTTGCTCTGACATTATTGATGTAAATTTGATTCTCTTCACGAGGAAAATTCAATGCTATTGTTTACATATCTACCTATCTTTATATATTACACTCAGTTGATATTTATATGAAAGGAAATATTCTCGTGAATACAAGTTGCCAGCTTTACTTTAATGTCTTATTCTTAACCCTCTTACGTTCTTGACGCAATTTTGAGCCTATTAGGGATACTTTAAAGCCTTTGTTACCATCAGGGGTATTTAGAAACCTTTAGTTTTTTTACTTTAACCTCTTCAGTTGTCTTTGAGTTAGCTGTGGCCAGAAAACTAATTTTGGAGAAGTAATTATAAGAGTGAGAGAACTCTATTTATTATTGCTAATCTGGCAACCTCTGCGTCATATGGTCGTGAGAGGGTTAAACAAGGTTGGGGAATAGTCTCCACTTCCCCTGTAATACCACATGCAAGAAAAGAGCGAGTTCTGTGATAGTGAGTCAGATTGCTCCTTACTAGTTAGTTAAAATAGGACTTCAGAGGCCATCAACCCTTCTAGATTATTAAGCCAGCACACTGTAAGTCAAGAATAGCAGCTGGAGAGTAGCCCCATTTTCAAGAACTCCAGTCCCTTGCTCCTTAGTCAATGATACACTCTTTCCAAACATACCTTGGCGTTCATTGTGTAGTGTAGCTAGGTCGGGACTTAACTGACAAGGCTTCAGAATGTGGCTGTATATATACCCCAAGTTGCCCTAGTCTGACAACCTTGCTTCTCATCCCCCTCCCATTCCCCCCCCCCCCCCCCCTCTCTTGTTGCTACATATCTCTGGCTCTTGCACTACGTCCCCCCATCCTCCCTCTCCTTCCCCTTTACTACAACCACAGTATGCCTCCCCTCCCTTATCCACCTTTACTAGCTTTTTGTCTCTCATATTAAGGCTATCCCCTCCTCCTTCTCATACTCCTTCTACTACCTTTAGTTAGTTAGTTAAACTAGGACTAACCAGGCTATCAACCCTATTGGAATATTAAGCCAGCACACTGTAAGTCAAGAATAACGTTAGGACTGGAGCCTCACTGCGAGAACTCCAGTCCCTTGTTAACTACATCTCTCTGGCTCTCACGCTAACCCCCCATCCCCCCTGCTACAACTCTGCTGCCTCCTACATTGAATATCCCCTCTCCCTCTCTTTTTACTACCTCTTTAGTGCTCCCTTCAATGTTCCCCCTCCCCTCCACCCCCATCACTATCCCCCCTTACTACAACTTTACTACCTCCCACACACATCCCCTCTCTCCTTTTCTCTCCCTCTCTTATTGCTCCCTCTTTAGTGCCCCCTTCTATGTCCCCCCCCCCCCCCCCCCCCTCTCCAACCTCTCTAACATATGTTTTTTCCCTCGCCCCCCATATACCGATCTGCCTCCTTCCTTGTTTCCGCAGTTCTTCACCCACTGCCCTCCTCTAATATGCTCTAAGTATTAACTCGTTTTCTATTTTGTAACTCTTCTGTGTCGTTAGTTGTTGGGATTCATGACCTCGCAGTAAGCCTCTACACTTAATCTTTCAACATCAGCATTTGTTATCCATTGCAGAACCGATGCCTTAACACCACAGAGTACACTCAACTTGTAGCCCCAACACAATACTGGAGTGTGCAGCAAGCATGGCAACAAGTTTATATCATGAACAGATTAGTAAAGTGCTTTATTATTATCAGAGGATCAAATTAATCACTTCTATACATTATGCTTTACGGCTCCCATAGTAATTTAATATGAAGTATTTACGTTACTTTACATTAAACAAAGGTAATAATCAATGCAAACGTACAAAAGGCTGAACGCAGGTTTGCTTTGTAAAGGGTGACAGAAAGGAATGCTGGGGCCGGATACTCAAAACTATTTAGGACATCCTATCTCGTCCTGTCTCTCTTAGGACGCCCTAGCTGCTCCAGTACGCTTAAGACGCTATAATCAAAACAGTTAAGACGGCATACTTAGAAGCTGTGGGCTGTCATTTTGCGAAAAGTTAAGACGTCCTGACTTAGGGCAGGTCGGGGGCTTCTCTAACTCGACTTAGGACACCCAACAACGGAAAAAAAGTTGATAGTAGGATCTGTTATTTACGGTGTACCTCCAAACATTGGCCGAGAGCGTCGATTAAATATGGCCGGCCTCAAAGCGACTCCAGCCTATTTTAATCATTATTCAAGGAGGCTATGGATATAACTGGTGTAATTAATAGTTACAGCGTAACATTTTGTAAGGGAACTAGTGGTTTTATACCGTTTTGGTCACTATATAATGTATCTAAACATGACCAAATACCATCCTCTCCAAGCCTATGATTCTGTGAATTTACTTGATTAACCCTTTCAATAATGGAAATACTATTGTAATAATTATGTACTGAATAAACTGGATTTTCGGGCTCAAGACCTTTATGAAGTAGCATAGGCTATTGGTAACTTCACACACTGCGGTTTTGGGTGCTGGACACCAATATGACAATATTGAGTTTAGCCTAGATCAAATTAGGCCTAGGCTATATATATTTCTAGTTTACAACATTTACTTAGCTTCTACAATTTTAATCATGTGTTAGTTGTTTCATTATGCAATTGCATGCATTTTCATCAGTTTTCCACGAATATTAAAATACAACCCTATTAGTGGGGAGGATTAGCCTATGATCGGGAATTTCGGGACATATATTAAAATCATACGTATATATAATACGATGTCTAGGCCTAGAGAGACTTTTGATTTATTTTACTCAGTTTAAATTATGGAGTTATTATTTTGACCTAGTTCAAGTTATAAAGTACCGGTATCCTTATTAAGTTAGGTTATCCTAACTAAGGTTAGCTTGGCTTAACTAACCCTTGTTACCTAATCAAGTTATACATAATTATAGAAGCCTCATTATGTATTTAGGCTATGACTCTAACCCCGCCATCCCACTAGTGACCCCCTTAAATAGACTAGGCCTATTCTTGGGTAAAATCAAACGGGCAAGGATGTAGTATACGGGTGTACCACCCGCCTTATTTACACTACGCAGACGCTCGCGATCATGTTCGCGTCTATTTTGACTGCCTCACATTCACAAAACTTAGTTACCATGTGTTGGTAGGCTATATATATTCTGAAATTGATTTATAACTTGATCCACATTTGAACAATTCTGCTTTACAGGCAGCTTTGCCTCTTGTCTTCCGACACTTAGGAAATACATACACACACAATCACACACATATACTGTATATATATATGTGTATATATAATTATACAGTATACATATTAAGTAACATACCTAAATATTTTTGCCAAATGCTCAGTTGCATACTTATCATCTCTGGCTACAACAATCTGTATGACTGATCACTTATTTGAAAGGCCGAACAAAAACATTACTTAGGAAAAAGAAAGTATCAAATTTTATAAAGAATTTATTTTCATAAATAAACCTGTATAATGATATATAAATAATTTATGTATGGAAGTAATGGAGTGCAAGAAGAGGAGGGGTGTCGTTGTGATGAGATGAATCAAATTGATCCATATAATTCGATTCATTGTACTCTTAGTTGTAGCGGCGCTGGGGAGGGCGGTAGCTCTCGAATGATCTAGAGTCAGATCCAGACTCGGAGGATCCGGACTCGAAGGAAGCTGAACCCTCGTACTTGACATCAGCAATGTAACCATCGTCACCGTCAACATAGTAGGAGACCTTCTGTACGCGACCGTCGGGAAGCTGCACGTAGTATGACCCCTGGGTGTTGTCGCCATCACGGGCCTCCTGTTGGCCGTAGTGGTTCTCAGAGGAGTCGTCATTCACGGCCCAGTTGAAGTCGTACTTGGCCTCGCTGGATTCGTAGGACTCGAAGGACTGTCGGTAACAACGAAAAATTATAAATCTTTATGAATAATAGGGATCGTTTTTGATTTTCCATTATGAAAGTTGTGTTATCGATATAACTGTTTAGCATTTCACAGAAAAAAAGCAAAACACGTTGACGCAAAATAAACTTACGTTAGAGTCAGATCCGTAGCCACCATCGGCAGCAACCAGGGCAGCCAGGCCCAGCAGGATAACGATCTGAATATGTGGAATAAATATATCTTTAAGCTTTGTACAAAAACATTTGAGCATTTAACAATTGTCATGGATAACGTATTTGTAGTACTAATATTGTTTTGCAAAAACTTCTGTTTTGAAAATCATGTTCCATTGATAAGGATTAACAAAAATAAGGATAATGTATGTTGAATTGTTGCCTGATTTGATTATTGTCTTTTGTGTAATACATGTATTTTTGGCTATATGTTCTACCTATTAATCTCCTCTTGTCATGTTTATAAATTAAGGGATACGATACAGACTGACCTACTGAATTCTTTGTTTTAGAAATATTTCTATATTATAATCTTTCTGAATTATCATATGTAGTATCTCAGACAGTTGCTCTGACATTATTGATGTAAATTTGATTCTCTTCACGAGGAAAATTCAATGCTATTGTTTACATATCTACCTATCTTTATATATTACACTCAGTTGATATTTATATGAAAGGAAATATTCTCGTGAATACAAGTTGCCAGCTTTACTTTAATGTCTTATTCTTAACCCTCTTACGTTCTTGACGCAATTTTGAGCCTATTAGGGATACTTTAAAGCCTTTGTTACCATCAGGGGTATTTAGAAACCTTTAGTTTTTTTACTTTAACCTCTTCAGTTGTCTTTGAGTTAGCTGTGGCCAGAAAACTAATTTTGGAGAAGTAATTATAAGAGTGAGAGAACTCTATTTATTATTGCTAATCTGGCAACCTCTGCGTCATATGGTCGTGAGAGGGTTAAACAAGGTTGGGGAATAGTCTCCACTTCCCCTGTAATACCACATGCAAGAAAAGAGCGAGTTCTGTGATAGTGAGTCAGATTGCTCCTTACTAGTTAGTTAAAATAGGACTTCAGAGGCCATCAACCCTTCTAGATTATTAAGCCAGCACACTGTAAGTCAAGAATAGCAGCTGGAGAGTAGCCCCCTTTTCAAGAACTCCAGTCCCTTGCTCCTTAGTCAATGATACACTCTTTCCAAACATACCTTGGCGTTCATTGTGTAGTGTAGCTAGGTCGGGACTTAACTGACAAGGCTTCAGAATGTGGCTGTATATATACCCCAAGTTGCCCTAGTCTGACAACCTTGCTTCTCATCCCCCTCCCATTCTCCCCCCCCCCCCCTCTCTTGTTGCTACATATCTCTGGCTCTTGCACTACGTCCCCCCATCCTCCCTCTCCTTCCCCTTTACTACAACCACAGTATGCCTCCCCTCCCTTATCCACCTTTACTAGCTTTTTGTCTCCCATATTAAGGCTATCCCCTCCTCCTTCTCATACTCCTTCTACTACCTTTAGTTAGTTAGTTAAACTAGGACTAACCAGGCTATCAACCCTATTGGAATATTAAGCCAGCACACTGTAAGTCAAGAATAACGTCAGGACTGGAGCCTCACTGCGAGAACTCCAGTCCCTTGTTAACTACATCTCTCTGGCTCTCACGCTAACCCCCCATCCCCCCTGCTACAACTCTGCTGCCTCCTACATTGAATATCCCCTCTCCCTCTCTTTTTACTACCTCTTTAGTGCTCCCTTCAATGTTCCCCCTCCCCTCCACCCCCATCACTATCCCCCCTTACTACAACTTTACTACCTCCCACACACATCCCCTCTCTCCTTTTCTCTCCCTCTCTTATTGCTCCCTCTTTAGTGCCCCCTTCTATGTCCCCCCCCCACCCCCCCTCTCCAACCTCTCTAACATATGTTTTTTCCCTCGCCCCCCATATACCGATCTGCCTCCTTCCTTGTTTCCGCAGTTCTTCACCCACTGCCCTCCTCTAATATGCTCTAAGTATTAACTCGTTTTCTATTTTGTAACTCTTCTGTGTCGTTAGTTGTTGGGATTCATGACCTCGCAGTAAGCCTCTACACTTAATCTTTCAACATCAGCATTTGTTATCCATTGCAGAACCGATGCCTTAACACCACAGAGTACACTCAACTTGTAGCCCCAACACAATACTGGAGTGTGCAGCAAGCATGGCAACAAGTTTATATCATGAACAGATTAGTAAAGTGCTTTATTATTATCAGAGGATCAAATTAATCACTTCTATACATTATGCTTTACGGCTCCCATAGTAATTTAATATGAAGTATTTACGTTACTTTACATTAAACAAAGGTAATAATCAATGCAAACGTACAAAAGGCTGAACGCAGGTTTGCTTTGTAAAGGGTGACAGAAAGGAATGCTGGGGCCGGATACTCAAAACTATTTAGGACATCCTATCTCGTCCTGTCTCTCTTAGGACGCCCTAGCTGCTCCAGTACGCTTAAGACGCTATAATCAAAACAGTTAAGACGGCATACTCAGAAGCTGTGGGCAGTCATTTTGCGAAAAGTTAAGACGTCCTGACTTAGGGCAGGTCGGGGGCTTCTCTAACTCGACTTAGGACACCCAACAACGGAAAAAAGTTGATAGTAGGATCTGTTATTTACGGTGTACCTCCAAACATTGGCCGAGAGCGTCGATTAAATATGGCCGGCCTCAAAGCGACTCCAGCCTATTTTAATCATTATTCAAGGAGGATATGGATATAACTGGTGTAATTAATAGTTACAGCGTAACATTTTGTAAGGGAACTAGTGGTTTTATACCGTTTTGGTCACTATATAATGTATCTAAACATGACCAAATACCATCCTCTCCAAGCCTATGATTCTGTGAATTTACTTGATTAACCCTTTCAATAATGGAAATACTATTGTAATAATTATGTACTGAATAAACTGGATTTTCGGGCTCAAGACCTTTATGAAGTAGCATAGGCTATTGGTAACTTCACACACTGCGGTTTTGGGTGCTGGACACCAATATGACAATATTGAGTTTAGCCTAGATCAAATTAGGCCTAGGCTATATATATTTCTAGTTTACAACATTTACTTAGCTTCTACAATTTTAATCATGTGTTAGTTGTTTCATTATGCAATTGCATGCATTTTCATCAGTTTTCCACGAATATTAAAATACAACCCTATTAGTGGGGAGGATTAGCCTATGATCGGGAATTTCGGGACATATATTAAAATCATACGTATATATAATACGATGTCTAGGCCTAGAGAGACTTTTGATTTATTTTACTCAGTTTGAATTATGGAGTTATTATTTTGACCTAGTTCAAGTTATAAAGTACCGGTATCCTTATTAAGTTAGGTTATCCTAACTAAGGTTAGCTTGGCTTAACTAACCCTTGTTACCTAATCAAGTTATACATAATTATAGAAGCCTCATTATGTATTTAGGCTATGACTCTAACCCCGCCATCCCACTAGTGACCCCCTTAAATAGACTAGGCCTATTCTTGGGTAAAATCAAACGGGCAAGGATGTAGTATACGGGTGTACCACCCGCCTTATTTACACTACGCAGACGCTCGCGATCATGTTCGCGTCTATTTTGACTGCCTCACATTCACAAAACTTAGTTACCATGTGTTGGTAGGCTATATATATTCTGAAATTGATTTATAACTTGATCCACATTTGAACAATTCTGCTTTACAGGCAGCTTTGCCTCTTGTCTTCCGACACTTAGGAAATACATACACACACAATCACACACATATACTGTATATATATATGTGTATATATATAATTATACAGTATACATATTAAGTAACATACCAAAATATTTTTGCCAAATGCTCAGTTGCATACTTATCATCTCTGGCTACAACAATCTGTATGACTGATCACTTATTTGAAAGGCCGAACAAAAACATTACTTAGGAAAAAGAAAGTATCAAATTTTATAAAGAATTTATTTTCATAAATAAACCTGTATAATGATATATAAATAATTTATGTATGGAAGTAATGGAGTGCAAGAAGAGGAGGGGTGTCGTTGTGATGAGATGAATCAAATTGATCCATATAATTCGATTCATTGTACTCTTAGTCGTAGCGGCGCTGGGGAGGGCGGTAGCTCTCGAATGATCTAGAGTCAGATCCAGACTCGGAGGATCCGGACTCGAAGGAAGCTGAACCCTCGTACTTGACATCAGCAATGTAACCATCGTCACCGTCAACATAGTAGGAGACCTTCTGTACGCGACCGTCGGGAAGCTGCACGTAGTATGACCCCTGGGTGTTGTCGCCATCACGGGCCTCCTGTTGGCCGTAGTGGTTCTCAGAGGAGTCGTCATTCACGGCCCAGTTGAAGTCATACTTGGCCTCGCTGGATTCGTAGGACTCGAAGGACTGTTGGTAACAACGAAAAATTATAAATCTTTATGAATAATAGGGATCGTTTTGATTTTCCATTATGAAAGTTGTGTTATCGATATAACTGTTTAGCATTTCACAGAAAAAAAGCAAAACACGTTGACGCAAAATAAACTTACGTTAGAGTCTGATCCGTAGCCACCGTCGGCAGCAACCAGGGCAGCAAGGCCCAGCAGGATAACGATCTGAATATGTGGAATAAATATATATTTAAGCTGTGTACACAAAATTTGAGCATTTAACAATTGTCATTGATAACGTATTTGTAATACAAATATTGTTTTGAAAATGTTGTTCCATTGATGTTGAGGATTAAAAAAAAAAAGGGTAATATATGTTGAATTGTTGCCTGATTTGATTATTGTCTTTTGTGTTATACTTGTATTTTTGGCTATATTCTCTACCTATTAATCTCTCCTTGTAATTTATATAGATTAAGGGATACGATACAGACTGACCTACTGAATTCTTTGTTTTAGAAATGTTTCTTTATTATCATGTTTCTGAATTATCATATGTTGTATCTCAGACAGTTGCTCTGACATTACTGATGTAAATTTGATTCTCCTCAAGAGGAAAATTCAATGCTATTTTTTTCACATCTACCTATATTTATATATTAAATTCAGTTGATATTTATATGAAAGGAAATATCCTCGTGAATACAAGTTGCCACCTTCATATTTAATGTCATATTCTTAAACAAGGTTGGGGAATAGTCTCCACTCCCCCTGTAATACCACATGCAAGAAAAGAGAGAGTTCTTTGATAGTGATTCAGACTGCTCCTTATTAGTTAGTTAAAATACGACTTCAGAGGCCGTCAACCCTTCTGGATTAATAAGCTAGCACACTGTAAGTCAAGAATAGCGGCAGGAGTAGAGCCCCTTTTCGAGAACTATAGTCCCTTGCTCCTTAGTCAATGAGACACTCTTTCCAAACATACCTTGGCGTTCATTGTGTAGTGTAGCTAGGTCGGGACTTAACTGACTAGGCTTCAGAATGTGGCTGTATATATACCCCAAGTTGCCCCAGTCTGACCACCTTGCTTCTCATCCCCCTCCCATCCTCCCCCCCTCCTATCCCCCCCCCCCTTCCCCCAACAGTCCCTTTTTGCTACATCTCTCTGCCTCTTGCACTACGTCCCCCGATACCCCCTCTCCTCCGCCTTTACTACAACCACAGTATGCCTCCCCTCCCTTACTACCTTTCTCTGTCTCCCGTGTTACGCCTATCCCCCTCCTCCTTCTCATCCTCCCTTGCTACATCTCTCTGGCTCTCACACTAACCCCCTACCCCCTCAACCATCATCCCCCCTTACTACAACTCTGCTGCCTCTCACAGTCAACCCCCCTCTCCTACCTCTCCCTCTCTTACGACTCCCTCTTGAGTACCCCCTTCAATGTTCCCCCTCCCCCCCACCCTCTCTAACATATTTTTTACCCTCGCCTCCCGTATATACCGGTCTGCCCCCTTTCATTGTTTCCCCAGAGTTCTTCACCCACTGCCCTTTTCTACCTTACTCTAATTAGTAACTTGTTTGCTATTTTGTAACTATTTTGTGTCGTTAGTCGTTGGGTTTCATGACCTCGCAGTAAGCCTCTGCACTTAATCCTTCAACATCAGCATTTGTTATCCATTGCAGAACCAATGCCTCCACACAATAGAGTATAGTCAACTTGTAGCCCCAAAACAATACTGGAGCCAACAGCAGGCATGGCAAAAAGTTTATGTCATGAACAGATTAGTAAAGTGCTTTAGCATTTTCAGAGGATCAAAGGAATCTCTACTAGTCTACAGTATATATGCATGAGACTTCCATAATAATTTGATAAAAAAGCTTTCACGTTACTTTACATTAGAACGAAGCTAATAATCAATGCAAACGTACAACAAGTTGAACGCAGGTCTGCTTCGTAAAGTTTGGCAGAAAGGATTGCTAGGGCAGGATACTCAAAACTCTATTTAGGACATTCTATCTCGTCCTATCTCACTTAGGACGCCCTAGCTGCTCCAGTACGCTTAAGACGCGATACCCAAAACAGTTAAGACGGCATACTCAGAAGCTTTGGCCAGCAGTTTTGTGAAAAGTTAGGATGTCCTGACTTACGACAGGTCGGGGGCTACTCTAACTCGACTTAGGACACCCAACAGCGGAAAAGAGTTGATAGTGGGAGCCGTTATCTAGGGTGTACCTCCAAACATTGGCCGAGGGCGTGGATTAAATATGGCCGGCATCAAAGCGACTCTAGGCTATTGTAATCGTCATTTAAGGAGGCTATGGCAATAACTGGTGTAATTAATAGTTACAGCTTGACATTTTGTAATGGAACTAGTGGTCTTATAGCCTTATGGTCACTTTGTAAGGCTTAAGAGAATGTATCTAAACAGCCAAATAGGATACTCTCCAAGCCTATGATTCTGAGATTTTACTTGATTAACCCTTTCAATAATAGAATTACTATTGTAATATGTACAGAATAAACTGGATTTGGGAGTTTAAGACCTTTATGAAGTAGCATAGGCTATTGGTAACTTCACACACTGGGGTTTTGGGTGGTGGAGACCAATATGACAATATTGAGTTTAGCCTAGATCAAATTAAGCCTAGGCTATATATATTTATAGTTTAAAAGTTTTACTTAGCTTTTACCATTCTAATCATGTGTTAGTTTTGTTGTTGTTGCTGTCCCCCAAGCTGCCTGGCCGAACAGCCCCAAGGCCCCGAGCAAGGCCAAGGCCATAACCGAGCGCCTTGGGGCTGTTCGGCCAGACAGCCTGGGGAACAACAACAGAACCCTCCCTGCCGACCACAATAATGCCTGGGTGACCGAAGCCACTCCATAGCGGGGAGCTGAGGAGGGTGCGGAAACACCCGGGAAACCAAAGCCCTACCCAGGGCCCTGTGCCCCTCAGCAATTATGAAGAGAAAGATGAGGGGCAAAGGAAGAATGTGACGCTTTGGCTTCCAATCTTGGTAGATTGGGAGGTCAATCCACGGAAGAGACGCCGTCACTTGAGATCTAGAAATTATATAAGTAAAAGGAAAAGTCAGAGTAAGCTATGGGTATGCCAGAGATCACTCAGTTCTCACTCTGCAAGACCAGCCCATCACCATCATGTGTTAGTTGTTTCATTATGCAGTTGCATGCATTTTCATCAATTTTCCAAGAATATTATAATACAACCCTACTAGTGGGGAGGACTAACCTATGATCGAGAATTTCGGGACATATGGTATTAAAAACATACATATATATAATATGATGTCTAGGCCTACAGAGACTTTTGGGTTATTTTACTTAGTTTGAATATTATGGAGTGTTTATTTTGGCCTAAACAGGCAAGTATGTAGTATGCAGGTGTACCACTCGCCTTATTTACACTACGCAGACGCTCGCGATCATGTTCCCGTCTATTTTGACTGCCGTGGGATACAACAATTGGTTGATGGGGGCTTTGCCCCCTCTCACATTCACAAAACTTAGTTACCATGTGTTAGTATATATTCTGAAATTGATGTATGACTTGATCCACATTTGATTAATTCTGCTTTACAGGCAGCTTTGCCTTTTGTCTTCCGACACTTAGAAAACACACACACACACACACACACACACACACATATATATATATATAAATATATATTTATAAGAAATATACCTAAGTATGTTTGCCAAATGATCAGTTGCATCCCTATCATCTCTCTGGCTATAACAATCTGTATGACTGATCATTTATATGAAAGGCCGAACAAAAACATTACTTAGGAAAAAGAAAGTATCAAATTTTATAAAGAATTTATTTTCATAAATAAACCTATATAATGATATATAAATAATTTATGTATGGAAGTAATGGATTGCAAGAAGAGGAGGGGTGTCGTTGTGATGTGATGAATCAAATTGATCCATATAATTCGATTCATTGTACTCTTAGTCGTAGCGGCGCTGGGGAGGGCGGTAGCTCTCGAAGGATCTAGAGTCAGATCCAGACTCGTAGGATCCGGACTCGAAGGAAGCTGAACCCTCGTACTTGACATCAGCAATGTAACCATCGTCACCGTCAACATAGTAGGAGACCTTCTGCAGGCGACCGTCGGGAAGCTGCACGTAGTACGACCCCTGGGTGTTGTCGCCATCACGGGCCTCCTGTTGGCCGTAGTGGTTCTCAGAGGAGTCGTCATTCACGGCCCAGTTGAAGTCATACTTGGCCTCGCTGGATTCGTAGGACTCGAAGGACTGTTGGTAACAACGAAAAATTATAAATCTTTATGAATAATAGGGATCGTTTTGATTTTCCATTATGAAAGTTGTGTTATCGATATAACTGTTTAGCATTTCACAGAAAAAAAGCAAAACACGTTGACGCAAAATAAACTTACGTTAGAGTCTGATCCGTAGCCACCGTCGGCAGCAACCAGGGCAGCAAGGCCCAGCAGGATAACGATCTGAATATGTGGAATAAATATATATTTAAGCTGTGTACACAAAATTTGAGCATTTAACAATTGTCATTGATAACGTATTTGTAATACAAATATTGTTTTGAAAATGTTGTTCCATTGATGTTGAGGATTAAAAAAAAAAGGATAATATATGTTGAATTGTTGCCTGATTTGATTATTGTCTTTTGTGTTATACTTGTATTTTTGGCTATATTTTCTACCTATTAATCTCTCTTTGTAATTTATATAGATTAAGGGATACGATACAGACTGACCTACTGAATTCTTTGTTTTAGAAATGTTTCTTTATTATCATGTGTCTGAATTATCATATGTTGTATCTCAGACAGTTGCTCTGACATTACTGATGTAAATTTGATTCTCCTTAAGAGGAAAATTCAATGCTATTTTTTTCACATCTACCTATCTTTATATATTAAATTCAGTTGATATTTATATGAAAGGAAATATCCTCATGAATACAAGTTGCCAGCTTCATTTTAATGTCATATTCTTAAACAAGGTTGGGGAATAGTCTCCACTCCCCCTGTAATACCACATGCAAGAAAAGAGCGAGTTCTTTGATAGTGATTCAGACTGCTCCTTATTAGTTAGTTAAAATACGACTTCAGAGGCCGTCAACCCTTCTGGATTAATAAGCTAGCACACTGTAAGTCAAGAATAGCGGCAGGAGTAGAGCCCCTTTTCGAGAACTATAGTCCCTTGCTCCTTAGTCAATGAGACACTCTTTCCAAACATACCTTGGCGTTCATTGTGTAGTGTAGCTAGGTCGGGACTTAACTGACTAGGCTTCAGAATGTGGCTGTATATATACCCCAAGTTGCCCCAGTCTGACCACCTTGCTTCTCAGCCCCTCCCATCCTCCCCCCCTCCCCCCCCTTCCCCCAACACTCCCTTTTGTAACATCTCTCTGCCTCTTGCACTACGTCCCCCGATACCCCCTCTCCTCCGCCTTTACTACAACCACAGTATGCCTCCCCTCCCTTACTACCTTTCTGTCTCCCTTGTTACGCCTATCCCCCTCCTCCTTCTCATCCTCCCTTGCTACATCTCTCTGGCTCTCACACTAACCCCCTACCCCCTCAACCATCATCCCCCCTTACTACAACTCTGCTGCCTCTCACAGTCAACCCCCCTCTCCTACCTCTCCCTCTCTTACGACTCCCTGTTGAGTACCCCTTCAATGTTCCCCCTCCCCCCCACCCTCTCTAACATATTTTTTACCCTCGCCTCCCGTATATACCGGTCTGCCCCCCTTCATTGTTTCCCCAGAGTTCTTCACCCACTGCCCTTCTCTACCTTAAGGCCGTGTCTCACACAGTACGGCCACTGCTCGACAGCTGCCGACAGAGGACGACTTGCACTTTTTCGCCGATTGTAATCGAATCACTGGATCACTGCACGATCCTTGCAGGCACACGATTGCTGTACAACAAACCCTCGACAGTCACTCAACATACACACGTCACACACATGTCATACACGCCGGCAATACGGCCGTTGTAGAATAAATCGCTGACCGGCGACGCTACTCACTCGGCTATCACACGTTCGTCATTCATTTAAAGTACGTTAAAAGCACGATAATGCCGCTTTTGTTTGACAACCATACGTTTACAGCACAACAGACGCACATACATTGAACTATAAATACGACCGTTGTAGGCCACACACGATATTGACACGGCAAAGGAACCGCCCTATGTATATATATACTGTATATACTGTATATATATATATATTTATAAATAACACCCCTTTCTTAACATTAATCATCAATTACAAACCCCAATATACTTGAATAAAACTATAATAATAATACGCTGTTGTTAAGTAGTCGATAGGTGAATGTATACCTATATCATTACACGATCTGGTATACACTGACTTTGATGCAGTATATCATTAGTTTACAAGTGGATGTATTTTAGTAAACTTGTAGATGTTTATGTTAACTATAGGCTACACACACACACACACACACACACACACACGCACGCAGAGAGAGAGAGAGAGTGAGAAAACTACTCGCAGACATACAATACAGTATATAGACTAAAATAATACACACACACAATATATATAAACTAAATAATACACAACCAACCACGCAAACGCACACACACACGCACAATACATATAAACTAAATAATACACAACCAACCACGCAAACGCACACACGCACACGCACACACACACACACACAATATATATATATATAAAGTAAATAATACACAACCAAACACGTAAACGTACACACACACACACACGCATAAAAACACACACACACGCATAAAAACACACACACACACACACACAATATATATAAACTAAATAATACACAACCAAACACGGAAACGCGCACACACACACACACACGCACAAACACACACACACACAAACTACTCACACACATATAATATATAGACTAAAATCATACACAATCAACCATCGATCAGAGGATGACAATGAAGATATCCCAGGATTCACATACGCTCGTTGCACAACATATACACGGGCGTCACACGATCAAATTTAACGGTTTTTTAACCGTTTTTTCTGCCGATTATCGGCCAGAATTTAGTGAAGACACTATTTTTTGGCCGATCACGGCCGACCATTTCCGCGCCACTCGACCACCCCTCGCCTACCACGATACGAGGCGATCTTTTTACACGATCACAGACGATGTCAGACAATCCCGGAAAAATTCAAATATTTTGAAAATATCGGCTGTGGTCGGCGGCTAACGTACTGTGTGAGACGCGGCCTTTACTCTAATTAGTAACTTGTTTGCTATTTTGTAACTATTCTGTGTCGTTAGTCGTTGGGTTTCATGACCTCGCAGTAAGCCTCTGCACTTAATCCTTCAACATCAGCATTTGTTATCCATTGCAGAACCGATGCCTCAACACCATAGAGTATAGTCAAATTGTAGCCCCAACACAATACTGGAGCCTACAGCAGGCATGGCAAAAAGTTTATATTATGAACAGATTAGTAAAGTGCTTTAGAATTTTCAGAGGATCAAAGGAATCTCTACTAGTCTACAGTATACATGCATGAGACTTCCATAATAATTTGATAAAAAAAACTTTCACGTTACTTTACATTAGAACGAAGGTAATAATCAATGCAAACGTACAACACGTTGAACGCAGGTCTGCTTCGTAAAGGGTGGCAGAAAGGATTGCTGGGGAAGGCTACTCAAAACTCTATTTAGGACATTCTATCTCGTCCTATCTCACTTAGGACGCCCTAGCTGCTCCAGTACGCTTAAGACGCGATACCCAAAACAGTTAAGACGGCATACTCGGAAGCTTTGGGCAGCAGTTTTGTGAAAAGTTAGGATGTCCTGACTTACGACAGGTCGGGGGCTACTCTAACTCGACTTAGGACACCCAACAGCGGAAAAGAGTTGATAGTGGGAGCCGTTATCTAAGGTGTACCTCCAAACATTGGCCGAGGGCGTGGATTACATATGGCCGGCATCAAAGCGACTCTAGGCTATTGTAATCGTCATTTAAGGAGGCTATGGCAATAACTGGTGTAATTAATAGTTACAGCTTGACATTTTGTAATGGAACTAGTAGTCTTATAGCCTTATGGTCACTTTGTAAGGCTTAAGATAATGTATCTAAACAGCCAAATAGGATACTCTCCAAGCCTATGATTCTGTGATTTTACTTGATTAACCCTTTCAATAATGGAATTACTATTGTAATATGTACAGAATAAACTGGATTTGGGAGTTTAAGACCTTTATGAAGTAGCATAGGCTATTGGTAACTTCACACACTGGGGTTTTGGGTGGTGGAGACCAATATGACAATATTGAGTTTAGCCTAGATCAAATTAAGCCTAGGCTATATATATTTCTAGTTTAAAACTTATACTTAGCTTTTACCATTCTAATCATGTGTTAGTTTTGTTGTTGTTGCTGTCCCCCAAGCTGCCTGGCCGAACAGCCCCAAGGCTCCGAGCAAGGCCAAGGCCATAACCGAGCGCTCCCACAGAACCCTCCCTGCCGACCACAATAAAGCCTGGGTGACAGAAGCCACTCCATAGCGGGGAGCTGAGGAGGGTGCGGAAACACCCGGGAAAACAAAGCCCTACCCAGGGCCCTGTGCCCCTCAGCAATTATGAAGAGAAAGATGAGGGGCAAAGGAAGAATGTGACGCTTTGGCTTCCAATCTTGGTAGATTGGGAGGTCAATCCACGGAAGAGACGCCGTCACTTGAGATCTAGAAATTATATAAGTAAAAGGAAAAGTCAGAGTAAGCTATGGGTATGCCAGAGATCACTCAGTTCTCACTCTGAAAGACCAGCCCATCACCATCATGTGTTAGTTGTTGCATTATGCAGTTGCATGCATTTTCATCAATTTTCCAAGAATATTATAATACAACCCTACTAGTGGGGAGGACTAACCTATGATCGAGAATTTCGGGACATATGGTATTAAAAACATACATATATATATAATATGATGTCTAGGCCTACAGAGACTTTTGGGTTATTTTACTTAGTTTGAATATTATGGAGTGTTTATTTTGGCCTAAACAGGCAAGGATGTAGTATGCAGGTGTACCACTCGCCTTATTTACACTACGCAGACGCTCGCGATCATGTTCCCGTCTATTTTGACTGCCGTGGAATACAACAATTGGTTGAGGGAGGCTTTGCCCCCTCTCACATTCACAAAACTTAGATACCATGTGTTAGTATATATTCTGAAATTGATGTATGACTTGATCCACATATGATTAATTCTGCTTTACAGGCAGCTTTGCCTTTTGTCTTCTGACACTTAGAAAACACACACACACACACACAGCCCGTAGCCTAGTAGGTAAAGCTCTCGTCTCACACACGAGGGGTCGGGGGTTCAATCCCCGGCCGGGCGGAGACAAATTGGGCTCGTCTCCTTTCATGTGTTAGCCTCAGTTCACCTAGCTGTAAATAGGTACCTGGAATAAGTGGACGACGTTGTGATGTCCCATCTGGGGTTGGCAAAAATGGTACAAGACGAGATGGGTATCATATGGTTCACCTAAGCTGATGGCTACCTAAGCCTTCGGGCGAGACGGTACCGTCTATAGTGAGAATGGTACCATACAGATCCACCCTAAGCCTTCGTTTCCGATGTCGCCAATTGGCTAAAAATACAGACTACACACACATCCACAGCCATTCCAACAGTACATAAAACACTTAACATGCATTTCACGCAATACATTCCCAGTTAAGGAGGCGCGATAATAATGAGCTTAGCTCGCATTGCGTGGATTCCCCTTGACGAACAAGTAACTGAGTAACACATATATATATATATATATATATATATATATATATATATTTATAAGAAATATACCCAAGTATGTTTGCCAAATGATCAGTTGCATCCCTATCATCTCTCTGGTTATAACAATCTGTATGACTGATCAGTTATTTGAAAGGCCGAACAGAAACATTACATAGGACAAAGAACGTATCAAATTGTATAAATAATTTATTTTCATAAATACACCTATATAATGATATATAAATAATTTATGTAAGAAAGTAATAGATTGCAAGAAGAGGTGGGGTGTCGTTGTGATGAGATGAATCAAATTGATCCATATAATTTGATTCATTGTACTCTTAGTCGTAGCGGCGCTGGGGAGGGCGGTAGCTCTCGAAGGATCTAGAGTCAGATCCAGACTCGTAGGATCCGGACTCGAAGGAAGCTGAACCCTCGTATTTGACATCAGCAATGTAACCATCGTCACCGTCGACGTAGTAGGAGACCTTCTGTACGCGACCGTCGGGAAGCTGTACGTAGTACGACCCCTGGGTGTTGTCGCCATCACGGGCCTCCTGTTGGCCGTAGTGGTTCTCAGAGGAGTCGTCATTCACGGCCCAGTTGAAGTCATACTTGGCCTCGCTGGATTCATAAGACTCGAAGGACTGTCGGTAGAAATGACAAATGTTAAATATTTATGAATAATAGAGATCGTTTTGATTTTCCATTATGAAAGTTGTGTTATCGATATATATTTTTTTTTTCACATGAAAAAAAAAACAGGTTCACGCAAAATAAACTTACGTTAGAGTCTGATCCGTAGCCACCGTCGGCAGCAACCAGGGCAGCAAGGCCCAGCAGGATTACGATCTGGATATATAGAAGAAGTATATGTTTAAGCTGTGTACACAATATCGGAGGATTTATCAGTTGTCATTGAAAACGTATTCGTAATACAAAGATTGTTTTGTAAAAGCCTCTGTTTTGAAAATGTTGTTCCATTGATGTTGAGGATTAACAATTAAGGAAAATATATGTTGAATGGTTGCCTGATATGGTTATTGTTTTTTTGTTTTATACATATATCTGTTGCTTTGCTTTCTACTTTTAATATCCACTTGTTGTTTTTAAAGATTAAGGGATACGATACAGACTGACCTACTGCATTCTTTGTTGAGAAATATTGTTTTAGTATTAAGTTTCTGAATGAACATATTCAGTATCTCAGACAGTTGCTCTGACATTATCTATGTGAATTGGAATATCTTCAATAGGGAAATTTAATGCTATTGTGTTCATATATACGTATCTTTATATATTACACTCAATATATGAAAGGAAATATCCTAGTGAATACAAGTTGCCAGCTTTACTTTTAATGTCATATTCCTAAACAAAGTTGGGGAATAGTCTCCCCTCCCCCTGTAATACCACATGCAAGAAAAGAGAGAGTTCTCTGATAGTGATTCAGAGTGCTCCTTATTAGGTAGTTAAAATAGGACTTCAGAGGCCACCAACCCTTCTAGATTATTAAGCCAGCACACTGTAAGTCAAGAATAGCGGCTTGAGTGGAGCCCCATTTTCAAGAACTCCATTCCTTTGCTCCTTAGTCAATGAAACACTCATTTCAAATATACCTTGGCGTTCATTGTGTAGTGTAGCTAGGTCGGGACTTAACTGACTAGGCTTCAGATTGTGGCTGTATATATACCCCAAGTTGCCCTAGTCTGACAACCTTGCTTCTCATCCCCCTCCCAGCCCCCCGCCCCCTCCCTCCCTTTTTGCTACATCTCTCTGCCTCTTGCACTACGTCCCCCCATCCCCCCTCTCCTCCCCCTTTACTACGCCCACAGTATGCCTCCCCTCCTTTATCCTCCCTCACTAGCTTTCTCTGTTTCCCATATTAAGGTTCGTACTCTCCTTCTTCTCATACTCCTTTTACTACCTTTAGTTAGTTAGTTAAAATAGGACTTCAGAGGCTATCAACCCTATTGGAATATTAAGCCAGCACACTGTAAGTCAAGAATAACGTCAGGACTGGAGCCTCACTACGAGAACTCCAGTCCCTTGTTAACTACATCTCTCTGGCTCTCACACTAACCCCCCATCCCCCCTGCTACAACTCTGCTGCCTCCCACATTGAATCTCCCTCTCTTTTTACTACCTATTTAGCGCGGTGACCGGTCCCTTCAATGTTCCCCCTCCCCTCCACCCCATCACTATTCCCCCTTACTACAATTCTGCTGCCTCTCACTCAACCCCCTTCTCCTACCTCTCCGTATCTTACTACTCGCTCTTTAGTGCCCCCTTCAATGTGCCCCCCCCCCCAACCCCACCCTCTCTAACATAGTTTTTACTTCGCCCCCCGTATACCGATCTGCCCCCTCATTGTTTCCCCCGAGTCCTTCACCCACTGCCCTCCTCTAAGATGCTCTTATTAGTAACTCGTTTGCTACTTTGTATCTCTTATGTGTCCTTTGTCGCTGGGGTTCATGGCGTAGCAATAACCCTCTGAACTTAAGGGGGTAACCGGCTTTTGTTTATATTTCTCTTCTTTTCTCTCTTTCTCTGATTTGTATCCAACCAGCCCCATTCAGCCAACTGGTTTAAGACGTTTATCCCCATCCAGGTGTCAATTTCTTCCTGGCGAACGATAGCGAGCCAGCATTGTATGGAGAAATCCGGCTTCACCGGAAAAACATATTCTATCGAAAAATGTACAAATTTAGCTTGCTGTCAAAACAAAACAAATATATATGCTAGCTTGCTACCGCTCGCCAGGAAAATATTGACACCTGGATGGGGGTAAACGTCTTAAAACAGTAGGCTGAATGGGGCCGAATGGATACAAGCCAAAGAGAGAGGGAGAGAAAGATAACAAAAGCGAGGTGGGCTCCCTTAAGGGGATGGTTGTTTATTCTGGCCCCCCATTTTGGTTGATGGGTCCTCATCACACATACAAAAAGTGAATATTTGTTCAAAAATAAGACAAATAAGTCGAGTCTCGAAACCATGTATATTTCGATCAATAATTGGTACCAGCAATACCTAAACATGATTTATTCATTTCGAGTGAGATACACAAACATGGTCCTACACTTACCCACCCTATTTAACATCTGACAGACAACAATACTGTACAGAGCGAGCCAAACGTAATGACCGGTGATACGTGACTTATTAGCGTTACCGTACATGATATAATTTCTGGTAAATAGTTAATCAAGTGATGGTATTTTAAGGGGAGATGGGCCGGTTTGCTGGACCATTTTCTCCCTCATGCTTAGCCCCATTAGTTTTCAGATGTTAAGATGTTTGCCCCATTAGTTTGGCGATTTTAAGACCTTTTGCCCAATTTCTTCGTCAATATTTAGACCTTTCGTGCTATTTAGGTGTCGATTTTTTCCCCGGCGAACAATAGTGAGCCTGTAATGTTGGAAGAACCGGCCTTCGGCCTGGACATTTTTCTACCGAAAAATTTACAAATTTACCTAGAAGGGGGATCTAATGGATGTTTTTTCTTTTAATTTAATGGAGGTCTAGGGAGGAAACTAGAAAAACAATGAATACATGCAAAAATGATGTAGGTCTTGGGAGGAAACTAGACAAATAATGGATACATGCAAAAATCGGCCAAAGAGTGAACCATCCCCCCTTAAAGCCGGACCCACAATAGTAAAAAATAGTCTGGCCAATGCTAAAAGCTATATTTACAGTACAGTCGCGCTAATAAGTGATGTCTCTGCATCAAGTTTGTTTGATCAATAATTGGTATCAGCAATATCTAAGCTTCATTTCTTCACATCGAGTGAAATATACAAATTTGTTCCTACACTTACCCACCTTATTCAACATCTGACATACATTAATACAGCACAGAGCAAGCCAAACATAATGACAGCTGGGACATGACTTATTACCGCGACTGTACATTTAGAAAATATTGTGACATGACATGTGACCAACAATAGACACCTAAATGGCAGAAAAGGTCTTGGCAAAGCAACGTGGCGAAAGGTCTAATAATCGACTAACTAATGGGGCGAACAATTATCCGTTTTAACCTGTACCTCACCCTCCTGAGGGTTACATCAGCCGAGTGTTTAAGGGGGAGTCACCTCGTTTTTTTCTCTCTTTCTCTCCCTCTCTCTTTGCCTTGTATCCGTTCGGCCCCATTCAGCCTACTCTATTAAGACGTTTACCCCCATACAGGTGTCAATATTTTCCTGGCGAGCGGTAGTGAGCCAGCATATATATGTATATATATATATATATATATATATATATATATATTTTTTTTTACAGCAAGCTAAATCTGTAAATTTTTCGATAGAAGAATGTCTCCGGCGAAGCCGGATTTCTTCATACAATGCTAGCTCGCTTTCGCTCGCCAGGAAGAAATCGACATCTGGATGGAGATAAATGTCTTAAAACCGTTGGCTGAATGGGGCCGAATGGATACAAGCCAGGGAAAGAAAGAAAAGGAGAGGAAGATACAAAAAAGCCGGTGACCCCCTTTAAGTTGGTAGCAACATCGGTGGACTCGTTTGATACAATTAGTATTGTTTCTTATAGCAGAGCAAGATCATAAATCTTTCTTAATAATTTCTGAGAAGTATTGGAAGCATAGGAGAGTAAATGAAATGCATATATATATATATATATATATATATATATTAAGAAGAAACAAATTCAATTAAACAAAATCATGTACAACAGAAAATTAAACCAACCATTATATCAAGGATTTATTTTCATAGATAAACCTAAATTATGTAAAATAAATAATTTATGTATGATGGTAATTGGATGAAAGAAGAGGTGGGGCATCGTTGTGATGAGATGAATCAAGTTGATCTACATAATTCGATTAGTTAGTTTAGTTGTAGCGACGCTGGGGAGGGCGGTAGCTCTCACGGGATGCAGACTCATAGGATCCGGATTCGAAGGAGGCTGAGCCTTCGTATGTGACATCGGCAACGTAACCATTGTCACCGTCGACGTAGTAGGTGACCTTCTGCAGGCGACCGTCGGGAAGCTGCACGTAGTACGACCCCTCGGTGTCATCGCCGTCACGGGCCTCCTGTTGGCCGTAGTGGTTCTCAGAGGAGTCGTCATCGACGGCCCAGTTGAAGTCGTACTTGGCCTCACTGGACTCGAAGGACTGTTGGAGAAAATGGATCATTTAATTAATTTAAGAATAGTAGCGATCTCATTTGATCTTCCATTATATAGGTACTTTTATCAATACGAGTGACATAGTGAAGCTACATGAATATCAACGAGCAAAATATCACACATTTACTAGATTCGACAAATGTATTGCCAGACAATGTTTTGGATACGTTTTACATACACACACATTACTCAACATTCGACAGATAAAACTTAGCGACATATGT
Source organism: Paralithodes platypus (assembly GCA_032716605.1). Lineage (NCBI taxonomy): Eukaryota > Metazoa > Arthropoda > Malacostraca > Decapoda > Lithodidae > Paralithodes > Paralithodes platypus. The sequence continues at coordinate 10,320,693 of CM064530.1, read as the reverse complement.
GACCTGACGTATCTGACCAATTGTGTTTTTTGCTTTATTTTTGATAGGAGAGTAAATGAAATGCATCCACATAAAATCAACTTACCCTAGACTCTGATCCGTAGCCACCGTCGGCAGCAACCAGGGCAGCCAGGCCCAGCAGGATGACGATCTGAATATAGAGAAACAAAATATATAATTAACTGTATAGAAATGCATATGTGTCAACACTTGTCATTACAGCATAATAATTACAAGCAAATATTAGAACCGAGTTTGTTTGTTTTTTAACCTTGCTTACATGCTGTTCATAACGTTTTCATCAATTATGTTTTAGTGGCTAAAAACTCACAATTTTGGGGGCTATATTTTGTTCAACAAGTTTAGGGTTACAATCTCCACTTCCCAGGTAATAACAAGCCCGAGACCCTTCCCTATGATCAAGAGTACGGGATTTAGTCACCCAGATAACTAAGCAAATTATACCTTGGCGTTCATTGTGGAGTGTAGCTAGGTCGGGACTTAACTGACTAGGCTCCAATCTGTGGCTGAATATTATACCCCCAAGTTGCCCTCGTCTCGCCACCTTGAGCGCCCCCTCCCCATCACTCCCCACCTTCCCCCCTTTCTCCTTCCCTTACTGGGTCTCCCTTCTCTTTCATTCATCACTTACTGCACCCCCCCCCCCCCTTCCATCTCCCTCTCTACCTTTGCCTCTCTTTCTCGATGTCCCATTAATAAGGTTGAGTCACACGAGTTTTAATACTTTTGTATTCTTCTCTTGGTATCATTGAATCGGAAGTTTTCGAGTTCACGTGATACATAAATGCAAGCACCTACAGTATAATAATGTAACTTCAGCCTATTTGCTGACACCAATGCAATAAAATCTCCGATGATTTGACAATATCGAAAATTGCCCGAAAGGGGATCTACAGCTCTCTTCTCTCTTCTTTCGTTATGTATGTAATATGCTCGTTTCCATATATCCCTTCCCCCACGTCCCCCCCCCCCCTCTCTCTCTCCTTTGCCTTTCATAATACAATTGTCAGAGTGATTTGTTGTTAGATTTATCATTATATTTCGCACCCGATGCACTATTGTTGTAAGTGTTCTATAGGGTATCTACAAATAGAAAAATATTTGAAATTTCTTACCAATAATATATACAGCATATATATATATATATATATATATATATATATATATAGCGAGAGAAAGAGAGAGATATTTTTTTGTCTCATATCGGAAACCAGCTTACTTGGCGGTTGAGAAACAACGAATGTGACCAAGAATTTCTGTGGCCTACTCTACACCACCCATCACAACCTGTTTCCACTTGCCAAGTTTCTTTACGGACGTAACAACATCAACACAATCGTGAGATATAATGTAACCGAATGATGTAAACAACTATAGGAAACGTACAATGAACATCAAACAACAAGAAACGTGACCGATTATGTCGGTCACCAATTTTGCGTGTGGCCCATGTGGACATAGCCGAGCAGTCAAATTAGTCTGATCAGTATTATTACAGTAACAGCTCTGGTCTACTACTATTTTCGTTCATGGCCGTTTTTCATCTGTGGCCAATGTGGGTCAAGTGGTTCAACATGATGTGCCTGTTTTTATCTGGTCCTTATGGTTCATGGTTGTTTTGGTGTGCGGCCGTTTTAGTCCGTGGCCAATGTAGGTTGTTGTTGTTGTTGTTCCCCAGGCTGTCTGACCGAACAGCCCCAAGGTCCCGAGCAAGGCGAAGGCCATAACCAAACGCCCCCACAGAAGCCTCGCAGCTTTACCACTAGGAAAGCCCAGGTGACCAAAGCCGCTCCAAGGCGAGGGGCTGTGGAGGGTGCGGAAACGTTCGAGACACCAAAACCACACCCACGGCCCTGTGCCCCTTAACAATTATGAAGGGGAAGTTGAGGGGCAATGGAAAAATGTGATGCTTTGCCTCCCAGTCTGCCAACCTCTAGGTTGGCAGTAGAGAGGTCACCAGAGTAAGCTCTGGGTATGGCAATGTGGGTATAACCAGTTAGTTATGATAGTCCCATTGGCATTCGGTGAAGGACCATTTGGGCTCATGGACATATTGGTTCATGGTCATTTTGGTTCATGGTTAATTTGGTTCATGGTTATTTTGTGTCATGGTTATTTTAGTTCAGTCATTTTGGTTCATGGTCATTTTGGTTCATGGTCATTGTGGTTCATTATCATTTTGGTTCATTGTCATTTTGGTTCATAGTCATTTTGGTTCATGGTCATTTTGGTTCGTGGTCATTTTAGTGAATTGTCATTTTGTTTCATTGTAATTTTGGTTCATGGTCATTTTTGTTGTTGTTGTTGTTGTTATCGTTCCCTAGGCTGCCAGGCGGAACAGCCCCGAGTCCCTAAGGAAAGCCATGGCTGCAATCGAGCTTTCCCACAGAGCTCTCAAGGAGTGTAGATTATGTTGTTGGCGTAAGTGATTGTGTGGAATGTAGTCTTCTAAGATGTGTTTAATAGTATGGGGTGCTGTGTTGCATCCTGGGCAGATGTCGACAACGAATTATTCAGTCTCTTCTGATAGCTCAGAAGAGCTGGATGGTGCCCACATCTCAGCCTGGCCAGGTGGACTCTGTTCTCGCGAAGAAGGGAGGATTCAGAAGGATGGATTTCAGGAGGTTGTGCCTGCAGCTGCGTGATGTATTTGAGTGATTGGATGGAACGGAGAGAGATATGAGTATGGATGTGCTTCTGGAAGCTGGTTTTGGTTGGGCAGGGAGGGAGAGATGACAGTATTTGTGTGTGATATCGTGTGCTGTGTGTTTTTTGTTTTTGTATTCCTTGGTGTCTGTGGGTGTGCTGCCAAGTAGTGTAGTGGATGGTGTTGGTTTGTGGAGGCTGCAGCCAGGAATTGAGTGCCTCTCATGTCCAGGTGGTCCTTTACTTTGAGGACTTTAGTTTCTTGATGTACAGTAAGTGTAGTAGCTGTGCAGACTGTGATTATTTTTAGGGCTTTGTTTTGAATGGTCTGCAAGGTATTGTATTGTGTTTCAGCTAGGTTAGAAGCCCAGGCAGGGCTTGCATATCCCATCACTGATTTTATGTATTGTTTGTATACTGTGGTGGTAGTTTCATTGTTGTCCAAATGTTGTGTGGGCAAGTAACCTGAGGGCATTAAGTCTGGGTGTCAGTTTATTGTTTATGTTTGAGATATGTTGTTTGAATGTCATTAGAGTATCATACTGTATGTTACTCCTAGGATTGTGTGTGTTGTGTGTGTGTGTGTGTGTGTGTGTGTGTGTGTTTTAGGGGGTTGTTGTTTATGGTGAGGTGTGGGATGTTTTTTTATTGGGCTGTCTAGCTTGTGAGGAGGGTTGCAGTGGATTTGGCTGGGGCTAATTTGAGTCTGTTTATAGTGCGCCAGTCATGTAGTGTGTTGAGATAGGGTTGAAGGAGATGTGTTGGTCAGTGTTATGTCGTCTGCATAGGAAGCTTTATGTATTTGGGGTGCATGGGGTGTGGGTATATCATGCATGTATAGATTGAAGAGTGCGGGCGACAGGACTGATCCTTGCGGGACTCCGTTTGTGAAGTTTCTGATGTTAGATGACTTACTGGCAAATGATACATGTGCATATCTGCCTGCTAGGTAGTTGGCCAGCCACCTTTTTGTAATGTAGTGCATGATTGTGTTGTAGATTTTGCTTGTTTGGTTGTGGCAGGGGATGGCATCCAAGGCTTTACTAATGTCGAGTGTGGCAAATAGTTATCTGTGTGGTGGTCTGGCTGAGTTGATGCCGTCAAAAGCCTTTTGTGTAAGGTCTGTAAGAAGAGTGTTTGTGGAATGTAGTGGCCTGAAGCCATGTTGTGTTGGAGCTAGGGGTGGAGTGTGTGTGGTAAGTTGTAGTACGAGGTGTTTCGAGACTTTGGAGGGGTTGCAAAGGAGTGTAATGGGACGGTGTGAGGAGGGTAGGTGGGGTCTTTGTTGGATTTGGGTAATGTAATCATGACACTATGCTTCCAGATGTCTGGTATTGTGTTGTGTGAATAACTGTAGTTTGATATGTTGGTGAGTGCTTGTATGCCTTGTGGTCTTAGGTGCCTGAGGTGTATGTTGCTTATGTTGTCTGGACCACAGGCGAGTGAGTGCTTAAGATTGTTGATGATGTGATATATATATATATATATATATATATATATATATATATATATATATATATATATATAGCTGACAGGGCTAGGATTCGAACCGTACAGGCAGGAGGTCCAGTCACCTACACCACCACGAGAGTTAAAAGAAAGAATTTGATACTTCTATCAGTATTCCTTCCCAACTCGACTCTGATGATATATATATATATATATATATATATATATATATATATATATATATTAAGAAAAAACAAGTCCAATGAAAACAAAATCAAGTACAACGGAAAATGAAAACGACACATTATGTCAAGGATTTATTTCATAGATAAACCTAAATTATGAAAAATAAATAATTCATGTATGATGGTAATTGGATGAAAGAAGAGGTGGGGCATCGTTGTGATGAGATGAATCAAGTTGATCCATACAATTCGATTCGTTAGTTTAGTTGTAGCGACGCTGGGGAGGGCGGTAGCTCTCACGGGATGCAGACTCGTAGGATCCGGATTCGAAGGAGGCTGAGCCTTCGTATGTGACATCGGCAACGTAACCATTGTCACCGTCGACGTAGTAAGTGACCTTCTGCAGGCGACCATCGGGAAGCTGTACGTAGTACGACCCCTGGGTGTCGTCGCCGTCACGGGCCTCCTGTTGGCCGTAGTGGTTCTCAGAGGAGTCGTCATCGACGGCCCAGTTGAAATCATACTTGGCCTCACTGGACTCGTAGGACTCGAAGGACTGTTGGAGAAAATGGAGTATTTCATTCATTTAAGATTAGTAACGATCACATTCGATCTTCCATTATAGAGGTACTTTTATCGATACGTGTGACATAGTGAAGCTAATTGAATATTAACAAGATAAATATCCAATATTTACCAGACTCGACTTATTTATTGTCAGACAATATTTTGGATACGTTTTACATACACACACATTACTCAACATCTGACAGATACAACTTAGCGACATATGTGACCTGACGTATCTGACCAATTGTTTTATTGTTTTTGTATTTGACAGGAGAGTAAATAAAATAAATCCACATAAAATCAACTCACCCTAGACTCTGATCCGTAGCCACCGTCGGCAGCAACCAGGGCAGCCAGGCCCAGCAGGATGACGATCTGAATATAGAGAAACAAAATATATAATAAACTGTTTAGAAATGCGGAGGTGTCAACACTTGTCATTATAGCATAATAATGAAAAACAAATATTAGAACTGAGTTTGTTTGTTTTTTAACCTTGCTTACATGTTGTTGATAACGCTCTCTACAAATATGTGTTAGTGGATAAAGACTCACAATTTATGGGATTACATTTTTCAACAGGTTTAGGGTTACAGTTTCCACTTCCCTGGTAATATCAATTATCAAGGAAGGGCAGCCCGAGACCCTTCATGAGTGTGGGCCTTAGTCACCCAGATAAATAAACTAAATATACCTTGGCGTTCATTGTGGAGTGTAGCTAGGTCGGGACTTAACTGACTAGGCTCCAATCTGTGGCTGAATATATACCCCCAAGTTGCCCTCGTCTCGCCACCTTGAGCGCCCCCTCCCCATCACTCCCCACCTCCCCCCTTTCTCCTTCCCTTACTGGGTCTCTCCTCTCCTTCATTCATCGCTTACTGCACCCCCCCCCCCCCTCCCTCTCCCAAATATTTCCCTCTCCACCTCTCTCTCGATGTCCCATAAATATGGTTGACTGGCACGAATTTTACTTTTATATTCTTTTCTTGGTATCTTCGGTTCAGAAGTTTCTTAATTCACGTGATATATAAATTTAGGCAACTATAATATTGTAACTTCAGATTATTTGCTGACACTAATGCAGTAAGATCTCTGATTAATTGACAAGGTCGAAAATTGCCCGAAAGGGGATATACAGCTCTCTTCTCTCTTCTTTCCTAATGTATGTTATATGCTTGTTTCCATAGATCCCCCCCACCCCACGTCCCCTCTCTCTCTCCATTGACTTTCATAACAAAATTGTCAGAGTGATTTCTGTCAGATTTATCATTATTTCGCACCCGATGCACTATTGTAGTAGATGTTCTGTATGTATATATATATATATATATATATATATATATATATATATATATATATATATATATATATATATATAATAGAGAGAGAGACAGAGTATTGATATTCTTTATGTATACAGTATACTGCTGTATAAATAATATCTGAACCAAAGTTTTAACTTCAATATCAATTCTGTTGCACAAGCTAATCACATGCTCGTCACTTTGTTATGCAGATCACCAAATATTGTGTGTATCTATCTATCTATCTATCTATCTAGTTCTGAATAATTTCGGCACGCTCTGTAGTGAAGGTAAGTTTGCTGTTTACTGAATAACAAAAATTAGTTATTGCAGAAATCTCTGGCAATAGTTAAATACCATTGCCAGATAGCTCGGGCTTAAATATGTCAACATCATTGACTTAACTCCATTTGATGTGGTAGGTATAGTGACAAAGTTTATTTTGTTATATATAGTATTTGATAGTGTTCATATTGAAATAGATGACTTATTTAGTTTTGGCCAACTGTATGCAGATGTATCTTGATAACACAAATTAATATTCATATAATTATTCGAATGATGTACAAATATAGGAAAGTGGGGACCAGCAAGCCGATATTATATTGAAAGAGACCTCATGATAGAGCTCCACCCACCTCACCACTGGTCCGACCTGGAAGCTCTGCCGATCACACATGCAAACACGAGAGAACTCCATCTACTTCACTGGTTTTACCTGAAAACTCTGCAAACCTCACCTGACTCACGTATCTTAGGACAATAATGTAGTGCCACACTCTCACCACCCCGGGCAGACGTGTCACTCTTTCTTTCAAGTTTCACTTATCTGGTGCTACCAACAGAATATAGACCACCTCGACCAACCCAGCAATTGACAGCTCAGGACACCAATTAAAGGCCAACAGCTTGCAATGCCTTAGAACCCATTAGGCAGAAAATCGTGGATCATAGGGCCTGCCTCTATAAGTGTTACCTCGGTACACCACATGTCTGTGACAAGAAGTTCATTTGATGCTGGCTGTGAAAAGAAGTCCAGCATGCTCTAACAAGAACTCCAGCATGCTGTGACAAGCAGTCCAGCTTTGTGGCTGACTGTGACAAGAAGTTCAGTTGTTGTAATCTGTGACTAGAAGTCCAACAATTTTTCACCATTGTCGCAACCCAGCCATAGATAGCTGCCTTCGTCGCCAGTTGCTGGAGATCACCATCAATACCAGCAGCCGGAATGCAGCTTCCATCGCTCCACGTATGGATAGAAGAAGATAGCCACCTGACGGACAACCTGCACAGTGCTGGTTTTGCCATGGAGTTCTCTAGCTCTACAGAAGACTCTAACTTGAAATTGTACAACTACAGAAAGTTTGGAATCACCTCTCATCACTTTAAGAGTGAGAGCAGCGTCGGCGTCATCTTCGTTACCATCCCAGGCCCCAACGCATCTTCGCTTCCACCCAGCAGACTTTCTATAGACTGCATCGCAGCCACCACCCACATAATTGTGCTATATGATTGTGTAACTCATTTTATCAACCTGTATAATAAACCAGTAAAACTATCCCAGCGTATTCGAGAACCCGCAGCTAGAACTTTCTTTCACGCCCCTCTTGCCTCACCGTGACCCGCGATATTCATATACTCAAAAATGTTAGGTGTACACAATGTGCATATTTCTACCACCAGATGGCACACTGTGAATTGTATGGTTGTGAGGGCGTAGGGTGATGGGGAAGAAAAGGGGTTAAAGCTGTTATGTATGGGAGGAGGCGACAGGACTTTTGTCGCCAATAGTACAGCCACAAACTAGGATATCTGTTACAGAGCTACTTTTGATTATGATATTATAGCTATATATCTGTATATTAGTAAAAAGCTTAACAAAAACAGGACGCAACTTTCGAAACAATATTTAAATAATATTGTAATTCCCATTATATCCTCCTATTTTTTTTTTTTTTTTGTATTGCTAGTGATATTATAAACCTCAACCTTTCGCTATTGATACATACTGTCAATATTATATGACCAAATACATATTCCGATAACAGTGACAATATCGAAATAATAGTATTGTTTGCAAATAAGAATGATAGCTAGCGGTAACTATGTTTCCCGTCCATTATTGCAATTGTGCAGTCGGAAAGGCAATATTTGTCTCATTAGCAGTAACATTCCAAATCCCATTCTGCCAAGAGGAGATGGTACACTCGGTTGCCATAGTCTCTAGCCCACTTATAAGACTTCATGGTTACCCTATGTTTTTCTTTATGCAATTATATCTATCTAGATTGATCTTTGGATAGAACTTGTTTTTCAATAAATAGTATTTTAGTTTAGTATTTAGTATAAATAGTTTTACAATAAGCAGTTGCAATATAGAAAATAATGTTCACAAATTCGTATCGAGAAATATGCTTCCATAATTAGAAATTGGTGAGGTCCATGAGTATTTATGAGTGAGCTAGGGACTATGGCATCCAAGCTTAAAACTGAATAAGAAAACAACACATATTATCAAGGATTTATTCTCATAGATAAACATATATTATGGAAAATAAATATTCTATGTATGAAGGTTATTGGATGAAAGAGGATGTGGGGTATCGTTGTGAGGAGATGAATCAAGTTGATCCATTCAGTTTGAAACATTAGACATTTAGTTGTAGCGGCGCTGGGGAGGGCGGTAGCTCTCACGAGATGCAGACTCGTAGGATCCGGATTCGAAGGAGGCTGAGCCTTCGTATGTGACATCGGCAACGTAACCATTGTCACCATCGACATAGTAGGTGACCTTCTGCAGGCGACCGTCGGGAAGCTGCACGTAGTATGACCCCTGGGTGTCGTCGCCATCACGGGCCTCCTGTTGGCCGTAGTGGTTCTCAGAGGAGTCGTCATCGACGGCCCAGTTGAAGTTGTACTTGGCCTCGCTGGACTCGTAGGATTCGAAAGACTGCCGGAGATAATGGAATAATGTATATATATAAAAACACCTGCGATCGCATTCTACCTCCCATTAAAAAGCTAATATTATTGAAAGGAATGACGTAGTATAAACAATAACAAAACAGAATATACAGCATTGACCGAACTCTACCTAGTAATTGCCAGGGAATGTTTCAAATACGTATTACATTTTCACACATTGTTCATCTTCTAAAGAGACAAAACTCTGTGACATGATGTATCTAGCCAACTGTTTTCACTGTTTTTGGTTGACAGGGTACTGAATAAAGTACATCCACACAAAATGAACTCACCCTAGAGTCTGATCCGTAGCCACCGTCGGCAGCGACCAGGGCAACCAGGCCCAGCAGGATGACGATCTGAGTATGGAGAGAAATTTTATTTCTTAATTAAACTGCAGAAAAGTGGAGGTGTTAATAATAGCAAAGATAAACGTAATTACAACAGAAAGTATATATTTAGATGCATAATGATATGTGTTGAAATGTTACTAATTTCTTCAGCGTCTAAATATTATCTGATGATTTGCATTTTTCTTATTGTGTACAGATAGTTTATTTTCCATACCAAGGTGTTTTCAATGTTAGACAATATTTGTTTAATATTTAATTTCTGAATTACCTACATTTAATCCGTTTTTTTTTTTATATAGATTTGCATTAACAAATTGGATTCTTCCAAACAAGACCATTTAATTAATCTTGTTTACCTCTATCTAGATATTACTAAATTGTGATAATTCTTTAGACGAAAAAACAAAAACAAATTAGTGGTTGCTAGTTGATAGCATTTGAGTCATAATCTAAACAGTGCTAGGGACACAGTCTCTATTTCCCCTGTAATAATACAGGGAAAGGAAGAGTGAGCCCCTTCACAATGATCAAGACTGTGGTTCTTAGTCACCGAGATAACGGTTCCAAAATATACCTTGGCGTTCATTGTGGAGTGTAGCTAGGTCGGAACTCAACTGTCTAGGCTCTAGTCTGTGGCTGAATATATACCCCAAGTTGCCCTCGACTCGCGACCTTGCCTGCCCGCGCCCCCCCCCCTCCTCTTCTTTCTCTCCCCCACTTGCTGACCCTTTCTATTCTTCACATGCTGGCCTCCTCCCTCCCTCACCCTTCCCTTCCCCACCTCACAGACTACTGAACATCTATACTACCTACTGTACACTACAGTACATTGTGCTCCCTTCTCTCCCCTGCTGCCCCCCTCCCTCCCCTCTTTCCTACCCTACCTCTTTTAGATATACTACCTATCATACTGTTCTTCCTTCTCTTCCCTTAGCTCCTCCCCCCCCTCTCCCACCGCCCCTTCCTACCACCCTCCTTTCTCTAATACCCATATGTTCTCCCTTTCTTTCCCTGCACCCCCACCCACCCCATCTGCTCTTTCCTGCCACCCTCCTCTCTCTACTACCCATATTGTTCTCCCTTCCCTTCCCTATTGACCCTCCTCCCCCACACATTTCGACCATCCCCTTTTCTCTACTACCTATCATATTGTTCTTCCATCTCTCCCCTGCTGTTGACCCCCTCCCCCCCCCCCCCCCCCCCCCCCCCCCCCCCCCCCCCCCTTCCCCTTCCATTTCCTACCGGTACGTATATTGTTCATCCTTCCATTCCCTGTTAAGGGAGGTGACCTGTTTTTGTTCTGTCCTTTTCTATCTTTCTCTGGCTTGTATCCATTTGGCCCCATTCAGCCTACTGTTTTAAGACGTTTATCCCCATCCAGGTGTAAATGTTTTACTGGTGAGCGGTAGCGAGCCAGCAAATTTTGTATTTTTGTTTGACAGCAGGCTAAATTTGTACATTTTTCGATAGAAAAATTTCTCCGGCGAAGCCGGATTTCTTCATATAATGCTGGCTCGCTATCGCTCGCCAGGAAGAAATCGACACCTACAGTAGATGGGGATAACGTCTTAAAATAGTTGGCTGAATGGGGCCGAATGGATACAAGCCAGAGAAAGAGAGAAAAGGACAGAAATAACAAAAAGCAGGTCACCCCCCTTAAAGCCCCCCCCCCCCCCCTGCCTTCCGTCCTTTCCTACCATCCCCTTTTCTCTACTACCCTTATTGTTCTTCCCCTTAACCCTTTCATTACCGGTACCGTCCATTTAACTTTATTCTGGCTACTATTAGACGATTTTATTTTATTTTAAAAAGGCCTCCTGTAATGAATAGCCTTCTAAATATCGCACTTCATTCATATTTTTTCATCAACCAACCCTGCTTCAAAACTCAATGAAATCAACAAATACATGTGGCACTCCAGGGACTCGAACCAAGGATACTCACACCGAAATTCCGCGCAATTATGCATCACGCTATCAAGACAGTTAAAGAATTATGCACAAGCCTACAATTTATTATGCAGTTTCGAACCCTGCACATTTATCTGAGCATGTACATACATTCCAACTGTGCTATGGTAGCCTAAGGTATAGACGAATGGAAGGAGTATTTAATGGGGCACTTAACCCTTAAGTATCTGGGCAGTGTGTTGAGTAAAGATGGGACTATGGATGAAGAAGTGCGGGAGAGGGTACAACAGGGGAAGAGGGTTGTAGGAACGCTGAAAGCAGTAACAAGAAGTAGGGTGGTCAGTATGGAAGTGAAGAAGTCCTTGCATGACAGTGTGGTAATCCCGACACTGACTAACGGAAGCGAAGCATGGACGTTGGGTGAGAGACTCAGACCAAGAGTGAGAGCAGTGGAAATTAATTACTTAAGAAGTGCGTGCGGAGTTACATGGAGGGATAGACAGACTAATGAGGAAGTAAGAAGGAGGTGTGGTGTGGAGGTAGATGTGCTGGAAAGTGTGAAAAGGAACAACTTGAGATGGTTCGGCCATATGGAACGTATGGAAAGCGAGAGAATTACTAAGAGGGTGTACGAGAGCGAGGTGGAGGGACAGAGAGGGAGAGGTAGACCGAAAGAGAGGTTGAAGGATGGAGTGAGGAAGTATATGAACGAAGGCGGTGCTGGTTGGGAGGAGGGGTGTCGACTGACTGGGGAAAGAGGTGCATGGGGGCGGTTCGTTCGTGGCCACCCCTTCGGGGATCACGGCGTCGGGCAATAGATAGATAGATAGATAGATTAACCCTCGGGAAGGCCTCGCTATAAATTGCTCCTGAATTAGAATTAATTCATATTTTGTCACCAACCAGCTTTACTTCTAAACTCAATTTATGAAGTCAACCAATACACATGGCACTCCAAGGACTCAAACTTAGGATACTCACACCGAAATTCCGCGCATATATGCATTACGCTATCAAGACAGTTAAAGAATTATGCATAAACACTTTTTACTACCACAAATCTTTCTCAAGCTGAATAAAATTGTCTAAAGATGGTTAGAATAATGTTAAAAATACGTCGCCTTTAAGGAAGGGGTTAACTTCTTCCTCACGCCCTCCTCCCCTCCCTCCCAGTAGGCTGATGACAAATAGTTTTTAGGTCCGCGAGCGAAGCCAGGGACCTCTAGGGTTGACTCATGTTGTTGTTGTTGTTGCTGTTGCTGTTTGGGCGATGCTTATTAAAAATTGCTATTTCTCCGTTAATATTGAATCAAATGTAAATATTTGTCATATGTATATACGATGATCTATCCTCTAGGCTGTTACGGAGCCATTTTTTGTGTTTTTAATTTCGGCATAGACGCCCTTTTCTTAAATTTCGTTCTGAGCGCCCCGCTAATTAGCTCCTTATGCAGTAGTGGTGAAAAGTTAAATTTCCACCTGTTTGGAAGTTGCTTAGGCATACTTCATAGAACTTCATATGCATAGACTCCTGCTTATTGTTCAGGCTGTAGGAGGGCACTTACATAATACTTCACTCCTGGCGGTTAACTATACATTCTACATGAGTTGATGGAACATATAATTGCCTGTCTTTTGAAGTCTTATACGTATCGTATATTTATATATTTCTCGATTATTATTGTACCTGAGCAGTCGGAAATTTAATGTTTGACTCATTATAAGTAACTCACCAAACCCATCTCTACTATATATCACTTGAATGAAAAGGTACAACATAAAACAGTAACAAATGTTATCGATAATTTATTTTCATAGATAAACCTAAATTATGAACAATAAATAATTTATGTATGAAGGAAATTGGATGAATGAGGAAGTGGGGTATCGTTGTGAGAAGATGAATCAAATTGATTCATGTAGTTCCAAATGTTAGAGTCTTAGTTGTAGCGGCGCTGGGGAGGGCGGTAGCTCTCACGGGAGGCAGACTCGTAGGATCCGGACTCGAAGGAAGCTGAGCCCTCATAGGTGACATCGGCAATGTAGCCAGAGTCACCGTCAACGTAGTAGGTGACCTTCTGCAGGCGACCGTCGGGAAGCTGCACGTAGTACGACCCCTGGGTGTTGTCGCCATCACGGGCCTCCTGTTGGCCGTAGTGGTTCTCAGAGGAGTCGTCATCGACGGCCCAGTTGAACTCGTACTTGGCCTCGCTGGACTCGTAGGACTCGGAAGACTGTCGAGAGAAAATTAATCTTTTAAAATTTCAGCTATGAAGGTTCGTTTTCTTAACTGCTTTTGTTTAATCAAAATTCAACATGATTATATTTCTAAACAGCGACAAAAGAAAAAACAACAATCTTGAATTATACTCCTTTAGCGTAATCAATATTGTATTCGACACTGTAGGCCTATTAGTTACGTTAACTGTTAACTGCATTATTAATTACCATACACCTTCACTATCATTTTGCAAAAGAAATAGCCTAAAGCCAAATTCTAAGAATAATGGTGTATACGAAGATATGCTGATAATAATAGACAGGATGGCGTCATGAATGCAGCGAGAACATAAGTATTGTTTTTGTTGGTTCTATTGTACAATTAGTGTTATTAGTAATAACTCACCTCAGAGTCGCCATAGCGACGGTCGGCAGCAACAAGGGCAGCCAGGCCCAGAAGAATAAGGATCTGGGAGAGAAGGAAATATTTGTTAAATAAGTAATCATATTTGTAGCAATTGCGAACATAAAACGAATCCCACATTCAAAAGTTATTGTCATATTTACCGCATTGCTGTTGTAGTCCCACATTGAACAAACACATCAAATTGATCCCAGTTACTACTCTGACTTATGGATTACTGCCCTTAGCTTGTAACATTCCTATTACGAATATTTGTAATAAATGTGTTTCCTTAGCTGCTGATCAAGAGTTTACTAAAGAGCTTAAGATAAAGGGTCGCACTCCCGTCTTATTAATGCAATTAAGATAGGCAAGCAAACTCTGAACTCGTGCCAAAGCTCAAGACTGTTTTCCATTATTTTCTCACATGGGTAAATTCAAACTTTTCCCTCACCAATTGAATATAACACTGTGAAGGGGAGAGCAAGGCCCTTAGTAATGAATACAACTATGACCCTAAGATTTTGAGTCTCACTAAAATATGAAGTTATTGAACGAGAAACACGCCACTGTACCTTGGTGTTCATTGTGGAGTGCAGCTAGGTCTAGACTTAACTGATTAGGCATACGTTCACCTGCGTATATATACCCCGAGCCGCCCTCACCAAATCACCTTGCCCCCTCCCTCACTTTCCACTCCCCCCTCCTCACTCAAAAAAAGTTATGCAGGCAAGTTGGAATCGTTCCAGCTGGGCTGGACAAAAACAAGGTAATGCGATCAAAACATACAATGGCAGTGGAGGATGGCATTTTTTAAACCAATAAAGCACCGGTGACATCTGTTTCATTATATTCTGGCAACTATTAGATGATTTTGTTCAGCTTAAAAAGGGCCTCTGACAATTAAGAGGCCACAGACTATCTCATTAAATCCTTGGAACAACTACAGATCCTTCCTAATCTGAATAAAATCGTCAAACAGAGTGCAGAATATGATGAATAAGACGTCATCGGTACTGCAGGGATTAAGATAGTTGTGTATGTTATGAACTAGCACTTTAATGTGAAAATCCAAATATAATGATGGACTGGACCAAGGTGTAAACACTAGAACTCCCTCTCCTATATATTATAATGTTGTACTTTGACTTTAATACTTTTACCTTTTCTTGTCTCTCATTTAACAAATTTTGGTTTTTAAATGCCATTATTAATGCCATTATTATATTTAGTATCTGTTATTTCCTTGTAGCATCTACTCTGTTCCCCTCATGTCTCGTAAAGTGCATGCTCTGCATACCTTTACACATTTATCGCGGCCATTCAACCATAAACCATAACATAATTAACCCCTTCAGTACCGGTGTCATTCTCTCCATTATATGCTGGCAACCATTAAACGATTGTATTCGGCTTAGCAAAGACGTCTACCGAGTAGCTCAATTATCTCAATATATTTTTTTTAGCTACCAAATATCTTTCCTAAGCTTTATAAAATCGTCTAAAGATAGCCTGAAAATAATATAAGGGACGTCACCGGTACAGAAAGGGTTAAACAGGTATATGTGAATCAGTAGGTCAGGTGTTGCTTGCCTTCCTGTGTAATTTAGTGCATTCTGATTGCCTCAACGCCAATCAATCACACTCCCTCCCTCACTACTATTCCCACCCTTCCCCAGCCTCCTCTCACCTCCCATGCCGTATACCCCCCCCCCCCTCTCCCCATATACTCTCCTCTCCCTTAACTCCTTCCTCACGCCCTCCAACCTCCCCTACCATCCCTTCCTCCTACTACTGTCTCCTCCCTTAACTCTTTCCTCACGTCATCCAACGTCTCCCTTCCCCTGTCTACTCTTCCCTCGCTTAACTCCTTCATCACGCCATCCATCCCCCCTCCCCTCCTCTCCCTTCCCTCGTCTAATCTCCCCTCCCTTCCCCCGTCTACTCTCCCTTTCCTTGATCTTCCTCACGCCCTCCAACCTCCCCTCCCCTCCTCTCCCTTCCCCCGTCTACTCTCCCCTCCCTTAACTCCTTCCTCGCGCCATCCAAACCCCCCTCGACCCCTCCTCTCTCTTTCCCCGTCTACTTTCCCCTCCTACCCTCTCCTACCCTCTCCCCTCCCTTCCCCCGACTACTCTCCCCTCCCTTAACTCTTTCCTCACTCCCTCCTACCCTCTCCCCTCCCTCTCTAGTCCTCCTTGCATCAACGCCCACCTGCCTTCATCGGCCCAGTTTTTACCCCCTTGGAAGTCCTGTAGTCTCAAACGTTCTTTCGATGATAAATCAACGAGCTCTAGTTTTCTTAATTAAGATATAATTTTAAAATTGTAGTGTTGCTTATTATAGATGATCTGAATATTAACGTTCTAACGACCTATATAGATTACAGTGGGTTAAAGCACTGGACTGCAGTCACTGAAAACAGACCCGAGGGCCAAAATATTCGTTATGTTAATACTCTTATTAATATATATAGTTGAACATTAGTACAGAGAAAAATATATATATGGTATTTATGAAACATAATTATGTATTGTATATCAATTAAACTATAAACCAATGTCCACGAGGTATACCCGGGTATACCTAGTTTGTTGTAACATATGACTTGAAATGATCCTTTTGAATTCCAGCGAATAACCTATGGAGGAGAGTCAGGTGTTTATAGAAGGGCTTTTAGGCAGGTACATTAAAATGATCTTCAAAACTAAACTTATAAATGAAAAGAGATCTAGAATCACGAATGTAAGCACCATCTTAAGGTGGAGGTAGTTACTTTTTCTAGACTCCCTTCTCCCTCATGCAATTTTATGACGTTTGCTCCATCAGTTTGGCGATTGTTAGACCTTTTGTGCCATTTAGATGTCGATTTTTTCCTGGGAAGCGATAGCGAGCCTGTACGTTTAGGAGGAACCGGTTTTCGACCAGGATATTGTTCTAACGAAAAAAGTACAAATTTATCGTGAAAGGGAGTCCAGGGTGTGTGTGTGTCTGTGTGTGTTTATTTTTATTTTTTTATTTTTTTTATAGAGATCTAGCGAAGAAACTGAATATTAACTAAATAGGCCCCTTCAACCCAGGCCTGCCGAGGGATCCCTTGTATTGTATGGAGAGTAAGGTCCACCAGACCACAACAAACTACATCAGTAATCAACAAGACGGTACGTGGCCCGCAGCGTACTCATCTGAACACCTGATATCCAACATGGGTTAAGGGGGGATGGGCCGTTTTCCTGGTCCCCTTCTCCCTCCTGTTTAGCATGTTAGTGTTGAGATTTTAGACGTTCGTTCCGTTAGTTTGGCGATTTGGAGGCCTTTCGCCTCATTTTTTTTTTGTCAATATCAAGACCTTTCTATCATTTAGGTGTCGAGTTTTTCCTGGCGAGCAATAGCGAACCGGTAATTTTAAAAGGAATCGGCCTTCGGCTGGGACATTTGTCTACCGAAAAATGTAAATTTTTATCTTGAAAGGGTTTCTTTGGGGTGTTTCTTAAGCTTGATGGAGGTCTATAGATGAAACTATAAAATAGACAAAAAATAAATAAAAATAAACCAAAACATGACCACTACCCCCTTAAGCAACACTTCACTCAGCTAACACTCGCCTACCAGTTCCCCAAATCACTGTCTTCATCCCACATACTACTACCTTGTTACATCATAGTAGCTTCCACACAATGGATGAAGACCTTCCTTGTTACATCATAGTAGCTTCCACACAATGGATGAAGACCTTCCTTGTTTGTCACTCAAAAATGTCACGGAACATTCCTATAATCTTCCTCCTTAACCTTTCTCAAGTTATCCTTAATATTTATCAACAGGCGCCTTCATGCCCAACATATTTTGTTTGACTATGGTCCGTTCATTCTATGTTGGGTAGAACTTATTTACATATATATTGTTTGCATATAAGAATAATATATTTCTATATTTCTCGATTATTATTGCACCTGAGCAGTCGGAAATATAATATTTGTCTTATTATGTCAAGTAACTCTCCAAACCCAACTCTGCTATTAATCACTTAAATGCAAAGGTAAAACATATAAAAGCAACTCATTTTATCGATAATTTATTTTCATAGATAAATCTAAATTATGTACAATAAATAATTTATGTATGAAGAAAATTGGATGAAAGAGGAAGTGGGGTATCGTTGTGAGAAGACGAATCAAATCGATTCATGTAGTTCCAAACGTTATAGTCTTAGTTGTAGCGGCGCTGGGGAGGGCGGTAGCTCTCACGGGAGGCAGACTCGTAGGATCCGGACTCGAAGGAAGCTGAGCCCTCATAAGTGACATCGGCAACGTAACCATTGTCACCGTCGACGTAGTAGGAGACCTTCTGCAGGCGACCGTCGGGAAGCTGCACGTAGTACGACCCCTGGGTGTTGTCGCCATCACGGGCCTCCTGTTGGCCGTAGTGGTTCTCAGAGGAGTCGTCATCGACGGCCCAGTTGAACTCGTACTTGGCCTCGCTGGACTCGTAGGACTCGGAAGACTGTCGATAGAGAATTAATCACTTAACATTTATGTTATGAAGGTTCGTTTTGTTAACGTTTTATTATGTGTTTGTTTAATCAAAATTCAGCATGATTATAATTCTAAACAGCGACAATAGAAAAGATTTGTTTGCATTGTACTCCTTTAGTGTAATCAGTATTGTATTATATTGTATTAGTTACGTTAACTGTTAACTGCAATATGTATTACTATACACCGTCACTATCATCTTGCCAAAGATATAAAGCCAAATTCTAAGAATGATAATGTATACGAAGATATGCTGATAATAATAGACAGGGTGGCGTCATGAATGCAGCGAGAACATAAGTATTGTTTTTATTGGTTTTATTGTACAAGTATTATTAATAATAACTCACCTCAGAGTCGCCATAGCGGCGGTCGGCAGCAACCAGGGCAGCCAGGCCCAGAAGAATAAGGATCTGGGAGAGAAGGAAATATTTGTTAAATAAGTAATCATATTTGTAGCAATTGCGAACATAAAACGAATCCCACATTCATAAGTTATTGTCATATTTACCGCATTGCTGTTGTAGTCCCACATTGAACAAACATATCAAATTGATCCCAGTTACTACTCTGACTTATGGATTACTGCCCTTAGCTTGTAACATTCCTATTACGAATATTTGTAATAAATGTGTTTCCTTAGCTGCTGATCAAGAGTTTACTAAAGAGCTTAAGATAAAGGGTCGCACTCCCGTCTTATTAATGCAATTAAGATAGGCAAGCAAACACTGAACTCGTGCCAAAGCTCAAGACTGTTTTCCATTATTTTCTCACATGGGTAAATTCAAACTTTGCCCTCACCAATTGAATATAACACTGTGAAGGGGAGAGCAAGGCCCTTAGTAATGAATAAAACTATGACCCTAAGATTTTGAGTCTCACTAAAATATGAAGTTATTGAACGAGAAACACGCCACTGTACCTTGGTGTTCATTGTGGAGTGCAGCTAGGTCTAGACTTAACTGATTAGGCATACGTTCACCTGCGTATATATACCCCGAGCCGCCCTCACCAAATCACCTTGCCCCCTCCCTCACTTTCCACTCCCCCCTCCTCACTCAAAAAAAGTTATGCAGGCAAGTTGGTATCGTTTCAGCTGGGCTGGACAAAAACAAGGTAATGCGATCAAAACATACAATGGCAGTGGAGGATGGCAATTTTTAAACCAATAAAGCACCGGTGACATCTGTTTCATTATATTCTGGCAACTATTAGATGATTTTGTTCAGCTTAAAAAGGGCCTCTGACAATTAAGAGGCCACAGACTATCTCATTAAATCCTTGGAACAACTACAGATCCTTCCTAATCTGAATAAAATCGACAAACAGAGTGCAGAATATGATGAATAAGACGTCATCGGTACTGCAGGGATTAAGATAGTTGTGTATGTTATGAACTAGTATTTTAATGTTAAAATCCAAATATAATGATGGACGGGGCCAAAGTGTAAACACTAGAACTCCCTCTCCTATATATTATAATGTTGTACTTTGACTTTAATACTTTTACCTTTTCTTGTCTCTCATTTAACAAGTTTTGGTTTTTAAATGCCATTATTAATGCCATTATTATATTTAGTATCTGTTATTTCCTTGTAGCATCTACTCTGTTCCCCTCATGTCTCGTATAGTGCATGCTCTGCATACCTTTACACATTTATCGTGGCCATTCAACTATAAACCATAACATAATTAACCCCTTCAGTACCGGTGTCATTCTCTCCATTATATGCTGGCAACCATTAAACGACTGTATTCGGCTTAGCAAAGACGTCTACCGAGTAGCTCAATTTTCTCAATATATTTTGTTTAGCTACCAAATATCTTTCCTAAGCTTTATAAAATCGTCTAAAGATAGCCTGAAAATAATATAAGGGACGTCACCGGTACAGAAGGGGTTAAACAGGTATATGTGAATCAGTAGGTCAGGTGTTGCTTGCCTTCCTGTGTAATTTAGTGCATTCTGATTGCCTCAACGCCAATCAATCACACTCCCTCCCTCACTACTATTCCCACCCTTCCCCAGCCTCCTCTCACCTCCCATGCCGTATACCCCCCCCCCTCTCCCCATCTACTCTCCCCTCCCTTAACTCCTTCCTCACGCCCTCCAACCTCCCCTACCCTCCCTTCCTCCTACTACTCTCTCGTCCCTTAACTCTTTCCTCACGTCATCCAACTTCTCCCTTCCCCTGTCTACTCTTCCCTCGTTTAACTCCTTCATCACGCCATCCATCCCTCCTCCCCTCCTCTCCCTTCCCTCGTCTAATCTCCCCTCCCTTCCCCCGTCTACTCTCCCTTATCTTGATCTTCCTCACGCCCTCCAACCTCCCCTCCCCTCCTCTCGCTTCCCCCGTCTACTCTCCCCTCCCTTAACTCCTTCCTCGCGCCATCCAAACCCCCCTCGACCCCTCCTCTCTCTTTCCCCGTCTACTTTCCCCTCCTACCCTCTCCCCTCCCTTCCCCCGACTACTCTCCCCTCCCTTAACTCTTTCCTCACTCCCTCCTTCCCTCTCCCCTCCCTTTCTAGTCCTCCTTGCATCAACGCCCACCTGCCTTCATCGGCCCAGTTTTTACCCCCTTGGAAGTCCTGTAGTCTCAAACGTTCTTTCGATGATAAATCAACGAGCTCTAGTGTTCTTAATTAAGATATAATTTTAAAATTGTAGTGTTGCTTATTATAGATGATCTGAATATTAACGTTCTAACGACCTATATAGATTACAGTGGGTTAAAGCACTGGACTGCAGTCACTGAAAACAGAACCGAGGGCCAAAATATTCGTTATGTTAATACTCTTATTAATATATATAGTTGAACATTAGTACAGAGAAAAATATATATGGTATTTATGAAACATAATTATGTATTGTATATCAATTAAACTATAAACCAATGTCCACGAGGTATACCCGGGTATACCTAGTTTGTTGTAACATATGACTTGAAATGATCCTTTTGAATTCCAGCGAATAACCTATGGAGGAGAGTCAGGTGTTTATAGAAGGGCTTTTAGGCAGGTACATTAAAATTATCTTCAAAACTAAACTCATAAATGAAAAGAGATCTAGAATCACGAATGTAAGCACCATCTTAAGCGGGAGGTAGTTACTTTTTTCTAGATTCCCTTCTCCCTCATGCAATTTTATGACGTTTGCTCCATCAGTTTGCCGATTGTTAGACCTTTTGTGCCATTTAGATGTCGATTTTTTCCTGGGAAGCGATAGCGAGCCTGTACGTTTAGGAGGAACCGGTTTTCGACCAGGATATTTTTCTAACGAAAAAAGTGCAAATTTATCATGAAAGGGAGTCCAGGGTGTGTGTCTGTCTGGGTGCGTGTTTTTTTTTTTTTTTTTTTTTTTATAGAGATCTAGCGAAGAAACTGAATATTAACTAAATAGGCCCCTTCAACCCAGGCCTGCCGAGGGATCCCTTGTATTGTATGGAGAGTAAGGTCCACCAGACCACAACAAACTACATCAGTAATCAACAAGACGGTACGTGGCCCGCAACGTACTCATCTGAACACCTGATATCCAACATGGGTTAAGGGGGGATGGGCCGTTTTTCTGGTCCCCTTCTCCCTCCTGTTTAGCATATTAGTGTTGAGATTTTAGACGTTCGTTCCGTTAGTTTGGCGATTTTGAGGCCTTTCGCCTCATTTTTGTTTGTCAATATCAAGACCTTTCTATCATTTAGGTGTCGAGTTTTTCCTGGCGAGCAATAGCGAACCGGTAATTTTAAGAGGAATCGGCCTTCGGCTGGGACATTGGTCTACCGAAAAATGTAAAATTTTATCTTGAAAGGGTTTCTTTGGGGTGTTTCTAAAGCTTGATGGAGGTCTATAGATGAAACTATAAAATAGACAAAAAATAAATAAAAATAAACCAAAACATGACCACTACCCCCTTAAGCAACACTTCACTCAGCTAACACTCGCCTACCAGTTCCCCAAATCACTGTCTTCATCCCACATACTACTACCTTGTTACATCATAGTAGCTTCCACACAATGGATGAAGACCTTCCTTGTTACATCATAGTAGCTTCCACACAATGGATGAAGACCTTCCTTGTTACATCATAGTAGCTTCCACACAATGGATGAAGACCTTCCTTGTTTGTCACTCAATTATGTCAGAAACATTCCTATAATCTTCCTCCTTAACCTTTCTCCAGTCATCATTAATATTTATCAACAGGCGCCTTCATGCCCAACATATTTTGTTTGACTATGGTCCGTTCATTCTATGTTGGGTAGAACTTATTTACATATATATTGTTTGCATATAAGAATAATATATTTCTATATTTCTCGATTATTATTGCACCTGAGCAGTCGGAAATATAATGTTTGTCTTATTATGTCAAGTAACTCTCCAAACCCAACTCTGCTATTAATCACTTAAATGCAAAGGTAAAACATAAAAAAGGAACTCATTTTATCGATAATTTATTTTCATAGATAAACCTAAATTATGTACAATAAATAATTTATGTATGAAGAAAATTGGATGAAAGAGGAAGTGGGGTATCGTTGTGAGAAGACGAATCAAATCGATTCATGTAGTTCCAAACGTTATAGTCTTAGTTGTAGCGGCGCTGGGGAGGGCGGTAGCTCTCACGGGAGGCAGACTCGTAGGATCCGGACTCGAAGGAAGCTGAGCCCTCATAAGTGACATCGGCAACGTAACCATTGTCACCGTCGACGTAGTAGGAGACCTTCTGCAGGCGACCGTCGGGAAGCTGCACGTAGTACGACCCCTGGGTGTTGTCGCCATCACGGGCCTCCTGTTGGCCGTAGTGGTTCTCAGAGGAGTCGTCATCGACGGCCCAGTTGAACTCGTACTTGGCCTCGCTGGACTCGTAGGACTCGGAAGACTGTCGATAGAGAATTAATCACTTAACATTTATGTTATGAAGGTTCGTTTTGTTAACGTTTTATTATGTGTTTGTTTAATCAAAATTCAGCATGATTATAATTCTAAACAGCGACAATAGAAAAGATTTGTTTTGCATTGTACTCCTTTAGTGTAATCAGTATTGTATTATACTGTATTAGTTACGTTAACTGTTAACTGCAATATGTATTACTATACACCGTCACTATCATCTTGCCAAAGATATAAAGCCAAATTCTAAGAATGATAATGTATACGAAGATATGCTGATAATAATAGACAGGGTGGCGTCATGACTGCAGCGACAACATACGTATTGTTTTTATTGGTTTTATTGTATAAGTGTTATTAGTAATAACTCACCTCAGAGTCGCCATAGCGGCGGTCGGCAGCAACAAGGGCAGCCAGGCCCAGAAGAATAAGGATCTAGGAGAGAAGGAAATATTTGTTAAATGAGTAATCATATTTGTAGCAATTGCGAACATAAAACGAATCCCACATTCATAAGTTTTTGTCATATTTACCGCATTGCTGTTGTAGTCCCACATTGAACAAACATATCAAATTGATCCCAGTTACTACTCTGACTTATGGATTACTGCCCTTAGCTTGTAACATTCCTATTACGAATATTTGTAATAAATGTGTTTCCTTAGCTGCTGATCAAGAGTTTACTAAAGAGCTTAAGATAAAGGGTCGCACTCCCGTCTTATTAATGCAATTAAGATAGGCAAGCAAACACTGAACTCGTGCCAAAGCTCAAGACTGTTTACCATTATTTTCTCACATGGGTAAATTCAAACTTTTCCCTCACCAATTGAATATAACACTGTGAAGGGGAGAGCAAGGCCCTTAGTAATGAATACAACTATGACCCTAAGATTTTGAGTCTCACTAAAATATGAAGTTATTGAACGAGAAACACGCCACTGTACCTGGGTGTTCATTGTGGAGTGTAGCTAGGTCTAGACTTAACTGATTAGGCATACGTTCACCTGCGTATATATACCCCGAGCCGACCTCACCAAATCACCTTGCCCCCTCCCTCACTTTCCACTCCCCCCTCCTCACTCAAAAAAAGTTATGCAGGCAAGTTGGAATCGTTCCAGCTGGGCTGGACAAAAACAAAGTAGAGGCGATCAAAACATACAATGGCAGTGGAGGATGGCATTTTGTTTAACTCATAAAGTACCGGTGACATCTTTTTCATTATAGTCTGGCAACTATTAGATGATCTTGTTCACCTTAGGAAGGACCTCTGTTAATTATTAGGCTACAGGCTATCTCATTAAAGCCTTGGAACAATCACAGATCCATCCTAATCTGAATAAAATCGTCAAACAGAGTGCAGAATATGATGAATAAGAAGTCATCGGTACTGTAGGGGTTAAGATAGTTGTGTATGTTATGAACTAGCACTTTAATGTGAAAATCCAAATATAATGATGGACGGGACCAAGGTGTAAACACTAGAACTCCCTCTCCTATATATTTTTATGTTGTACTTTGACTTTAATATTTTTACCTTTTCTTGTCTCTCATTTAACTAATTTTGGTTCTTAAACTCAACATTAATACCATTATAATATTTAGTATCTGTTATTTCCTTGTAGCATCTACTCTGTTCCCCTCATGTCTCGTATAGTGCATGCTCTGCATACCTTTACACATTTTTCGTGGCCGTTCAACCATAAACCATAACATAATTAACCCCTTCAGTACCGGTGACATTGTTTCCATTATGTTCTGGCAACTATTAAACGATTGTATTAAGCTTAGTAAGGACGTCCACTAATTATTTCAATGATCTCAATTAATCCTTTTAGCAACCATATATCTTTCCTAAGCTCCATAAAATCGTCTATAGATAACCAGAATCAAATATAAGGGACGTCACCGGTACATAAGGGGTTAAACAGGTATTTGTGAATCAGTAGGTCAGGTGTTGCTTGCCTTCCCGTGTAATTTAGTGCATTTCGATTGCCTCAACACCAATCAATCACACTCCCTCCCTCACTACTATTCCCACTCTTCCCCCGCCTCCTCTCACCTTCCATTCCGTAATCCCCCCCCCCCCCCCAGTATACTCTCCTCTCTCTTAACTCCTTCTTCAAGCCATCCATCCCCCTCCTCTCCCTTCCCTCGACTACTCTCCTCTCTCTTAACTCCTTCGTTGTACCATCCAACCTCCCCTCCCCTCCCCTCTCTTCTCCCGTCTACTCTCCCCACCTACCCCTCTCCCCTCTCCTTCTTTCCCCCGACTACTCTCCCCTCCCTTAACTCCTTCCTCACTCCCTCCTACCCTCTCCCCTCCCTCTCTAGTCCTCCTTGCATCAACGCCCACCTGCCTACATCGGCCCAGTTTTTACCCCCTTGGAAGTCCTGTCGTCTCAAACGTTCTTTCGATCATAAATCAACGAGCTCTAGTTTTCTTAATTAAGATAAAATTATATAACTGTAGTGTTGCTTAGTATACATTTTCTGAATATTCGATTAATAGTTTAAGGTTTATAATTAATATGTTGTTGCAGTATTTTCAAGGCATCGATTGACATATTATTTGTTGTTTGTTGTTGTTCGGCCCAGTTCATCGGCCCAGTTTTTACATATTATTTGTTCAATGCATTACTATATTCCAGCATTCTCCATATTGCCATAGTGTATTTTTAGACAATTCTGACAACTAATACACACTACTGTCGCACAAGAGGAATTTGCTCCTTAAAATGTTTCTTATGCACAATTTTAGAACACATTTCCTTTGGTAATATTTCACGTTCCAACAACTCACAATATATCGAGAGCAGTTTGTCAAAACACTGACTCAACGGCAGTAGCACAAGCGTGAGTAAACCAAGATTGTTTAGCATTAGACTGAGAGACAGAAAATGGAATGATATGCCTCAATGCCCGAGATGATTACCTCGGTAATGCGTTCAACACACTCCAAGGTTCCTCGGCCACAGAAGCAAAAATCATTCCGTGGGAAATAAAAACAAAAGTACTGTCAAAAATCCTCTCACTTTGCAACGCCAAAGTGCCCCAAGCGCCGCCGACTGGAAGGATCGGATGGCCGTGCTGGAGACTCGAACACAAATGCCATCTCAAATATCGCTTAGTATATCTGATTATCGACTCATTTCTGACACTGAAACACTATAATCTATATTTTATTAATTTCACCACAACACCAAACACCCCCAATGAAATTAATTAAAGTATATATGATCCGCCGGGATTCGAACCCGGGGTATCACACACAGATTTTTACCACCTTAACCATTACACCACCAGGGCGGTTAAAGGTTTATGCACACGCCTACGACTTATTAACCATTCTCGAATACTGGATATTAATCTAATCATATTCATACTCCCAACCGCGATATGGTAGACCTAATGTTTAAGTGAGAGGAAAGAATATTCATGGGGCACAGATCATTCTCCACCTTCTATACCCTATTCCAATTAGCCTAATAAAGTTAATACATTAAATATCAAAATGTACGAAAATTAAGGTACAGTGTATTATATCAGTTAGTATAACTCTAGCATATTTATTGTGAAGTATATATTTTTTTCGTAGCTAGGAATCCTCCTCCCCTTGTAAAATTCTCCTACTCATCGAGACAAAGAAATGGGCGAGGGAACGCGAATTTGGTCCCGGACCCTGAGAATTGGAACCCTTGAATGTTCTCTCTACTCGGTGTCTGTCTCAAGTCGGCCACCCCCAGCAATGGCGTATGTGTCTGAGTACATACATACATACCGGTACATACATACATACATACATACATACTAATTGATCCACCGCGTAAATATGGGATATTCTACCCTACTTGAACTTACCAACTAGTTCTACTGTTTATCCATTCGCCATAAAATTTAGCCCCTTGACGATATCTCCCTGTCAGCTACCATCCATTTACTTATATCAATGGCAAATTTTAATCCGCGGCATTCAAAGTATGTCACCAATATTGTCACCAACCCGCACGTAACATATAAATAATCGGTGAAATAAACAAACAATGAAATAATAATTCTAGTTTAATAATAGTGGTATACTTCAGTTCATTTTGTTCTCATCATAACAAATATAATATAGGTGGAAGTAGAAATGTTCTCGTTCTTTTATTAAGCAAATTCGTGGTACAATTAACAAAAACATTGATTCTGTGGAAGGGTTAAATTGTTCAGTTGTGCCATGGCTCCCGTCGTGATTTATGGGGACAGACTCGGATTTAGTGGGAGGTGCTGCATGTCAAGGTCAACATACACTTTCTTACACACACACACACGCAAACACACACACACACACATCTCATAATGTAATACCCTATGAATAATAACGCAGTTATGATAAATATATGAATATAGTTAATGTGTTAAAATGATAAGAATAACACATATATGAACAGTAATTAAGCATAACATTATTTTTTGTCAAATCTGCTTATATGAATAGCGATTATCGCGAAAATCGTATTACTATTATTATAATACCGGTAATACAAATAATTATTATTATTATTAATATTATTATTATTACTATTCTTATTATTATTATTATTATTATTATTATTATTATTATTATTATTTTTGTTATTATTTTCTGTTTTATTTTGTTTTATTACATTTTGTTGAGGAGAGACGAGAGCGGAAAAGAAAACAAAAGTTGGGTATAGCACTTTTTTGTTTAATCCCAGTCCATCACCAGCGAGCATCACCAGAATATCAACTAATCTTTCCTTCATCCTATGACTTAGACTGCTTTAAACAACGTGTGTCCAGGCATTATGACCCCAACGTCCCTTGAATTTGGCTCTCTGTCACTCTTTTGACTTTGGAGGAGACACTCGTTACAGACAGCCTGCCTTTTATTTCCTTTATACACATAGAACAAAAACACAAGAACAAAAGTTGCATCGACAATGTAGTCATCGTCACCGTCCACGTACCCTAAGGAGACCTTCTGAAGGTAACCCTCAGGAAGCTGCTTTATTTGATTATAAAATTATTCAAGAAATGTTACTGAATTCGGAATGTAGATTATTTATACAAATTCAACATTATGTGACCAAATACATCTTCCGAACAACAGCGAAATAATAGATGGTTTACATAAATATTGTTTGCATATGAGAATGAAATCTAACTATATGTCCTGATCATTATTGCACTTGAGCAATCGGAACCGTATTATGTGTCTCACTATAAGTAACTCTCGTAATGGCAAACCTTTAAACCATAGCAAGGAGCTAGGACAGCCCTTCATCACATTTCACTCTTCTACAGTGTGTGTGTTCTTTTCTCCTACTTCTCTCTCATTTGTAGAGACCTTTCACCTCCCCAACCTCTCTATCGTCCCTAAACTATAACTTAACTCTCCATACCTAACTATGGTATTAATTAATTACATGAAAAGGTACAGCATAAAAGGTACAGCATAAAAGGTACAGCATAAAAGAAAGCAATTTTTTTTATCAAGGATTTATTATCATAAATAATCTTAAATTATGAAAAAAATAATAATTTATGTATGAAGATAATTGGATGAAAGAGGAAGTGGGGTATCGTTGTGAGAAGATGAATCAAGTTGATTCATTTAGTTCGAAACCTTAGAGTCTTAGTTGTAACGGCGCTGGGGAGGGCGGTAGCTCTCCCGGGATGCAGACTCGTAGGATCCGGATTCGAAGGAGGCTGAGCCTTCATAAGTGACGTCGGCAACGTAGCCAGAGTCACCGTCAACGTAGTAGGTGACCTTCTGCAGGCGACCGTCGGGAAGCTGCACGTAGTACGACCCCTGGGTGTTGTCGCCATCACGGGCCTCCTGTTGGCCGTAGTGGTTCTCAGAGGAGTCGTCATCGACGGCCCAGTTGAAGTTGTACTTGGCCTCGCTGGACTCGAAAGACTGTCGAGAGAGAATTAATCATATCAAATTTCAGCTGTGAAATGCTTATATTTGTGTTTATTCTATTTATGTATTTATTTATTTTCTTAGTTTTATCAATTATTATTATTTATTTAATTCAGCATGATTTCCATCTTAAACAGTGACAGTGGAGAAATATTATCAAGCGCAATACTCTTTTAGCGTAATCAATAATATAGTCGGCACATTATTAATTATGCTAACTGCTCTAATAAATGCAATATGTATTATCTTTATTAGTAATAACTCACCTCAGAGTCCCCATAGCGGCGGTCGGCAGCAACCAGAGCAGCCAGGCCCAAAAGAATAAGGATCTGGGAAAGAAGGAAGTATTAATTAAACAAGTATTCAGATTGCCTCCAATTATGAATATTAAATTAATCCCGCGTTCATAAGAGTCTGTCAATAACAGCGCATATTTACCGCATTGCTGTTGTAGTCTCACTTTAACGGAGCCTACCTAGCTTTTTTCTCTTTCTCTTCTTCTCTCTTTGGCTTGTATCCATTCGGCCCCATCCAGCCTACTGTTTTAAGACGTTTACCCCCATCCAGGTGTCAATATTTTCCTGGCGAGCGGTAGCGAACCAGCATATAATTATGTTGTTTTGTTTTGACAGCAAGCTAAATTTGTAAATTTTTCGATAGAAAAATTTCTCCGGCGAAGCCGGATTTCTCCATACAATGCTGGCTCGCTGTCGCTCGCCAGGAAGATATCGACACCTGGATGGGGATAAACTTCTTAAAACAGTTGGCTGAAGGGGGCCGAATGGATGCAAGCCAGGGAAAGAGAGAAAGATAAAAAAGGCAGGTGACCCCCCTTAACAAAATTATCACATTATTTCCAGTAACAATACTAATAAAAGGATTATTGTTATTAACACATTAATGGTTTTAACATTATCCTCTGAACTCCTGTTGTGCATGTAACATTCGTATTACATAATGGAAACCAGTGTATAACAAATATATTATATTTGTTATACACTTGTTTCCTTAGTTGCTGATAAAGAGATTAAGATATATTAAGGGTCACACGCCCATTTGATCAATTAAACTGAGATAGGCAATTCAAACAAAAATTAACTATTGCCAAAGTTTAAGACTATTCGATTATTATCCCACATAGATAATGTCTTACTTTGTCATCACCCATTGAATATAACACTGAAGGGGAGAGCAAGGCCCTTGGTAATGTTTAAAACTAGGTCCCAAAAAGAGTTGTGAACGAGAAACACTACACTATACCTTGGTGTTCATTGTGGAGTGTAGCTAGGTTTAGACTTAACTGATCAGGCATACAGTTTCGGGCGTATATATACCCCGAGCCGCCTTCACCAAATCACCTTGCTCCCCCCACCCCCCCCTCCCTCTCCCTTTCCACTCCCCCTGCGGCCCCCCCCCCTCCCCTCCTCGCCCAAAGAAAGTTGATGAAGGCAAGTTGGAATCGCTACACCTGGTCTGGACGGGAACAAGGTATAGGCGATCAAAACACATGCAATAGCTGTGACCGATGGCATTATTAAAGTTACTTGTATAATTATGTTATGAACTAGCACTTTAATGTGAAAATCCGATTAAAGTGATGGGCGGGACCACGGTGTAAGCACTAGAACTTCCCTCTCTTACATATATTCATCTTGTACTTTGACTTAAATACTTTTACCCTTTCTTATGTCTTAATTAATGCATCAGTTTCTCCAACTCATTAATGCCTTCTTATATTAATTATCTTGTGTACGCCCTTTCCTTGTATCATAATCGGTTCCCTGCCTGTCTCCTATAGAGCATGCTGTCCATTCCTTTTCTCATTTATCATAATCGGTTCCCTGCCTGTCTTCTATAGAGCATGCTGTCCATTTCTTTCCTTGTATCATAATCGGTTCCCTGCCTGTCTTCTATAGAGCATGCTGTCCATTCCTTTCCTCATTTTTATCGTGGCCGTTCAATCGTATACCATAATAATAAATATACAGTTAAGTTGGTTAGTTGTTCCTTGCTTTCCTCTGTAATCCTGTGCAGTTCGATTACCTCAATGCCTTATAATAACATTACTTCCCTCCTTTCTATTGTCCCCTCCTCACCCCCAACCTCCCATGGCATAGGCCTTCATCTACCCACCCTTCCTTAACTCCTTCTCTCCCCTTCCTTCCTCAGTTTCCTCTCATCCCCATGACACATCCACTCACCTGCTCTCCCCCCTTAATGCCTTCCTCACGTCCAACTCTCTCTCCCCACCCCCCTCCTCCCCACATCCCTCACCACTCCTCCATGTTACAAATCCCCATATTTTACCTCCCTGTCTCTTTCCATCGGTCCAGTTTTTGCTCCTTTGGAAATCCTGTAGTCTCAAACGTTTTTCAGTGATAAAGCAATGTGCTCTAGCGTTCCTAATTTAGTCATACTATAAAACTAAAGTGTTGCTCATTATAGATAGCATGAATTCCTATTTTCTCACCAACCAACTTTACTTCTAAACTCAATTAATATTATAATATAATATTAATGAATATTAGAGAAGTAGTTCAAGGTTTCTAATCAGTATGTTGTTACAATATGTTAAGGCATCAATTGTTATCGATATGTTTGTCAATACTTTGCCATATTCTAGCAACGTCTGTATTGGCATACTTCTGTCTTCAGAATATTCTTACAACTAATATATACTACTGTAATCAAAACGAATTTGCTCCAAACAAGTTTTCTTGTACATAATTATATATCAAAACAATTTCCTTTAATAAGGTTTCATCTTACACCAACCCACAATATACTGAGCACAGTATGTCAAAACACGG
Source organism: Paralithodes platypus (assembly GCA_032716605.1). Lineage (NCBI taxonomy): Eukaryota > Metazoa > Arthropoda > Malacostraca > Decapoda > Lithodidae > Paralithodes > Paralithodes platypus. Next base: position 10,288,505 of record CM064530.1, on the reverse strand, counting down.
ACTGAACAGCAGTCACCAAAAACAGTGACAATTGTATATACAATATTGCTTTGTATCCGTATTGTTTTAGATAATGTTCTATAATTTGGCATGCATATAAATATAACCCACCAAATGTTCTGTGCTACTTTGAAGCTAAAACTGCAAGCCCAACCGCTGGAAATCTACGGTAGGCCGTGGAGTTTTTTATTAGGATTAATCGTCATTTTATTGAGGCATGGCTCTGAAGTTTGGCAACCGTATATAGAGGAAGGTCTCTATTTTGTTTTGCTCTGTGTATGAAGGAGACAAAAGGCAAAGCTGCCTGTAACACCTCCCCCCCCCCCCCTCACCCACACCCGGTTGAAAGAGTGGTAGAGAGCCAAAATCAAGGTACATTAAAAGTAATTTGGGTGTGTTGAAAAGAAGTGTGGTGTGCTTGTAAAGTGTAATTAAATGCATAGGAGAAGGGGGAGTTTGTGGGAGTTAGCTGGAGTATTCTCTGTGTAGATAAAGCACAACAGAAGCAGTGGGGGAAGCCAGGCAAATGAAAAAGGAGTTCCAGCAACTCCTTATCATATGCCTCTTTGGCGTCCCCTGCTTGATTGGTGCCTATAATATCTTGAAGGAAAAGGAAACTTCATTATCGTTACCCCCTTGGGAGTTCAGTAGTCTCAAATACGTTATCGATATAATAGCAACTGATGTACTGTAGCTTTTTCAAACCAAGTCATTATTATCTCGATAAATATTATGGCCTATTCCATTGTTTATAATTGTAGTTCAAGGTTTCTAATTGCTGTGTTGTTGCAGTATACATTATATGGTATTTTGAATGACATGTATTTCTTGCAATGCATTAGCATATTATAACAATACCAATACTGCCATATATCTCACTTCAGAAGACTCTTACAACCAATATCACAAAAAATATTCGTTCCTCAGCTTTTCTGTTGCAGAATTTGTTAATACATTTCCTTTGGCAATATTTCACGTTACAGCGACCAAGAACCCTTCGAACCCAGTATTTTAAAGCACTCACCCTGAAATACATTTAGATCATTAAGAACAATCCTGAATGTTCTATATTTTCATTATATTAATAATATTATTATTTCATATATGGCTTACTTTGGTGCATAGTAAATTGTATATGGGATTTATTACACGTAATAATGTGCATACAAATATATAATATAATGAAGTTTAACTCCATAATATTATTTGTTATAAATAAGCCTATTAACCATTTGACTCATAAAGGTCTTCCCAAAAATTGATAAAACTAGCCAATGATAGCCCAAATGAAAGGAAGCAAAGAGTCATCATATACTGAAAGTGTTAAGGGGAGATGGGCCGTATCTTTGATCTATTAATTCAATTATTTATTTTAAATCTTAGTTTCTTCGCTAGACCTCCATCAAGCTTAGAAAAACACCCCCTAGACCCCTATTCAAGTTAAATTTGTACATTTTTCGGTAGAAAAATTTCCAGGCCGAACGCCGGTTCCTCTTAAAATATCATGCTCGCTATCACTCGCCAGGAAAAAATCTACATTTAAATGGCACGAAAGGTCTTAACATTGACAAAGCAATGGGGCGAAAGGTTTTAAAATCGCAAGCCTAATGGACCGAACGTTTTATAATCTCAACACAAATGGGGCTTAACACGAGGGAGAAAGGAGACCAGAAAAACGACCCATCTCCCCTTAATATATACTGTAATCTCAAAACTCATGATTCAAAGTCTTTCACATTATATTTTCACTAGCTTGCTCAGGTCAGACTCGCCTGTAGTTAATCGAACATCATAATTGCATAAATAAGTTTTGGAACGATCATTCTGCTTGCATCTTTCTGGTATAATAGTTTTAGATTCATGCAGCTGGTTCTTATCAAAACAATATATAGTAAATTATTAGTAAAAGATTTCTCTGTTTCTATGAAGTAACTTAGTGTTGCAAATATAAATCAATCAACTGAATGTTGCGGTGCAGGATTGTTAGTCGTGATACATAGAGACAGCAACTACAGGTGGTGCATGTCAAGGACCACATAATATTATACTGACTCAGTTGTTGGAATACATGCACTTTCTTATGCCCCCCAATACACACACGAACACACACACCCACACACACGAACACACCTGTGTATGTGTATGCGTGTGTATTTTTTTAATTATATAGCAGGATTATACAAACATGACAAACTAAAACAATAAGTAAAATATGTTAAATAATAGTAAAATGTATAAATATATAAAGAGTAACTAAGCATAGCAACAGGCAATGCCGCTCGAGAGTAATCTCACACAACCCAACTAGGCTTGAACCTTGGACACTTTGAATTATTATGTTTTTTTACACCAACCAATTTCACGTCTAAACTCAATGAAATCAACAAATAACAAATAACAAACAACCGTGTTACAACCACACTACACTGGCCACTTGACATACAACTGCTGCCCAGGAGGCATCTGGGAAGCAGCTGTTCCTTAGGCAGCAGGTGACTGGCAGGCTGCAGGTGGGTTGTGTGAAACACAACAACAGGGCTACACCTAGCATTTATCTGGCATGTATCCTTACTTGGGGGGGTGTGCTTCAAGCAATCTTCGCCAAATAAGGAATTTGCATAGTTTTCTAGTAACTTGACTATTGTGAAAAATATAATATTAATAGTTTGTCTGCGATGTACAGTATTATATAGTATTGTGTGTTTTTTTTGTTTTTTTTGTTTTTTGAGATGGGAGACGGGTTTGGAAGAGAATATAGTATACTTCTGGCACTTATCGTTCTAACCTAGTTAGGTTACTGACAAAATTAAAATCCATAACGATCTATGATCTTTCCATAAAGTAATAAAAACACATTAAATAAGATTGAAACTTCCAATCATACCATATATTTCTAGTAAGAAACAAAGCAAATCGTTTTGGCAATAACAAAATAATGTATATAATCCTAAATTTACATGTAAGCACAAACAAGCACCATTGTGAAGAATAACTAATTATTCGAAACGTCTAATGCATATTGCGTTAGATATCGCGAAGGCAATTTCTTGCATATTAACCAATTTCTACAATAACATTGATGATGGGTATGTGTGTGTGACGCAGGGGAGGGGGGGGGGTGATTAAGAGAAAGCAAATGCACTAGTTTGCCTTTCCTTCTTGTTTTTCTTCATTAAGTTGGTATCAAAATCCGTCAAACATTTTCTTAAAAGTAACCCTTGAGTTTGAAATCTGTGTTTTTTTGTTTGTTATGAAATGTTTTGTCTAAATCTCACTGTCAACATAATCTAAGCTTGTGAAATACATTTTGTTCCGTATGAAAGAAAACACATGCTATATATTGGAAAATTAAAGCATAAAACTATATCGAGGATTTATTTTAGTTGACCATCTTCAGTAAATAAATATGAATAAATTATGTATACAGTTATTCAGATGGCATTGGAGGTGGGGTATCGTTATGATGAGGTGAGTTTCGTAAATAAAGTTAATCCGTTTAGTGCCATTCGTTGTGTTTTAGTCGTAGCGGCGGCGCTGAGGAGGGCGGTAGCTCTCACGGGATTCGTAGGATCCGGAGTCGAAGCGGGCTTCACCAGAGTAAGTGACATCAGCAATGTAGCCGGAGTCACCGTTCACATAGTAGGTAACCTTCTGCAGGCGACCGTCGGGTAGCTGCACGTAGTACGACCCCTGGGTCTGGTCGCCGTCACGGGTCTCCTGGTGACCGAAGTCGTTATCGAAGTCGTCCTTCACGGCGTAGTTGAAGTCGTACTTGGCCTCGCTGGACTCGTAGGACTAAAAAGACAGTCGAGGGAGAAGTAATCATATTTAATTTAAGGTATGAAGGTTTACTGTAGTTTAAATAATGAAGCATGATTTTAATTTTAAACAATGACAATGGAGGACATAATCTTACATTATGCTCCTTTAACATGATCGATACTGTAGTTGACACTGCATTAATATAACTGTCCTTAACAATTAAAATTATATTTAACATAAACTGTCACTATTTTCCTATTATTATACAAGATATGAAGCCAAATAAAAATGTTACGAATATTGTAGCTTATGAAGATATGGTGATAATAGTCGAGAGAGTGGCGCCACGAATGCAGCAACAACTTGGGAATTGCTTTTGTTGATCTTCTTGTACCGGATTAAAGTGTTATTAATAGCTCACCTCAGAGTCGCCATAGCGGCGGTCGGCAGCAACCAGGGCAGCCAGGCCCAAAAGGATAAGAATCTGTGAAATAAGGAAATATATGCTAGATAAGTATTTAGATAGCAATTGTGAATATATTGTAAACATAATTCCGTGTGCATAAGATTGTTTTAACTATAATAGAGTAATTTTAACACATTCCAAGTGTAAACATATTTTGAACATAATTATCATTACAAACCCACTTACAATTCCAATTAAAGGATTGTATACATTTATACATTAATGTTTCAACATCATTTTGTGAACTCTTCCTCTGAACTCTCGATGTACAGTACATATAAACTTTCTACCGCATATATTTGTATTGAATGTGTTACTATAGTTGATAATGGAGAGCATAAGGTAATGGTTCACACTTCCATTCGATCAATGGATAAAAGACAAGTAAAGCGACAAAATATTCTTACCATACTTTACGACTGTTTTCCATTATTTTTCACTTGGGGAGATTCCTACTCTACCCTCATCCACCTGATATTAACACTGGGAAGGGAATAGCAAAGCCCTTCTTAATTATATAAACTATGGCTCTAATATTTTGAGTTTCATCCACGAAAGAAGTTACTGAACGAGTAATACACCACTATACCTTGGTGTTCATTGTGGAGTGTAGCCAGGTCGATACTTAACTGATTAGGCATATATTTTTCAGGCATATAATTATATACCTCGAGCTGCCCTGACCGAATCATGACCTTATTCCCTCACTACCGCCCTTAATGAAAGAAAGTTGGTGAAGGCAAGCTGGGATCGTTACTGGGGCTGAACTGGAACGACATACAAGGGGATAAAACAAAAAAACTACAGTGGTAGTGGGCAGTGTGATGACTTGGGAGGCCTTAATTAAGGGCCCAACTCCTCCCTTCCTTCCCCAACTCCTCCTTCCTCCTCAACTCCTCCCTTCCCCTCCCCAACTCCCTCCTCCCCTCCCCAACTCCCCCCTTCCATCCTCAACTCACCCCTTCCCTCTTTCACTCACCCCTTCCTTCCTCAACTCCCCCCTTCCCTCCTTTACTCTCCCCTTCCTTCCCCAACTCCCCCCTTTCCCTCTTCAACCCACCCTTTTCACCCCTCCCTCCCCAAAGTCTCTCACGTCCCTTTTCATATCTCTTTCTCCACCTCGGTACCCATTATTTCCGCCTCCCTCCCAACTCCCCCACCTCCTTCTACACTCCTCCCTCCCCCACCTCCTTCTGCACTCCTCCCTATCCCTCCACTGACCCCTGCTTAAGCTCCCATCTACCTTAATTAGCCCAGTTTTTACCCCCTTAGAAGTCTAGTAGTTTGAAATGTTGCTCGCTAATAAAGCAACTGTTCTAGCTTTCTCAAACTAAGACATAATTAGAACATAATAGTGTTGCTTATTATAGCCTATTTGAATATTAGTAACATCAAGGCTTCTGACTGGTGTATTGTTTCAGTATATATGGGATTTCTGATGACAACTAAGATTTGCAATGCATCAGCAACGTCATTATTGCATATATTGCTCTAAAGAATGTTCTTACAATCATTACATGATGCTGTGACAAGGAATATTCGCTCTTCACAATTGTTTTACGTAATTTTAGAAAAAAAAATCCTTTGGAAATGTTTTCATATTTCAACTACCTAGAATCTCTCAAGCCCAGTAAATTAAAAGCCTGATTAGTGCATAGTAAATTATATATCAAATGTATTATGCAAAGTAACGTGCATATACGTATATAATTAAGATAATCACGATAAGTTTATTATTCTTACAATTATAATTGAGAAAGGGACAACTAATAATGAGGGACTGTGCAACAGGGATTAAAAATACCTGAGCAGTTCTTATGTAAAGCCAAATTTTGAACGAACATAGAATATTCTGTGGTAATGAGGTATTTTAGTTACAGAGGGAATATAATAGAGCCAATAGTACATACGGTACTTTGTAATTGCCTCATGTCATATGAGACAACTAAATTGGACGCGTGGAAAGGACTTGGGAGCTTGGTTTAAATACATTGTCCAAATTATCAAGTAGGATTGGTTCATTAGCCAGCCCGTAGCCAGCCCTTACTTCCACAATGGGTAGGGAGGATCAGCAATAGTCTCTATTAGTAATTACCCATCCTAAAGAGACATAATATTATAGTACCTTGCATAACAAAACACACCTTGTATTTTTTATTTTATGTTTTTTTTCTTCTATATTCCAACTACTCCCTCTCGGGCATAGGCTGAGAGCCTGTACATTCCACCGCTCAACACGGTGAAGCCCGTGAGGTCTTGTTCCAGCCTGGGGAGTGAGACATGCGAAGCATCCATCATGGCTCGAAGCAGCTCCATCTCTGAAGCGGCTGGTTGCTTCGCTCAAGTGCTTCACCGTCTCACCCTCCAGGCTCAGACCCTCACTCTCAGAACGCCACCTATTGAGCAGTGAACTCACTAGGTATTGTCCCCCTGTAACATATTTTGAATATTAATTGTATATTGAAATGGATTACTTGCATTGCTACTTTCGTACTCCAGCGACCATGTAGGAGAGTTGACTGGTTGGAGCAGGGCATTAACCCTTTTAGTACCAGTGGCGTGTGTTACATTATATTCTAGCCATATTTAGACGATATTATGCAGCTTGGGAAGGATCTGTGGTAGTTAAAAGGGTTAGTTGAGATAGTTTGAAGCCTTATAATTGCTAGAGGTCCTTCCCGAGCTGAATAAAATCGTCTAATAGTTGCCAGAATATGATGAAAGGGACGTCCCTGGTACTGTATGGGTTTAGGGGGTAGGTCTTATTGATTGGGTTATTTATGTATTTCTTTGTTATTTTAACTTCCTCCCTAGACCTCCATCAAGCTTAATTACTTATACTCAAGATCCCCCTTCGAGATAAATTTGTAAATTTTTCGGCATAAAAATGTCCCCGGGCCAAGGCAGGTCTCTCCAAAATTACAGGATCGCTATTACTCGCCAGGAAAAAATCAACACCTAAATGCCACGAGAGGAAATACCTAATTCTTCAAAATGCCAAAGATTTACATCGATGGTATATGAGAGTGCACTATATTACATTATATGAGAGTGCACTATATTACATTATATGAGAGTGCACTATATTACATTATATGAAAGTGCACTATATTACATTATATGAGAGTGCACTATATTACATTATATGAGAGTGCACTATATTACATTATATGAGAGTGCACTATATTACATTATATGAGAGTGCACTATATTACATTATATGAGAGTGCACTATATTACATTAAGTTATACCAAGATATAGAAACAGAGTTTTCAATATCGTGGGTTGCACTAAGATAGTTTCATGCCTCTGAACATTATTCATGAATCGTGATATTTTAGGGTATGACGTGTGTGGTGGTGGGATAGAAAGATTGAGAAGGCAAAGCCATGTTAGTTTTTGTTTCTTTGTCGTTGCGTTTTTCCTCAATCAATTTGAGCTATGGTCCTTCTCACATATTCTTCAAACTTATTCATTAGGTTGAAATCTAACATCGGTAATTTTTTACAATAGTACCGGTATGTATAATTCATAATGCTAACATTGTCTATGGGAATTCATATCAACATATTTTCAATAGATCTTTCTTTCATTTGCAACAAGAATGCAAGAACGGTGCATCTATTTTATTGATCCATATGAAAACCAAAAACATACCGTACATCGGAAAATAAAATCAACAAATTATATTCAGGATTTATTGTATTAGGTAATCATAAATAATGAAGCATAAATATTTTATATATACAGCCATTCGGAAGAAAGAAAAGTAGAGTATCGTTGTGATGAGATAAGTTTCGTGAAACAAGTTCATCCATTCATTGCCATTCGTTGAAGTCTTAGTTGTAGCGGCGTTGGGGAGGACGGTAGCTCTCACGAGAAGCAGACTCGTAGGATCCAGACTCAAAGGAGGCTGATCCTTCATAGGTGACGTCGGCAACGTAGCCGGAGTCACCGTTGACGTAGTAGGTGACCTTCTGCAGGCGACCGTCGGGAAGCTGCACGTAATACGACCCCTGGGTGTTGTCGCCATCACGGGCCTCCTGTTGACCGTAGTGGTTCTCAGAGGAGTCGTCATCGACGGCCCAGTTGAATTCGTACTTGGCCTCGCTGGACTCGTAGGACTCGGAAGACTGTCAGGAGAGAAACATTGGATATTGTTTACCTTTATTAATGTATTATTAACTTTATATTAAGGCCAATTATCAAAGACACCTATCAATCCCACTTGCGACTGTTCAAGCGTTATAATTATAATAAATCATAAATGTAAAACTAATGTTAGCACTGCAGTATTATCACCACATTTGTTAAGAAGGACCATAATTATCAACATAGTTGACATACACACGATACTTGAATTTGATGAATATCACCGTATAAAATTGGTGTTGCTTATGAAGACACGGGTGATATTAAGTCAAATGTCAAATTTAGTGGAATAACAACTTCATAACTTATCATAAAAGTATTGAACAAGAGTTATTAATGCACTCATCAATAACTTACCTCGGAGTCACCATAGCGTCTGTCGGCAACGGCAAGGGCAGCCAGGCCCAAAAGGATGAGGATCTGGGAAAAGAGAAAAACAATCTTAGGTTATGCGTTCTGAAAACAAATACCATGAAATGTATATAAATGCAAAAAAAAAAAACACACACACACACAACATGTTGTGGTTGTATAGCAATGTTATGTCAGTAGCCTATAATATCCAGTATTCAATGTTCGAGTTCGAGGGTATAATATTATGAAGTCTTTGTTTATTATAGTTCTAATTTGATTGCTAAAATAGTTAATCATTTTGTGCACATTAAGCTTAGCTTGAACTTAAACATCTGGTATTTTTAATATACAAAAATTCAACTTTTGTTTGCTATCATAACATTAGTGATGGTCATAATTTTGATATAGATATCCCATTGGCTAAAGATTACTATTGACCATTATCTTAAGCCAACGATGCAGCTCACTATCTCCGTTCAGTATTAAACGTAAGAAAGAAACTTAACATAGGAAGGTTCTCGTTCTCAACATTCCCTACCAAATATTACAGGGAAAGTAAGAGTACACTCTCCTTCAACTTAATCTATTATGACTCTAGGAATCTGATTTTAAGCTCAACGTGCTATGAGTTCAACAATAATCTTGTTTCTATACCTTGGCGTTCATTGTGTTGTGCAGCTAGGTCGAGACTTCACTGATTAGGCATAAGATTTCGGGCGTATATATACCCGGAGCTGCCTTCACTTAATCACCTTGCTCCCTCCCTCCCTCCATCACTGTGCCTCCCTTCCCACTCCTCCCTCCTTCCTCCCCTTATACAGTGGAAAGAAATTTGATGAAGGCTGTTGCATGGGTTAAGCAGATATTGTGATGTTTTTGTTAATTTCTTATTGTGTGTTTGTATTTTTTTTTATTTCCCTCCCTTACTCACTGTAAATAATGAAGCGACTGAATACCTTAACCCCTTCTAGACCATTGACGTAATTTTAATTTTATTCTAGCTATATTTAAACGATTGTGTGCAGCTTAAGAAGGATCTGTGGTAGTAAAAATGGGTAATTAATATAGTTCGAAAGCTGTTACTTGCTGGAGGTCTTCCTTAAGCTGAATATAATTGCCTTTTAGTAGCCAGTATAAAATAAACAGGACGGAACTGGTGCTGAACGGGTTAAAGAATTCACTTCACATAATCGACCGACAACTAGCAAGGTTTAATCAGGTTATTTTTTTTATTCTGGACCCACTTTTCCTTCACGTTTAATCCTATTAGTTTTGAGATTTCGAGACATTCGCCCCATTAGTTTGGCAACTGTAAGACCTTTCGCCCCAATTTTTGGCCAATATTAAGACCTTCCGTATCATTATGGTGTCGATTTTTTCCTGGCGAGAAATTTACCTAGAAGGGTGCTCCAGGGGATGTTTATTAAAGCATAATGGAGATCTATGGAGCAAACTCAACCCTCCTCTCCAGCCCCCGACCCCCTCCCCCAACACACACACACACACACACACACACACACACACACCATGCCCGATCGTGACCTACAATTGATCAAAGCCCAGAACCCAAATATAACTGCTTACCGAGTCTCACATACTACTCAATACGGATAAATATAATATTCAACTGGCACAACTTCTCCTTAATTTCTCCATTCTTCCTCCCCAACTCCCCCACCTCTCTCTCCACTCCTCTCTCATAATTCATCCTTCCCCAACTCTCTCTCCACTCCTCCCTCCCTCCCTCCCTCTCCGTCCTTCCCTCACCAACTTCCACACCTCTCTCCTCAAAGCCCCCAACTCCCTCTCCACTCGTCCCTCCATCAATCCCCCACCTCCCTCTCCACTCCTCCATCCCCAACTCCCTAAAGCCCCTTTCCACTCCTTGCAGTAACTTCCACACCTCCCTCTCAAAATCTCCCACCTCTCTCTCCAACTCCCCTACCTCTCTATCCACTCCTCCCTCCCAACTCCCCCACCTCCCTCTCCACTCATCTCTCCCCAACTCTTTCACCTCCCTCTCCACTCCACCCTCCCCAGCTCCCTACCTCCCCCTCCGCTCTTCCCTCCCCGACTCCCCCACCTCCCTCCCCGACGCCCCCACCTCCATCTCCACTCTTCCCTCCACAACTCACCCACCTCCAACTCCACTTTTCCCTCCCTAATCCCCCACCTCCCTCTCCACTCTTCCTTTCCCAACTCTCAGACCCCCACTCCACTCCTCCCTCCCCAACTCACCCACCTCCCTCCACAACTCCCACTCCTCCCTCCCCAACTCCTCAGTGTTTTGGAGGACAAGCAACCTAGAAGGGTCACTAGATCTGTTGTTGCTTGATTTCCTTTGTACTCCTTTGTATTTTGTACCTCTCTTTCCAATCTTCACTCCCCAACTCCCCCACCTCTCTTTCCTCTCCACTCCTCCCTCCCCAACTCCCCCGCTCCCTCCTCCCCAACTCCTTCTCCACTCCTCCCTGCATATCAACTCCCACCCGCCTTAATCGACCCAGTTTTTACCCCTCTGAAGTCCAGTCGTCCCAAACATTCTATTTATTGTTATTTGTTTGTGTTCGACATAAACTAACATGCTCTAGCTTTCTCAAACGTAGGCATATATATATAACTAATAGTGTTGCAATATCAGACCCCATTGGCATACTAGAAGGGTAGCTGAGTGTTGCTGGTCGATGTGTTGTTGGTATATTGTAAGCCTCTCATTATCTGCATATGGATTTTTAATTATATTTTTCTAGCGTTAGAGGATGTTATTCAGCATAGGAAGAATCTGGGTCAGTTGGAGAGTTAAATGAGCTAATGTTTATTTTTGAATTCTTATAGATCCTTCTTAAGGGGAGGTCTCCACTTGAGGGATTTTTTTCTTGACCCCCTTTCTCCCTCATGTTTAGCCCCATTGCTTTTGATATTATAAAACGTTTGCCCCATTAGTTTATCGATTTTAAGAACTTTCACCCCATACTAAGACCTTTTGTGCAATTCAGGTGTCGATTTTATCCTGGCGAGCGATAGCGAGCCTGTAATTTAAGAGGAACCGGCCTTCGGCCGGGACATTTTTCTACCGAAAAATGTACACATTTATCTTGAAAGGGACTCAAGGGGGTGTAATTTTAAGCTTGATGGAGGTCTAGGGAACAAACTAAATACCTCCCCTTAAGCTGCATAGAATACCCTAATGCAATCCAAAATGAAAAGTGAAACTGTGACATTTAGGAGGCCGCGGCCTTTGGCCCAGACATTATTCTACCAAATAATGTACAAATATATCTCGAAGTCTTTTTTATTGTTTTTATATTAAGCTTGATGGTGGTCTAGGGGGCAAACTAAAAACCTCCCCTTAAATTGCGTAAAATTATCTAATAGACACCAGAATACAAACCTAACATTAGTCACATATTGTAGGTCCAGTAAGAGGGTTAAATTATCTAATAGACACCAGAATGCAAACATAATATTGTCACATATTGTAGGTACAGTAAGAGGGTTAAATTGTCTAATAGACACCAGAATGCAAACATAACATTGTCACATATTGTAGGTACAGTAAGAGGGTTAAATTATCTAATAGACACCAGAATACAAACATAACATTGTCACATATTGTAGGTACAGTAAGAGGGTTAAATTGTCTAATAGACACCAGAATGCAAACATAACATTGTCACATATTGTAGGTACAGTAAGAGGGTTAAATTATCTAATAGACACCAGAATACAAACATAACATTGTCACATATTGTAGGTACAGTAAGAGGGTTAAATTGTCTAATAGACACCAGAATGCAAACATAACATTGTCACATATTGTAGGTACAGTAAGAGGGTTAAATTATCTAATAGACACCAGAATACAAACATAACATTGTCACATATTGTAGGTACAGTAAGAGGGTTAAATTATCTAATAGACACCAGAATACAAACATAACATCGTCACATATTGTAGGTACAGTAAGAGGGTTAAAGTTATCTAGAGTCAGGTATGTGTGCAGCGCCTTTGAATATAATCGTATCAATATTCCTGTCTTGGTACTGTACTTCTCACTTCTCAGCTTGTTCTTCCTCTGTCCAATTACTCTTCTTTCTTATTTTACTCCAGCCATCTGGTCTGGCCTATTATAGTCATAGATCTACCAGTTGTACGGGAGGTGTTGCGTTAGCCCGAGAGGTATCCGCTGTTCACATTCTTTCTCTTACACAATATACTGTATAAGATATTTCCACAGGTAATCTTTTCACCTTCCAGCGACCTAGAATCCCTCTCGACTCCAGGCTGCCCGAGGAATGTGCCTGAAATATGTATGTATGTATGTATTTATATGGGTGGGGGTGGGGGGGGGTGACTCGAGACAGAGCCCGAATAGGAACAACATAACAGAAAACAATGAACACACACAAACAAAATACAAATTCACACACACCTGAAATATAGTCACTCTTAAATATTACGAATAACTTTTATTATTAGTTATATACTAAGGTAGCTTGAAAGGATAAATGTAATTCACATTCAGTTTTAGGTAATTTATCGGTTAATGAAAACTCATAATCTCTAACCAGTGTCCATTGACATCATAGACAAAATAAAAGCAAATTATGGGTCAATAATTGTATTCTATCTCTCTATCTATTGCCGGACGCCTTACTCCTCTTTACGAGGGTGGCCATACACAAAACGGCCCCAAGCAGACCTATCCCCTGTAAACAATAATCTGCAGAAGTATTATATATATACATTGTTCTTGGCGACAAATATATCCGCTATCGGTTGAGTCTTTGCGATTTCAACTGGCACCCTATTAACTCAGCTTACTCTCTTGGTATAATACAATGTTGTTAATGGAGAGCTGACTTAAACCTAACGAAGGTAAACTGTACTGACCTGGATAGTGCAGCCAGTGTATTAAGTTGACTCCACACCAACATCCAATAAGCCATTCAATATAGTCAATATAATCCATTCAGAGATGAACACCGCAACAATGTAAACAGAGAGAGAGAGAGAGAGCCAAGTGATCTAGAGAGAGAGATAGCCAAGTGATCTAAAGTGCCGCGAGCTAACGTCACGGATTTGGTGGCGTCCACGGTTCCAGTCACCTGTAGTCCATTAATTAACCCATTCAGTACCGGTGACATCCTTTTTTATTATATGCCGGCAACTATTAGACGATTTAATTCAGTTAAAAAAGGGCCTCCAGCAATTAACAGGCTTTGAACTATCTAACTTAACCTTTGTTGCTACAACAGATCCCTCTTAAACTGCACAATATCGTCTAAATATAGTATGAATATAATTTAAAAGACGTCGCTGACAGAGAAGGGATTATAGGTAGGCCAGAAATTGTAACTCCTAACCTCTGTAATTCAAAATTGGCTAGAGCAAATGGGCTGTACATGTCCATACCTATTCCCTGGCTGACTCTTCCCTAATAGTGAAAGTATTAGCTCGATCACTCTAGTCCTTTTCTTTTTATGTTATGTTTGTATTTGTTTCATTTTATTTACTTTTTGTTACAGAGGTTAGGGATTGCAATTTCTGACCCACCTATATTGAATGGACTATATTTACCCGAGTACATTTTTCGGTATTCTGATGGAAAGGGAATGTAACGTGGTCCCTCCCTACCCAAACCTTCGCGTTGTTCCACACCGCTAGTAAACAGTGCATAGTATGTTTATGTAAGGAAATCAGGTATAACATATTGATCGTCAAAGGTCGAATGTGATCTCGTAGTTAAAAGGGGAGGCTGAACCTTTGACCCCCAAGTCAGCCTGTATAAGAGATTGTGTTTCTGGCATTATACCATCTTATTACCTTGGAAATAATAAGACTCGCTGAAAAAATCAGCTCTCTATGTGCGTGCGCGCCCGTGCGAGCGCAGAATTTCATTGCACTATTTGTAAAATCATCTAGTCACTGAAAAAATTTCAAATTTCCCGCAAATTTTGTATGGCGTATCCTACAAGCATCCCCTACAACGTAGTGATTTCGTTTACCCATATTGAATAATAGAAGGTGCTGAAAACAAATATTTAATGTATATATCTTTTGGTTAGAGCAATTTTCGACATGAAACACGTCGAAACTCGGAATTTTTCGGCGAAACGGCCATTATCTATATGTACAGGCGTTGCTATATAACCCTATTTATGGTGTGTAGAAGGGGAACGAATTTGAGCAATACAAAATAATGTAGATCCACTCGTAAGTGCCAATATAGGATCTCTGGCTAATTAAATTCTTAGAAAATCAGCCATGAAAATATAATTTGGGGGGGAGAATGTATTAGTTTGTCCTCCTTAGACAGCATTTTCTTTGACAGCGGTCATAGAATGCGGAGTTTGATGGCTAACTAAATTAAAACATCTGGAGATACTAGACCTCAGACAATATTATTTAACAGTTTCTTACCAAATTCCATGATATTGGGGCCCCCCCAGAGGGGTGCTAGGGATGTCATATGGGTGTTTATGCCCTCATATGATCATTTCTATTGCTTACAGAAGCCCTTTAGACAAAAGACACAAACATTTTATTTTGGTGGCTGAAGGCAAACATTTTCGTTTTTTGGGGTCGTGGGCGAACCCCCGCCCCGGGGAGTTATGGATGCGATATGTTTTTTTGTTCCCTCCTATGCTATTCTCCTATGTTGAAAGAAGCATTTTAGAACAAGAACAAAAAAAATTGAAATTTTGACTACTGGGCTCAGCAGAGGTTCAGCTTTTAAGGTAGGATAAGGTATTGTACAGTGCTATGCAAAGGCTAAGGGGGGATGGATCGTTTTTCTGGACCCCTTTCTCCCTCGTGTTTAGCCCCATTAGTTTTGACATTTTAAGACGTTCGGCCCATTAGTTTGGCGATTTTAACCTTTAACTTCATTTCGTTGTCAATTTTAAGATCTATCAGGCTATTTAGGTATTGATTTTTTCCTTTCGGTACACATTTATTTTGAGGGGGGGAGGGGGGTGTCTATGGGGTGTTTTTTCTAAGTTTGAGGGAGGTCTAGCGAGGACACTAACACAATAAATGAATGAATGAATAAATAGAACAAAATAACAGCCACTATAGCCCCTTAAAAGGCGCTTCATATTATAACCTTTAGCTCTCCACATAAACAACAACAATAAAAATAATAATAATAACAATAATAATAATCTATCTATCTATCTATCTATTGCCTGACGCCGTGATCCCCGAAGGGGTGGCCACGAACGAACCGCCCCCATGCACCTCTGTCCCCAGTCAGTCGACGCCCCTCCTCCCAACCAGCACCGTCTTCATCCATATACTTCCTCACTCCATCCTTCCACCCCTCCTTCGGTGCACCTCTCCCTCTCTGTCCTTCCACCTCGCTCTCGTACACCCTCTTAGTCATTCTCTCACTTTCCATACGTTCAATATGGCCGAACCATCTCAAGTTGTTCCTTTTCACACTTTTCAGCACATCTACCTCCACACCACACCACCTTCTTACTTCCTCATTCGTCTGTCTATCCCTCCATGTAACTCCGCACGCACTTCTTAAGTAACTCATTTCCACCGCTCTCACTCTTGGTTTGAGTATCTTTCCGAACGTCCATGCTTCGCTTCCGTAAGTTAGTGTCGGGATTACCATACTGTCATGCAAGGACTTCGTCACTTCCATACTGACCACCCGATTTCTTGTTACTGCTTTCAACGTTCCTACAACCCTCTTCCCCTGTTGCACCCTCTCCCGCACTTCTTCATTCATAGTCCCATCTTTACTCAACACACTGCCCAGATACTTAAAAGAGCTGACGATCTCCATAGCCTGACCGTTCAACTTCACCTCACACTCTGTGACTTCACCCCTTTCGAAGACCATAACCTTGTTCTTCCCCACATTTACTTTCAAATTCCGTTTTTCGCACACTGTTACTAATAACAATAATAACAATAATGAAGCAATAAAACTACAATTAGTCAACACAAAAAACACGGGAGATCAGAAACTAATAATACAGTATTATAGTTTCCAATTTATCATAAGGCAAGTCATAAACACTCATTATGCTGCCTAAACTAAAGCAATTATTTAAGACATTAAAATGTATAATAACTTGAACACACCCTCCAATATTGCAAATACAGGTTATTAGGGTATTAGTGTCAGGTGGTAGCAGATCAGATATGCATTCTCTCTCTCTCTCTCTCTCTCTCTCTCTCTCTCTCTCTCTCTCTCTCAGCTCCCTTTATGGTGATAAGTTGAAATTCACTCTTTCTCTTTCACTCACTCTCACTCTCTCTCTCTCTCTCTCTCTCTCTCTCTCTCTCTCTCTCTCTCTCTCTCTCTCTCTCTCTCTCTCTCTCTCTCAAGATACATTAACATACATACTCTAACATAGCTCTGTACCGTTCCAAATAGGTAGTCCAGAAATCGTCAACCCTAACCTCTCTGACTCAAAAAGGGCTAGAGCAAATGGGCTATAAATGTCCACACCTATTCCCTGGCTGAACCATCCCAAATGGTAGAAATACTAGCTCGATTATTAGAGTCGTTTGTGAGTTTTAGAGGTTAATGTTCTAGAGTTTTGGCCTACATACTTGGAACAGGGTATTGCTGTTATTGAATTGGCTGTGGTTATGATATTATTGCTACCGAATATATCTGCATGTCATTGAAAACTTGCAATACAAGCTTTAGCCATCGAAAGTGCAGTTCAAAGTTACATATAGTGAGAGAGAGAGAGAGAGTGTGTGTGTGTGTGTGAGAGAGAGAGAGTCTATATGTTCTTCAATAGGTATAATTGAAGGTATAGGTATAGGTATAATAAATGTGTAACAAGTATGTCTGGTGGAGGACACACACACACACTTTCTCGCTGGCTACCAGTTAGAATCTAATGTATTTGTAATTGCTGGTCTCAATTAACGCTATCTTATTACGTTAACAAACACATACGCACACATTCTCACTATCATACACACACGCTCTCATTCTCACACACACACTATCTCTCTCGCTCTCTATCTCTATATATCTATCTCTCTCTCTGTGAGAGAGCCTTCTGCTTTCCTTACCTTCCACTTTGTAGCAAAGTCTATGTTAGCATTAAGTCCGGACTGCCTAATAGGAACCGAAAGGTCTGTGCAGTCTGTGTATTTATGTAACTCTGACTGTCGGCAACAAATGTATGCAGTTCTGTGGTCCACATCAGTTTTAAATTGCTTCAGACAAGTTTGCAATATTAACTAGACACTTCCCCTCTCTCTTTCACTCTCTCCTTCTCTCTCAGATAAGCATATTAAGATCAGTGGTCAAGGTGGAGTTGTGGTGGTAGTTGTGGCATTGGTATATATGGTATATGTGGGGTACGTGGTTGTTAATAAAATAATGCACGTGGTGGAAGTTGTGATATTGGTAGTTGTATATGTGGAATGATAGTTGGTATGTGTGGTGGTAGTTGTGATATTGGTAGTTGTATATGTGGAATGATAGTTGGTATGTGTGGTGGTAGTTGTGATATTGGTAGTTGTATATGTGGAATGATAGTTGGTATGTGTGGTGGTAGTTGTGATATTGGTAGTTGTATATGTGGAATGATAGTTGGTATGTGTGGTGGTAGTTGTGATATTGGTAGTTGTATATGTGGAATGATAGTTGGTATGTGTGGTGGTAGTTGTGATATTGGTAGTTGTATATGTGGAATGATAGTTGGTATGTGTGGTGGTAGTTGTGATAGTATTAGTTGTGGTATATGTGCAATGGTAGTTAATAGAATAATTTGAGTTGTGGTAGTTGTGGTATATGTGGGATGATTGTAAATATTATAATGTGTGACTGTGTGTGGTGGTAGGTGTGGGTGTGGTGTCTGGTAGGTACAGGTGTGGTATGTCTGGTAGCAAAGATGTGGTAGCGAGTGGTAGTGTAAATGTGGTATGTCTGGTAGTACCTGTGTGGTAGAGTACAATAAATATGGTATGTTGGTAGTATAGATGTGGTATTGAGTGGTAGTATAAGTGTGGTATGTCTGGTAGTGTACAGTAGATGTGGTATGTCTAGTAGTATAGATGTGGTAGCGAGTGGTAGTATAAGTATGGTATGTCTGGTAGCAAAGGTGTGGTAGTGAATGGTATATATGGTATGTCTGGTAGCATAGATGTGGTAGTATAGGTGTGGTATGCCTGGTAGCAAAGGTGAGGTAGTGTACAGTATATGTGGTATGTCTGGTAATATAGATGTGGTAGCGAGTGGTAGTATAAGGGTGGTATGTCTGGTAGCAAAGGTGTGGTAGCGAGTGGTAGTATAAGTGTGGTATGTCTGGTAGCAAAGGTGTGGTAGCGAGTGGTAGTATAAGGGTGGTATGTCTGGTAGCAAAGGTGTGGTAGCGAGTGGTAGTATAAGTGTGGTATGTCTGGTAGCAAAGGTGTGGTAGCGAGTGGTAGTATAAGTGTGGTATGTCTGGTAGCAAAGGTGTGGTAGCGAGTGGTAGTATACGTATGGTATGTCTAGTAGCAAAGGTGTGGTAGCGAGTGGTAGTATAAGTGTGGTATGTCTGGTACCAAAGGTGTGGTAGCGAGTGGTAGTATAAATGTGGTATGTCTGGTAGCAAAGGTGTGGTAGCGAGTGGTAGTATACGTATGGTATGTCTAGTAACAAAGGTGTGGTAGCGAGTGGTAGTATAAGTGTGGTATGTCTGGTACCAAAGGTGTGGTAGCGAGTGGTAGTATAAGTGTGGTATGTCTGGTACCAAAGGTGTGGTAGCGAGTGGTAGTATAAGTGTGGTATGTCTAGTAGCAAAGGTGTGGTAGCGAGTGGTAGTATAAGTGTGGTATGTCTGGTAGCAAAGGTGTGGTAGTGAATGGTATAGTATTGCAGGTCAAGGTCACACACACACACTATAGTCTTGCCAAAATGTTTCACGGTCGCTCCACCCACTATTTATTTCGTCTAGGTCATCTCGTCTACATTCAAAGTCCACTCCTGCACGTATACCTCCGTTGAGTGGGTAGTGCTTGTTGTTTTGGTTTATGTATATATGTGCAGTATTTATATTTTGTTTTATGTTCCTCGCTAGACCTCCATCAAGCTAAAACAAACACAAATCCCTAGCCCCCTTTCATGATAAATTTGTTCATTTTTCGGTAGAAAAAATTCCCGGCCAAAGGCCGGCTCCTTCTCAAATTACAGGCTCGCTATCGCTCGCCTGGACGAAAATCGTCACTTAAATGGCACGAAAGGTCTTAATATTGACAAAGAAATGGGGCAAAGGGTCTTAAAATCGCCAAACTAATGAACGAACGTCTTCAAATCTCAAACCTAGTATGCTAAACATGAGGGGATCCAGAAATAGCGACTACCTCCCCCTTAACCCCTTCAGTAGACGATGGCGTGTTTCCACCTTGTGTTCTGGTATCATTAGACTATTTGATTTAGGTTAGGGAAGATGTATGGGAGCCGGAGGGTTAATAGAGATAACACTAACAATACACCTATATAAATATAATTCATTAACAAAGCTGGATGCATCAGCCAATCCCAATGGCTGTAACTACATAAGGAAAACAAAAGACGTTAACTAACATTTTAAGAGACAAAACCTTAACATGGTTGCTTATATTAATTTGATAATGCTCTGTAAATAGCGAGGAGACACTGCGAAATTGATTGTACGGTTGCAATGACTGTGGCTTGTGTTTAGTCTGTAGTTTGAGCCCTTTGAGTACCACATATATTAATTAGTTTCATTTATTTTATTAATTAGGTTTATCTGTAAGTTAATTGGCGGGTTTGTGAAAAAATATGAATAAGATAGTGTCGCTAATGAAAGAATGCTGATGATATCTAGAACAAGAGGCAATATTACTGCAGTGGCAACCTTGATATTGTTGTTGTGTAGCAACCAGCTGACTAATGACTCATAGGCGGCCCTTCATAGCACCTCCAGCAGCCTTGAGGTAAATGTATATACAAGTTATTTCCTAGCGCCAATAAGCACATATTTATCACTCTTATTTCTTCACATCTGTCAACAAATATTTTGTTATACTTCAGGAAAACTTAATTTAAGTTAAACTGTCGAAATGTGACACGATATATACGATGCCTTTATTATTCTTGTTATTAATATTATTATTAATATTATTAGTAGTAGTAATAGTTGTAGTAGTATCAGTAGTAGTAGCAATAGTAGTGTATATATATATATTGATTTACATGGTGCGCGTGTATGATCAAAGTCAAACTACCCACAATCAAACAAACTTCGCTAATTGAGAAATAGTTACGAGGCCTATGAACTAGTTACTGATCTGATAGCGAACACCGCCGCTAATATATCGTTCTATTGTCGACACATGGGGCTGTTGAGAAATATGCTAATGCTATGTGTGTACGCAGCTTGGGCCGGGCTAAGAGGTTTACTTCATACAACCGAGATTGACCAATGCGTACAGTCACAAGCTATAATGTGTATTCGCCCATTCGGATCATTGACATTTTAATACGAAATTATGAAAGATTTAGGATCGAAGTTTCTAATCTCTTTTTGATTCACTACAAATGTATATGGGTATACTGTATACTACAGTACACTCTAGTTCATAACTCATGGTCCATTATAAATAGCCACACAATTCATTTATACAGTATATACTAAATAAATAATTGATGTGAATTATTTCTTTCTTTCGGTACACAGAGAGTCAGTCATTGGAGAAGCAGTGTTGGCATATCTGCAAAATGCCGAGCCGGGTTGCACATAAAAACGATGGTCTGACAGGGCATCGGTCTGGGGGGTGTATACGTGACCTGATTTGTCTATGACTTAAGGGGGCCCACCTAATTTGTTTTCTCTCTCACCCTCTTTCTCTGGGTTGTATCCATTCGGCCCCATTCAGCCTACTGTTTTAAAACGTTTATCCCCATCCAGGTGTCAATTTTTTCCTGGCGAGCGGGAGCAAGCCAACATACTGTTTTAAATGTTTTTTTGACAGCAGGCTAAATTTGTACATTTTTCGATAGAAAAATGTCTCCGGCGAAGCCGGATTTTTCTATACAATGCTGGCTCGCTATCGCTCGCCAGAAAAAAGTCGACACCTGGATGGTTATAAACATCTTAAAACAGTAGACTGAATGGGGCCGAATGGATACAAGCCAGAGAAAGAGAGAAAATCAGAGAAAACAAGCAGGTCACCCCCCTTAAAGCCCAGATTCAATTGTATGGAACGTATCATTTAGCTTCGTAGGTAGCCTATACAATGGCCAGTCACGTATCTTTTGGGGGTTAGATATGGTTTGTTCATGGGTGTTGTAATGAATGGTACCCCCTCCCCCCGACTCAATCTCTCTCACTCTCTCTCTCTGTCTGTCTGTCTGTCTGTCTCTGTATGTGTGTGTGTGTGTGTGTGTGTGTGTGTGTGTGTGTGTGTGTGTGTGTGTTGTCATCTGGCCTCCACACCTGCCACACCAAATACGGGCACTCTTGATTAGCCCAGGCACAAGTTGGGGGTCAAAAATATACACTGAACTCTATTTTCTTTTGTTACCCCCCCCCCCCCCCAGGCCGGTCCGTTTTCTCCGGGGCTAGGTGGGTCGGGTTGCCTAATTAACCCGTTCGATAATTGTACATTAATATTTAACCCCATAAATGGGTTTTGTTGTCTACCTAGATTAACCATTTGAAGATTATGTATGACGCATTTTAACAGTTTGTTCTGGCTATCATTAGACGATTTTAGGCAGTTTCAGAAAGATCTGTGGGAATTGAACCTAATCCCATACAGGGTGCAGGTACAGTCGCGCTAATAAGTGATGTGTCGGCACCAAGTAAATTTTGATCAATAATTGGTATCAGCAATAGTTAGCTTAATTTCTGCATATCGAGTGAAATTTACATACGTGTTCCTACACTTACCCACCCTATTCAACATCTGACCGACATTAATACATCACACAGCAAGCCAAACCTAATGACTGCTGGGACATGACTTATTAGCGCGACCGTACCTCGGCTAGTATTTTCCAAAGACAAAGAAGGGTAGAGTCGGAGGGCGCACGGTCACGATCTGGCATGGCATATAATATGATCAGTGTGTGGGCTGGTTTTCTGGACCCCCTTCTCCCTCATGCTTAGCCCCATTAGTTTTCGGATGTTAAGAGGCTTGCCCCATTAGTTAGTCTATTTTAAGACCTTTCACCCGATTTCTTCGTCAATATTTAGACCTTTCGTACTATTTAGATATCGATTTTTTTCCTGGCGAACGATAGTGAGCCTGTAATGTTGGAAGAACCGGCCTTCGGCCGGAAATTTTGTCTACTAAATTTGTTTACACATTTCCTTGAAAGGGGATCTAGGGGGTCTTTTTTTATATAGCTTGGTGGAGGTCTAGCGAGGAAACTAAAAAATAAATAAATAAATATATAAACCAGAAACCAAGCACTAACCCCTTAAATCTCCCACACTGATTATAGATATTATTCTGCACGGTCTTGGTATCATAAGTTCCTGTCTAAGTTGCCTTAATCTTCTAGTAAATTATATCTTTGAGTCCTAAATAGTATCGATTAGCTGGATATTAGTAACGTTTTTGTTCACGAGTCTACATTGTTAGAATTAGAGTTTATTTCTTGGTCTATTTGAACAGAGAGATAATTAAAGTGGTCTCTCGCTCTCGCTCTCTCTCCCTCTCTCTTGCTCTCGTTCTTTTTTTCTTGCTTTCTTTCATTTTGTTATTTTTGTTTCTTTCTTTCTTTTATTCTGTATATATTATTTTATTTTTTATTTTTTTCACTCTCTCTCGCTCGCTCTCGCACTCGCTCTCTCTCTCTCTCTCTCTCTCTCTCTCTCTCTCTCTCTCTCTCTCTCTCTCTCTCTCTCTCTCTCAATTGCATTTTAAAGTAGATGACCTAAAATGATAGCGATTTTGCAAACACATTTTCTTTTCCCCCCATATTACCTTACCTCTCCATCAGAATATTGGCACACATATTGGAATCCACTCAAGTTTGGTTTTTCCCTGCTGTTTTGTTTTTTTTTTCTTATGGGGTGGGGGGGTGGGAGGGGTTATTGGCACACATTTTGGAATCCGCTCAAGTTTGGTTTTTCCCTGCTTCTTTTTCTTCGCGGGGGTGGGGGGGGGGGGGCGTTTATTGGTCGATTTATACATATATTATTTTCTTTTTCTTTAGTTTCCTCCCTAGACCTCCATCAACCTTAAAAACCCATCCCCAAGATCCCCCTTCCAGATAAATGTGTACATTTTCCAGTAAAACAATGTCCCGGTAGAAGACCGGTTCCTCCTAAATTGCAGGCTCGCTATCGCTCCTCAGGGGAAAATGGACAACTAAACGGCACAAAAGTTCTTAATATTGACAAAGAAATGGGTCGAAAGTCTTAAAATCGCCAAACTAATGGACCGAACGTCTTAAAATCTGCAAACTAATGGACCGAACGTCTTAAAATCGCCAAACTAATGGACCGAACGTCTTAAAATCTGCAAACTAATAGGGCTATACATAAGGGAGAAGGGGGGGGGGGGGACAGACAAATAAAACCCCTGCCCCCTTAGCCTCTTAGGAGGGTGGGAAGGAAAAGAGATCAAGGGTGACCTGCTCGCCTTAGTGACTCTATAGTAACAGTGATGGACCAACTTGTATTGGGGAGATTGTAGACACCAATGTTTTTGTTTGTGTCTCACCTAGAGTAATCCAGCTAGCTCTCACAAACACTTCCTCCTCCTCCCATCTATTTCACTACACTAAATAAACCACACCACCTCTCTTTCCAATAGTGTACACCAAAAAAAAAAAAAAAACATTGGGTTCTCTCACTCTCTCAACCTTGGTGGAGACACTTGTTACAGGCAGCTTTGCCTCTTGTCTCCTTTATAATTAGGCTTATAGAACAAAGAAACAGAACACAAAAAACTCTGGCGTCATTAGCCTCTCGCCATACTCACATATGTCCATACCCATAATAGACATTCGGCAATACTACAGGAGCAATAGTTTAGTCTTGGAATCTATATTCCTCATGATTACAAATAGAATATCACCCTGTAGTTTGTTCATTAAGGCACCAAAATGGAGTCCAAAGCAAAAGGTGGCTGCGCTCTCATATTACAGAAACTCCAGCTCTCCTTATTTAACCCCGCACACCCTCGCTCAAGTCAGAGATAATTTCTCCATGGACATATTTTTTGGTGAAGGGTCGTGTGCCAGATGGGATGGAAGAGAGTGACCGCGCCCTAGATCAGATCCTTTAGAACACAGGCAGCAGACAACTATTTTTCCATTCAGTTTAGGGCCTAGATTCACGAGAGCATATTAGCTTTGATTGGGGAGGTTGTAGGCACCAATCGAGCTCGGCAGTACCCAGGGGAGGCCACATAGTCATATGATAAGGAGTTGCTGGTACTCCGGTTTCATTTGCCTGGCTTCCCTCGCTCTTTGTATTGTGCCTCGCCTACACAGAGTAATCCAGATAGCTCTCACAAACGCCTCCTTCTCCTTCTAGCCTATTCCTTTCACTGCACTTACCAAGCACACCACACTTCTTTCCAACACACCTAAATTGCCTCTAACTTACCTTAATGTTGGCTCTCAGTCGCACGTTCAACCTTGGGGGAGACACTTGCTACAAACAGCTATGCCTTTTGTTTCCTCTATACACTTAAAAAAAAAAAAAAAAAAAAAAAAAAAAAAAAAATCCCAGCCACATGAGTACTTTTGCTCCGGTGTCTTGGAGTATATACAGTAAACTGAATTAAAGTCTTCCATCTGTCCATTCACACCTCTATTTAACCCTTTCTGTACCAGTGACGTGTTTTTGACATTGTTCTGGCTGCTATTCCACAATTATATATTGTTTCAAAAGGGCCTCCAGCAATTAACAGACTTCGAACCATCTCACTTAACCCTTTTCACTACAACAGATCCTTCTATAACTTCACAAAATCTTCTAAAATTCTAAATATACATGGAATAGAATTACAAAGACGTCGCCGGTAAAAAAGGGGTTAATTCAGGGTATTCTGAATCACTAACGTCTTAATCTTAAATACTCAATTAAAAAACAATATTGATAACCTAAGATTTCTACATAATATATGGCCCCCATTAGCGATAAATAGATTCCTACACCAATCTATCGATAAAAGTGTTCTTGCGACTGTGGTTTGACGGAGAAGTTTGGTTGTATTGGTATTTATTGGCTCGTTTTCGTTTATGTATCTATGTATAAGACATTTTTTGTTTCCTCCCAAGACCTCCATCTAGCTTTAAAAATACCCCCAAGACCCCTCTTCTTGATAAATGTGTATATTTTTCGGTTTCTCCTAAATTACAGGCTTGATATCACTCGGTTGGAAACTATTGACACCTAAATGGCACGAATGGTCTTAGTATTGACAAAGAAATCGGGTAAAAGGTCTTAAAATCGCCAAGCTAATGGGCCGAACGTTTTAAAATCTAATTACTCGAGGTAGCTTTAATCGCCTCGACATTTAGACGTGTTTCACCCACTAAATAAAACAAATTACTGTTAGCCAGAACAAAATTAAAGATTATTGTACTGAAATATTAACCCGAGAGAGTATACGAGCATGAAAACTCCTTCATAAGCTGATTGAATTCTTAAAAAAAATGCCGATTGAATATATAATAAAACTAAAAGTAATAACTAAGCCCCCCAGAGCAACTTAACCCTTGCAGTACCGGTGCCGTCCTTTTAACTCTATTATGGGTACTATTAGACGATGTTCAACAGCTTATAAAGGCCCTCTAGCAATTAACAGGCTTCGAACTATCTCACTTAAGCCTTTTTATTACCACATCTCCTTCCAAAACTGCACACAATCTTCTAAATATAGCTAGAATATAATATAATAATACGTCATCGGTACAGAAGGGGTTAATACGTAATGTGTGATTGGCCTATCTGTAAATAATACAACTAATATAATAATACAAAAATACTGTAAATACTGTAAAACTGTAAATAATACAAAAATATGATTAAAGTAATGACCCAGTGTCTTTTAAATGGCAAGTAATAGTAGACTTTCTTGCCCGTTCAATCTGAAAGGTCCGGCAAATAGTTGGCCGTTTAAGGGGTAGCTAGTTACTTTTTCTCCCTCTTGTTTAGTCCCATTAACGTCGAGATTTGAAGACGTTCATTTCATTTGATTGGCTATTTTAAGACCTTTGGCCCCATTTCTTTGTGAACATAAAGCCCTTTTGTGCCATTTAGGTATCGGGGTTTTCCTGGCGAGCGATAGCGAGCCTGTAGTTTTAGGAGGAACCGGCCTTCGTTCAGGAGGAAAGAAAGAATGAGATGAAGGATAAAGTGTTGGAGGAGAAGAAATATATAAGAAAGAAATATATAAGAAAGAAATATATATAAAAAAGAAATATATAAGAAAGAAATATATAAGAAAGAAATATATAAGAAAGAAATATATATAAAAAAGAAATATATAAGAAAGAAATATATAAGAAAGAAATATATATAAAAAAGAAATATATAAGAAAGAAATATATAAGAAAGAAATATATAAGAAAGAAATATATAAGAAAGAAATATATAAGAAAGAAATATATAAGAAAGAAATATATAAGAAAGAAATATATAAGAAAGAAATATATAAGAAAGAAATATATATGAAAGAAAAGGAAGAGTAACAGGAAGCGAAGGAGCTGTGAGTGTCAGAGGGTCATTATGGCATAGTTTACCCTCCTTTGATTCCAGGCGAACCTATATTAAGCTCAGTATAATCGTCAAGTGGTAGTTACGCAAATAATTGACTGATTCCCGCGAAATAAAAAGGGTTGAGACACATTTTTTGCAGTGAGAGAGAGAGAGAGAGAGAGTGTGAAAGTGAGAGTGAGTGAGAGAGAGAGAGAAAAAAAAAAGTGTGAGAGTTAGTGAGAGAGAGAGATTGATAGATGTATAGTTGATTCAGAGAGAGAGAGAGAGAGAGAGTGAACAAAAAAGTGAGAAAGTGTGAAAGTGAGAGAGAGAGAGAGAGAGAGAGAGAGATTGATAAATATATAGATAAAAAACACCATCTGAGGAAGATCACTTTATTGTCAAAGTTTCGCAGATAGTTGAGAGAGAGAGAGAGAGAGAGAGAGAGCATTTACCTTGCCACTCCTCTGTTGACCTAGCTTCTAGTTTATTTTATAATTGGCTAGAGTTTGAGCAATCTGGACTGCTTATAGCTTGAAAAAACAAAACAAAAAACTAATTCTTATGCAGGGCAACTGACGGTTAGTAACTGAAAATTAATTATGTTGCATATTTTGTCTTCAATGGTGCACTAGATACATGATAGGAATGATTGTATTTGTATATGTATTTAGTTATTCAGAGCGAGAGAGCGAGAGCGAGTGAGAATGAGAGTGAGTGTTGGAGAGAGAAAAAGAGAGAGAGAGAGAGAGAGAGAGTATGCACAGGAATGCCACGTCCTTAAAAAGCGTCTATCACAAAATTGATCTTGCAGCGCAGCGATTAGGTGATACAAAACACTACAAGATTACACTCCTCGCAGCCTCCCCCATGGTCTTGTTTTCTCTTTACTTCACAGACAAGACTGGAAGGAAGAAAGGGAGAACAGAGAGGAGAGTGTGAAGGTGGAGGAGGAGGAGGAGGAAGAAGTGTTGGAGGAGAAGAATTACAAGAAGAAGAAGGGAAAGGAAGAGGAGGAAGAGGAGCAAGAGTAGACGTAAAATGAGGACAAAGATGAAAAGGAGGAAAGAGAGAATGAGAAGAAGGAAGAAGTGTTGGAGGAGAAGAAATAAGAAGGGGAAGGAAGGGGAGGAGGAGGAGGGGAAGGAGGAGTAGTAGGAGGAGGACGAGAGGAGGAGGAGGACGAGAAGAAGGAGGAGGAGGACAACGAGGGCGAGAAGGAGGAGGAGGACAACGAGGGCGAGAAGGAGGAGGAGGACAACGAGGGCGAGAAGGAGGAGGACAACGAGGGCGAGAAGGAGGAGGAGGACAACGAGGGCGAGAAGGAGGAGGAGTAGAAACATACGAGACAATAAGAGAAAATCATTGGAATCAGCATCACTTTATTTCCATTTAAAAAGGCCGTTCTACATAAAATTAACAAAAATATACACATACTTATATATACAGACATTCATGAACACAGACGTACATGTAACGTTTTTCGTTCATCATTAGCACAAGAACACGTGTATGAAATATACTTATGATATAGCGTCATTAATGAGGGTATTATCAACATATTGAAATAGTGCGATTAATTAAAGTGAGAGCATAATTAGTCCTCTCAGGATCATGACGCGTTTTGACAGTTAATTCTGTCTATCATTAGACAATTTCATACCGCTTATAGGAAGGATCTGTGGGAATGAAAAGGGTAAAGACTATCTCAATTAACCCTCAGACATCCATATATCCTTCCTAATCTGAACCAAATAGTATAACAATAACCAGGAAACTTATTAGGAAGAAGGCAGCTTAGGGAACAACAACAACAACAACAACAACAACAACAATAACCAGGACACTGAAAATAAAAGCGTCTTTGATCTTGAAAGGGTTAGTATTAGTAGGAGGAGTAGGAATAAGCTAATAAACTCATTTCACTCCCAATACCAAACACCTCCCAATGGAATTAATGAAAACATGAGTCCTCCCGGGATTCGAACCTGGGATACCACATACAGATCTTAAACACTCTAGCCTATACATCACCAAGACAGTTCATATAATAAGAAAAGGAGGAACATTGGAAGATTCTGCTTGAGGTGGCCTACAAATCATCTCCTTACCCATCCTGCTGGTCTATATATACTTAAACGGTGTGATAATTATCATCTAGCCAGCCAAGTTGCCGTTGCTAGGCCACTCATCTCGACTGGGGAAAACAACTCTTCCAGTATATATATACCGGTATATATATATATATATAATATTATATATATATATATATATATATATATATATATATATATATATATATATATATATATATATATATATATATTATATGTGGATGAGGGAGACAAAAGGCAAAACTGCCCACGACGAGTGCCTTCCCCAGAGTTGAAAGAGTGACAGGACCAAAATCAAGGAATGTTCGAGCCAAAATGTCTGGACACACGGAGTTTAGGAGGAACCAGGTCGAAAGCCGGAGCATTGTTCTACCGAATAGTAAATAAATAAGTACATTAAAAAATAATTACATATCTATCCAAGTGCAAGCCTTGATACCAAAGGAATTTCGTTAATTTAACAAAACCTACCGTCCCACCTACCACCTGACCCACCAGACCCGGCGCTGGTGACCCCGAGCCTGACCTGACCTCCTACACTGACTCCCTCACTTACTGTAATGTTCAGGAGTGGGGTAACTCGGGCAGTGGTTGAGGTGGTGGTGGTGAAACTGTAGGGTGTGGTGGGTGTGGTGTGTGGTAGGTGTAGGCTGTGGTGGGTGTAGGGTGTGGTAGGTGTAGGGTGTGGTGGACTGGTGGGTGTAGGGTGTGGTAGGTGTAGGGTGTGGTGGACTGGTGGGTGTAGGGTGTGGTGGACTGGTGGGTGTAGGGTGTGGTAGGTGTAGGCTGTTGTGGATGTAGGGTGTGGTAGGTGTAGGCTGTTGTGGATGTAGGGTGTGCTGTGGTGCGTGTTTCACAGGCATTTATTATTTTCATTATACACGCATATATACAGTTGTTAAGCTGATATATGATTTAATTAATTTCATTGGGGGTGTTTAGTGTTGTGGTGAAATTAATAAAATATAGAATATGACACTAATTTTATATATACAGAATTACAGTACTAACAAAACTATACATAACATCCCTTATAAAGCAAATTGCATTACCGAATCAAACCTAATGACTGTCTAGGCAAAAGATGAACTCAAGACCTCCATTATTTGTTTATGAAAATGTTTATAGTCACAAGAAGGTCCTTTCCACCTATGCCCGGAACGAAGTAATGACAAGTGTGGTTAATTGGGTGTTGATATGTAATGAGTTTGTAATGATAGGTGTGGTTGGTGTTGGTGTTGGTTGGTGAGCCAGTACCGATACAAAGGTCAGCCCTGTGGATCTGCACGGTCTGCGGGCGGTTTGTAAAGAAGAAGAAGAAGAAGAAGGTAAGGGGTGTGGTGGTATGTATTATAGGTGTGGTAGTTGGGTGTTCATATGTAATGTGTTTGTAGTGATAGGTGTGGTGGAGGTATGACAGTTGTGATAATTGGGTGTTGATATGTAATGTGTTTGTAATGATAGGTGTGGTTGAGGTGGTAATGGGTGTGGTGGAGGTATGACAGGTGTGGTAATTGGGTGTTAATAAGTAATGTGTTTGATGTATGCGTTGTAGTGATAAGTGTAGGTGATGTAGTAAGGGAGGTGGTAGGTATATGACTTGAGTGTTGATATGTAATGTGTTTGTGTTATGTGGTGTAATGATAGGTGTGGTTGGTGTGGTACGGGGTGTGGTGAATGTATGACAGGTGTGGTAATTGGGTGTTGATAAGTAATGTGTTTGTGTTATGTGGTGTAATGATAGGTGTGGTTGGTGTGGTAAGGGGTGTGGTGAATGTATGACATATGTGGTAATTGGGTGTTGATAAGTAATGTGTTTGTGGTATGTGGTGTAATGACAGGTGTGGTAAGGGAGGTGGTTGAGGTATGACGGGTGTGGTAATAGAGTGTTGATAAGTAATATGTTTGTCATTGGTGTGGTAAGGGGCTTGGCTTGAGTGTTGATATGTATTGTGCTGTGGTATGTGGTGTAATGATAGGTGTGGTTGGTGTGGTAAGGGGTGTGGTGGTAGGTATGACAGGTGTGGTAATTGAGTGCTGATAAGTAATGTGTTGTGGTATGTGGTGTAATGAGATCTATGATGTGTGTGGTAAGAGGTATTGAGGTAGTAGGTATGGTGTGTGTCGTAATTGGTGTGGATATATAAATGGTGAGTGTTATATGTGGTGTAGAGATTGATATGGTTTGTGTAGGATAAATAATATGTGTGTAGGATAAATAATGTGATTGTGGTATGTGGTGTAATGATAGGTGTGGTTGATGTGGTAAGGGAGGGGGTTAAGGTATGGCTTGAATGTTGATATGTAAGGTGTTCGTGGTATGTGTTGTAATGACAGGTGTGGTAGATGTGGCAATAGGTGTGGTGGGAGGTATGGCAGGTGTGATAATTCGATGGTGGAACGTGTGCATGATCTGTCAGGCCGGGGGGGGGGGGGGACTCAGAAGCGATGGAGTTGGCACTTTGATTTATTGCTATTGGAGTAAATTTGAGAGTTAACCCTTTGAGTACCAGCGACGTGTGATATAGACTTCATTCTAGCTATATTTAAACAATATTATGCAGCTTAAGAAGGATCTGTGGTAGGTAAAAAGGCTGGTTGAGATAGTCTGAAGCCTTATCATTGTTAGAGGTCCTTCCTAAGCTGAATAAAGTCGTCTAATCATTGCCAGAATATAATTAAAGGATGCCACCGGTACTGAACGGGTTAACCTTGTCGATACAATGTCGTCACTTTCTTGATATTCTGGTTATCATTACAGTACTGTTTTAGCCTTTTTCTTCCTATGTGTATGAAGGAGACAAAAGACAAAGATACCTGTAACAAGTGTCTACCCCATATATATATATATATATATATATATATATATATATATATATATATATATATATATATATATATAGATATTATATATATATATATATAGATATATATATTTACAGTACCGGTATACAGTATATATATATATTTTTGTTTTCCCTCCCTAGACCTTCATCAAGCTTATAAAAAATTCCGTACAGCCCCTTCAAGATAAATGTGTACATTTTTCTATCGAAAAATGTACAGGCTTGCTATCGCTCGCTGGGGAAAAATCGTCACCTACTGTAAATGGCACGAAAGGTCTTAATATTGAAACAAATAATGGGGCAAAAGGTCTCAAAATCGTCAAAACTGATAAAACGAACGTCTTAACATCACACAACTATTACGCTAATCAGGAAGGAGAAAGGGGTCCAGAAAAAGCGACTACCTCCCCTTTAAATTGCTTGGCAACTGCAGTTACGATGCCAACATAATAATAGCTTATGATAATTTACTCGTAATACTGGTTTTGTTTATAAGCTTAATTGGAACCTAAGCTCGTCAGCCAACTTCTTGGTAATAAGTAACATCCCGTTCTTAACATTAATCATCCATAACAAACCCCAATATACTTGAATAAACTAATGAAAGCATATGGTCCTCCCGGGATTCGAACTCGGGACGCCACACCCAGAACATATGCATCTAAACCATTACACCACCAACACAGTTAACAGAAGATATAACATAATTGTCGACTGAAATATTATAGCATTATTAGCTTTGCCAATGGTAGTTGTGGAAATTATATGATAAGGTTTATGAGTGCGCTGCTTCTCAAAAATTGTGAACAGAAACTGACGAAACATGGCAATACGAAGAACATACATTATATTTACCCTTTGGTTAAGGGGGTGACCTGTTTTTGTTCTGTCCTTTTCTATCTTTCTCTAGCTTGTATCCATTTGGCCCCATTCAGCCTACTGTTTTAAGACGTTTATCCCCATCCAGGTATCAATTTCTTACTGGTGAGCGGTAGCGAGCCAGCATATTTTTTATTTTTGTTTGACAGCAGGCTAAATTTGTACATTTTTCGATAGAAAAATGTCTCCGGCGAAGCCGGATTTCTTCATATAATGCTGGCTCGCTATCGCTCGCCAGGAAGAAATCGACACCTAGATGGGAATAAACGTCTCAAAATAGTTGGCTGAATGGGGCCGAATGGATACAAGCCAGAGAAAGAGAGAAAAGGACAGAAATAACAAAAAGCATGTCACCCCCCTTAATTAAGGTCACGTTTTTACCTCCTTGCTAACGTTCCATAAGGGGGCTGGGATTAATTTATGGTCTATAGATTTAGATATCTATTTATTTATTATTTAGTGTCCTCGCTAGACGTCCATCATGCTTAAAATAATCACCCCCAAGACACCCCTTTGAGGCAAATTTGTACATTTTTCAGTAGTAAATGTCGCGGTTGAAGGCCAGTTCCTCCTAAATTACAGGCTGTATGGTAGCTAAATGAATTAATTGGGATAGGCTGTAGCCTTTTAATCGGTAGACGTCCTTCGTAAGCTGAATACAACTGAATACAACAGCTACCAGAATATAATGCAAAGGACGTCACCGGTACTGAAGGGGTTAACATACACACTATACTGTGACTCTCTCCCTAACTCATTCAACCACATAATATTGGAAAACAAAAGTTGAGATTGTGTTCATTGTCCACGAATCTCGCTCTCCTAATTTTGTGTTTTTTTTCTATGTGATTGAGGGAGGCCAAAGGCAGAACTGCCTATAGCGAGTGCCTCCCCCATAGTTGAAAGAATGACAGGGCCAAAATCAAGGGTTACATAATTACTGGGCTCACAAAATATGGTTATGGGTGTATTACTGGGCTCACAAAATATGGTTATGGGTGTATTACTGGGCTCACAAATATGGTTATGGGTTGTATTACTGGGCTCACAAAATATGGTTATGGGTGTATTACTGGGCTCACAAAATATGGTTATGGGTGTATTACTGGGCTCACAAAATATGGTTATGGGTGTATTACTGGGCTCACAAAATATGGTTATGGGTGTATTACTGGGCTCACAAAATATGGTTATGGGTGTATTACTGGGCTCACAAAATATGGTTATGGGTGTATTACTGGGCTCACAAAATATGGTTATGGGTGTATTCATCCAATAGGAACGGAGGCGGGGTCGGGGGGTGGGGGGGTATGGAAGTGAGGGTCGAAGGTTGTTAAGGGGAGGTTTTTAGTTTGCTCCGTAGACTTCCATCAAGCTTAAAATTTCACCTCCTTGACCCCCTTTCAAGACATATTTGTACATTTTTCGGTAGAACAATGTCCCGGCTGAAGGCCGGTTCCTCTTATATTCAAGGCTCGCTATCACTCGCCAGGAAAAAATCGACACCTAAATGACAAGGAAGATCTTAAAATTGACAGAAATGGGATGAAAGTTCTTAAAATCGCCAAACTAATGGAGCAAACGTCTTAAAATCTCAATAGTAATGGGGCTAAACATGAGGGAGAAAGAGGTCAAGAAAAAAATCCCTCAAGTGGAGATCTCCCCTTAAGTTGTTAGGTTTGTTCTATTCCGTTTACCTCTCTCTCTCTCT